>BSBM01000729.1:7127500-7660000 GCA_027924585.1 Larix kaempferi | reverse complement strand
ATAGAGAGAGGGGGGGTTAGTAAGGGTTAGGTGTAGGAGGGGAGAGAGTGAGCAAGGGCTAGCAGTGACATGATTATGAGAGATATAGAGGGAGGGGGGTTTAAGAGTGGTGGGGATTAGGGAGAGGGAGAGGAGGGGTTAGGGAGTGGTGGGTGTATAAATTTATTCAACACTTTAAAAAATAATTTTTTTAAGCTAATAACGTGCGTGCGTTTTGTATATACAAAAATGAGCGTCAATCAAAATATTTGAATTTAAACAGAACGTGCGCGCGTTCCGGAGCACCTAATCACCCCATCCTCCCGCGCCCGCGTGTCAACCACAGTCCTATGTGGTTGGTTCGGACTTGTTCGGGTACACAAGGTACTCCCAAAGGACTGAACACCTAGAGCAACCACTTCACACAAACAGATCACAGATCGATACACCGATGTTTTGATGTGGTTTAAACCCTTGTGAGGGAAACACTCCACGGCCTTGGCCAAATAGCTTCTACGAAGCAATTTATTATGCAAAGAAAGAAAGTTACAAATGAGCTTCTCATAATTGATCAACTTTCCAAAGACCCTCCATGCTCTTTAAATAGAGATCATGGACCAATCGGGTGTTAAGCCACGGATCAAGGGTAGGTATGA
Organism: Larix kaempferi; assembly: GCA_027924585.1. NCBI lineage: Eukaryota > Viridiplantae > Streptophyta > Pinopsida > Pinales > Pinaceae > Larix > Larix kaempferi. The sequence goes on along the minus strand of BSBM01000729.1, from coordinate 7,659,365 downwards.
TCTAAGAGAATTTGAGCCGTCGGATCACTCTATGTCTAAAACATATTGTGACCATCGGATTTAAGTATTTACAAATGCATACTAATGCATACTAAAGAAACACACTTATCCTAACGGATCTATTACACAAGTTGATCTTAACAAACTCCTAAGTGTCTAAATATCCTAACATCCCCCCTTAAGAACAACTTGGGATAGGATTGCAGGATTTACAAAAGTGACACTATGAGAAGAAGGAAGGAGGCATTAGATCCTATCCCCCCTTAATGACAAGTTCCTGAACTCCTAACATAGATCGAAGTTTAGAAAACTTCGCTTCTGTAAGAGACTTGGTGAAGATGTCTGCAACTTGATCATCTGTAGGACAAAAGAGCACTTCAAGAACACGATCATGAACAAGATTTCTAATGAAGTGCATATGTAGCTCAATGTGTTTACTACATTGATGTAGGATTGGATCTTTGTCAAGCTTGATGGCACTTTGATTGTCGCACCAAAGTGGAGTAGGCTACTGCTGCTCGAATCCAAACTCTGAAAGGATTTATCAAATCCATAAAGCTTCCTAATTGGCATTAACTACGGCTCGATATTCTGTCTATGCTGAAGAAAGAGCAAGAGATTGTTGTTTCTTACAAGCCCAAGTGACAGGTCCAGATCCCAGACTGAAAACATAACCTGCTATAGACTTTCAATCATTAGGATCGCCGACCCAATCTGAATCAGTGAAACCAACCAACAAAGGTTTCCCCTTTGTACTGTAATGAATCCCAAACTGAATTGTACCTCGAATATATCGAAGTATTCTTTTAGCTGCTTTCCAGTGACTTTCATGAGGTGTTTGCATATAACGGGCAACACGACCAACGGCAAAGGAAAGGTCAGGACGGGAATGAGTCAAGTATAAGAGACTACCAACAAGCTGATGATACAAGGTGGCATCTACTTCAGGTGAAGTACAAGTGGTAGAAAGTTTGACTCCAGAGTGGAAGGGAGAAGGGGCAGGTGTACAATATTCCATGTGAAAGCGACGAAGAAGGTCACAAGCATACTTAGACTGAGAAAGAAAGATGCCTTCTTTGGTTTGCAAGACTCGGAGACCAAGAAAATAATGCAAATGTCCTAAGTCTGACATTTCAAAATTTTGCTTAAGACTGAATTTCACATGGGTTATAAGCTTAGGATCACTACCAGTAAGAATAAGGTCATCAACATATAGAACAAGTATGATGAGATGACATTGGGGTCAGAATGACATCTAGAAAAACTAGTGTTAAGGAGAAAGCTATCCATTTTGGCATACCAAGCTCTAGGAGCTTGCTTAAGGCCGTATAAGGATTTCTTAAGGCGGAAGACAAGGCTAGAGTTATTCTGAACATATCCAACAGGTTGTTCCATGTAAATTTCCTCCTGTAAATCACCATGTAAGAAGGTAGACTTGACATCCATTTGATGGAATTCCCAGTTGTGTAAGGCTGCAAGGGAAAGAACAAGGCAGATGGAGTTCATTTTTGCGACATGAGCAAAGGTTTCATTGTGGTCAATCCCTTCAACTTGGGAAAAAACTTTGGCAACTGACCTTGCCTTAAGTCTTTCAACACTTCCATCTGACGCATACTTAGTTCTGTAGACCATTTACATCTGACAAGTTTTCTTCATTTTGGAAGAGGTACAAGATCCCAAGTATCGTTCGCCATTAAGGAACGATATTCTTCATCCATAGCTACATCCCAATATGGATTTCCTGAAGCTTCTGCAAAGGTTTCTGGACCACGATTCTCGAAAACTTGAGCCAAAAGAGAAGAGGCTCGCTGAAACTGAGAACGTGTTCGACGTTGATCTCTAGGATCACCAGCAAGATCACCAACTGCTTCACATGTTGAATGGACCCATCGATGAAGCACTTGTGCTGGTGCAACTGGAGGAACATGAGCAGGCAGAGGTGGATTTTCATCCTCACTGTCATCATCAGAAACTGGAGTTGGAAACCTGTTAAGGAAGTTGGAAGAAGAAGAAGAAGGCACAATTGCCGAATCAGGCTCACAGGCCAAAGATGGCACAATCGCCGAGTTAGGCTCGCAGGCCAAGATATTTTCATCAAATTTAACATCTCTTCTAATGATTACATCATGAGAATGTGGTTGAAAAAGTCTATAACCTTTTACATATTCAGAATATCCAACAAATATGCACTTTTCACTTTTAGGCTGCAATGCTTTCTGTTTTTCATCCGGAATGTGAGCCCATGCTTCACTACCAAACACATGAAAGTGACTTACATTTGATTTAATTTTACTCCATGCTTCTTCCGGTGTGATACCTTGTAATGGTTTAGTGGGGTTGTGATTAACTATGTAATTTGCACAATTAATGGCTTCAACCCAAAATTGAAGACTTAGTCCCTTAGATTGGATCATACAAATAGCCATTTCTTTTAAAGTGCGGTTCTTCCGTTCAACTACACCATTTTGTTGTGGTGTATATGGAACAATGTGTTGTTGCTGGATTCCTTGTTCAGTGCAGAAAGTAGTGAACTTTTTGTTAACATATTCTCCACCATTGTCAGATCTTAACTTAATAATTTGATGACCAGATTGTTTTTCAACAAGGGCTTTATAGGCCAAGAACATGTTAAATACTTCGCTCTTAAGTTTCAGGAAATAAACCCAAGTGCATCTGGTGTAATCATCAATGAAAGTTAAGAAGTATTTGAAACCAGAAAAGGAAGCAGATGGAAGAGAACCACACAAGTCACTATGCACAAGCTCCAAGGGAACCGATGCATGCCAAGAGGCACGTTTTTCAAAACTGTCCCAATGATGTTTTTTGAGTACACAACCGAAACAAACACCATCCCTGCAAAATACCATAAGAAGACCTGTCACCATATTGTCTTTACATAGTTGTTGCAATGAACGATAATTTAAGTGACCAAATCGCTCATGCCAAAGTTTGCTCAAGTTATCACTATGAGCAACAAAAACTGAAGGAAAAAGTGATGACCCACAAGTGTTAAACTTGTACAACCTGGTAATATCATCAACAATTTTGGTAGCTAGGACCTTTTGAGGATCTTTAAAATCCTTGATTACAACTTGGTGAGGTGTAAACGTCACAGTTTTACCTTCACCAGAATGAGTGATTTGATAGACTGATAAAAAATTGCAGGAAATTCTTGGAACACATAGTACATCATTGAAATGACCATTATCTACTAGAACTGTTCTAGCTCCTACAACACTTAGAGATCTATCATCACCAACAAATATTTGTTTGCTGTTCCATTCATGCATAGTAGAAAAGATGGCTTGATCTTTAGCCATATGATAAGATGCTCTAGAATCAATGAGCCATTCATTTGAAGTAGAAGAAGAAGATGCATTATAATAATAACTAGAAGCACAAAGTGCATGTCCATGAGAGGGAGATTCTGAAGGCGAATCTAGGCTGATGTGGTGCTTCTTCATTGCTACTTCCAAGGCTTCTATCTTCTTGAAACACTTAGATTCATCATGATTATCTTTCCCGCAATAGTTGCAAAGATGCTCAGTCTTCTTGCCTTTTGGCTTGGATCCTTTGTCATTTTTTAAAGGAGCTGACTGAGAGGGTTTGGGACCCTTGTTTGACTTATTATTGCAAAAAATTTGTTTTTTGGGAGGCTTGAACTTTTCTTCTGTTGGGACAATAAGGCTTTCCGAGATGTATATGCATTGTTAATTATTCCAAGATGGATGAGCTTATCTTGCTTTCTAATCAGGGAATCACAAAAGGATTCAAGACTAGGCTCTTGATAGCTAGCTGCATTCAAGGATTCTTTCATGGAGTAAAATGTAGATACAAAAATAGAATATGCAGGTCTAAGTTTGGAAAGAATATGATAAATGCATTTTTTGTCTTCCCTCTTAATCTTGCATTCTTCACATAAGAGTTTAAGAGTTTTGTACTTAGATAAATAATCTTGTATGCATGAAAAATCACTTGGATTTAAAGAAATCAATTCATTTTCGAGTTGGTGACCTCGAATTTCATTGTGTTTACCAAAAACAGATTCCAACTTGTCCCAAGCAGCATCAGGTTCATCAATTCCAAATATGTGGAATCGCAAATCAGTAGAGATTGACATCCCAATCAATCCACGAGCTTCGTTACATCTATTTTCCCATTTTATTTTCTTGTCATTATCAGTGGGTTCTGTTTATTTCCCTAAGGTAATTATGAAAAGTCCCCTACTTTGTAGAACATCCTCCATACGAGATTTCCATGAGAAATAGTTGGAACTGATAAGTAGAATATCACAAGGGGCGGCCATACTGCAAATTAATGGCTATAAAAATAGAAACCAATAGTATGGATGTGAAGAGGTCAAAAAAATAGGCAGTTTAAAAAAAAGCGGCACTGAAAATTGACTCCACATGATGAAGTTATGCTTGAACAAAGAAAAAGTTGAAGATGTCCCCAATAGTGACGTGGCAGATAGAGAATGACCAGCTAAAAAAAAGGACCCCCCTCTTCCCAAGATGAACCTTTGACAATCACTTTACAAGAAAGTTGCTTTAGGTGAATCACTTTTATAAAATAAGTGATTTCACTTTTACAATGATGTTATTTTAAATAATGCAACAATAAAAAAGAACTTAAGTGACTCACTTTTTATTTTTATTTTTTATTATTTAAGTGAGATGCACTTTTACAATAAAGTAACTTGAAAATAGAAATTGCATGCACTTTTTTTTTTAAAGTAACTTCCTAAGACTTGAACTCAAGACCTGTTAAGGAATAAAACAACTTTGAACAAAGTGAGCTAGATTAAAAGGTATGTAAAATATGGGAAGGAGGAAGCGGGATTTTTTTTTTCTTCTTTTTTTAACTCCGTGCTTGCCTTTTTTCCTGCAAATCACACCACAAATCGAAACAAAAAAAACTTCAGATATGATGAAATACGCGTTTCTGAAGCAACCGGGAACCGTTTTCGATCAAATAAAAACTATTTCCCAATGGAAACGGTGCTCTGGACGCAATGGAACACCTCCCACAACCCAGAAATGCACAAAAATACCAGAACCAGAAACCCTTTCAAGTTTCGGCAACAACAGTTCAAGATCTAGATCATAACCAGAAGCGGCTCTTCATAAAAGCTCTAATACCATGTTCGGGTACATAGGGTACTCCTAAAAGACCGAACACCTAGAGCAACCACTTCACACAAACAGATCACAGATTGATACACCAATTTTTTGACGTGGTTTAAACCCTCGTGAGGGAAACACTCCACGGCCCCGGCCAAATAGCTTCTACGGAGCAATTTATTATGCAAAGAAAGAAAGTTACAAATGAGCTTCTCATAATCGATCAACTTTCCAATGACCCTCCATGCTCTTTAAATAGAGATTATGGACCAATCAGGTGTTAAGCCACGGATCAAGGGTAGGTATGATCTAAGATAAGTTGAGCCGTCGGATCACTCTATGTCTAAAACATATCGTGACTGTCGGATTTAAGTATTTACAAATGCAAACTAATGCATACTAAAGAAACACACTTTTCCTAACGGATCTATTACACAAGTTGATCTTAACTAACTCCTAAGTTCACCCCATCCTCCCGCGCCCGCGTGTCAACCACAGTCCTATGTGGTTGGTTCGGACTTACCAAACCTGTGCTATGGAATTTACTGAACCATAGTTAATTAGGCATTTCCACCATTTTTCTCAATATGCATGTTTTTCACCAATCTCTATAGCATGACATACATGACCATTATTTACAAAATTTTAGGCATAAATAACATTTTTTATGCAGATTCCAAATATGTAATTTAAAAAATATATATATTGAGATTTTCTATTTGTTTCCTAATTTTCTTGTGTCATCACTCCTTAAGTCAAAAAACATGTTGTTAGTGTTTATTCCATAAAATTTTCATTTCAAAACCATTTTTAAAAAAATTGTATGCTGCACTAATAGACACCGACCTCTACATCCTATAAAAAATCCAAGTCGAAATAACTGCATTAAGACCTTCAAAGGTTGCACCCACATTTGACGTACCATTCTCGAGGTTTTATCACTTACATAATTAAAAAAAAAAAAAAAATTAAACATTTAATTTTGGAAAAATAGTGCTGCACTAGTGATACGGGTTCTAAACATGTATACCAATTTTTGTAGCTCGAAACCATCATTTAGGCACTGAAAGGCAGCACCCACAAAAACATATACCTTATTATTTGCCAAAAAAATAAAAAGTGACTATTAGAAAAAATGAAATTTGACATAGTTATGTAAATTTTTATTACTTAAAACTTGTATATTCGGAAATGTGACTCAATTTCCTGAGTTTCATGTTTTTTACTCGATGCAAGATATCTTGTGTAAGTATATGAAAGAAAACAAGTAAGTTGATGGATGCCTGATTTTCAATTTTCGATTGCATCTAACGCGCCAAAAATGACCCTCATTAGCTTGCACATGCCCTTGTGTAGGAATAACACTCCTCATTGAGGACTTATCTAGGTTCCATGACCAAACAAAATGTTTGGTACATTCCTTATTGGTTTTGTCGGATTGTGACATTCATTAATGGTTATGTTGTATTACGATGTTCATCAAGGCTTATGTTAGATTGCAACATTCATCCATGGTCATGTTGCATTATGGTTATGTTCCTTAATGGATTTGTAACATTATGAGATTCACCATAAGGTTTTTCAAGGGCTGGGTATAGTTATGTTTGGTACATTCTTTAATGGTTCTGTCGCATTGTGACATTAATCAAGGGTCATGTTTATGTCACAATGTGAAATTCAAATTTTTAATGTTCCTAGAAGGTTTTGGAAGGATTTTATCATATACTATAATGCTATATGTTGGGACATTAATCAATTCTTACGTCAAGTTTTAGGTTGTGTCGCATTGTGACCTATGTCACATTCCTCAATGTTTATATCACAATATCAAATTCAAATTTTTAATATCCCTATAAGGTTTTGAAGGGTTATGTCACATGCTATAGGGTTTCATTATCACGTTTATGTTGATAATGCAATGCAACATAAATTCATTAACGTTTATGTCACATTTTACACATGTAATTTTGGGACATTAATTAATTGTTATGTCATGTTTTAGGTTTTGTCGCATTGTGACGTTCATCACATTCTTCAATGTTTATAGCATAATCTAGTATTCACTTTTTTAATGTTCCTATAAGGTTTTGCAAGGGTTATGTCACATACTATAAAGTTATGTTGGCTTGGTACATTAATCAATTGTTATGTCACGTTTTAGGTTTTGTTGCATTGTGAATTCGTCGAGTTTTAAGTTGGGTTGCAACATTCCTGCATGTTTGTCACAATCTTAAATTCAAATTTTTAATGTCCCTATATGGTTTTGCAAGGGTTATGATGTCACATGATATAGGGTTGCATTGTCCCATTTATGGCGATAATGCAATGCGACATAAGTTCATTAATGTTTATGTCACATTTTACGCATGTCATCTTGGGACATTAATCAATTATTATGTCATGTTTTAGGTTTTGTCGCAATGTGATGTTTATCACATTCTTCAATGTTTATGTCGTAATATGACATTCAATTTTTTAATGTTCCTATAACATTTTGCAAGGGATTTGTCACATACTATAGGGTTATGTCGGCTTGGGAAATTAATAAATTATTATGTCACATTTTAGGTTTTGTCACATTATGACGTTCATCGAGTTTTATGTTCGGTTGCGACATTCCTTCATGTTTGTCACAATTTGAAATTCAATTTTTTAATGTTCCTAGAATGTTTTGCAAGGGTTTTATCACATACTATAGGGTTATGTTGGTTTGGGACATTGATCAATTGTTATGTCACATTTTAGGTTTTGTCGCATTGTGACATTCATCAAATTTTAGGTTGGATTGCGACATTCCTCCATGTTTATGCCACAATATGAAATTCAAATTTTTAATGTTCCTAGAAATTTTTGCAAGGGTTTTGTCACATACTATAGGGTTAATGTTCCTAGAAGGTTTTGCAAGGGTTTTATCACATATTATAGGGCTATGTTGGCTTAAGACATTACTCAATGGTCATGTTTAATGTCACAATGTTCAAATTTTTAATGTTCCTTAATGGTTTTGTCGCATTGTGAAATTAATCAAGGGTCATGTTTCTGTCACAATGTGAAATTCAAATTTTTAATGTTCCTAGAAGGTTTTGCAAGGGTTTTGTCACATACTATAGAGTTATGGCAGCTTGGGACATTAATAAATTATTATGTCACATTTTAGGTTCTGTCACATTGTGTCGTTCATCAAGTTTTGTGTTTGGTTGCGACATTCCTTCATGTTTGTCACAATTTGCAATTCAATTTGTTAATGTTCCAAGAACGTTTTGGAAGGGTTTTATCACATACTATAGAGTTATGTCGACTTGCGACATTAATCAATTGCTATGTCACATTTTAGGTTTTGTCATTAAGATTCATCATTAAGTTTTACATTAAATAATAATATTTAAATTAAATACAATATTAAATTTTATATAATTAATTAAAAAAATATTATCATTATATTATTGTTAAAATTATTATTATATTATAATTAATTAATTACTATTATTTTTTTAATTCTTTGATTTTTAATATATTTATGAACCATCATTATATTAATTTATTTATTAAATTATAACAGAATATTATAATTGAATGATACTATTTTAATAATGTTTGAAAAACATCATAATAATACAACCTTATTTATAAAATAAAATTATTATTAAATATAATAATTATTATATAATTTTAAAATAATAAAAACATTAATATTATTAAATATTAATATCTTATTAATACCTTTTCTAATATCTTAATCAAATATCACTTTCATATACTATATACTTCTAATATCATAATTTAATAATATTTTTAATTAAATTATAATACTATTTTAAATTATAATATTTATATCTATTATCAACATATATTAATTAAATTATAATAATATTTTAGTTTTTAATATTCATTTATATTATCAACATATATTACTTTATATTATTTTTTTAATTTTTAACATTTATGTGTACTATCAATATAATAACTTTTATTTCTATAGTAATTTTTATTTTTATTATCCCTCTTATTTTTAAATTATAATATAATATTATGATCTAATAAAAGTAATCTTTACATGGATTATATTTTTATATTTCATTAATATATTATAATATATATAACCAATTTTACTATTATAGATATTTATTTAAACAATATTAATTATTAATACTGTGGAGATTAAGTTTTATATTTAATTATCATACAATAATTAATTAAAAAATATTACTTTGTTAATACTTTGGAGATATTTAATGCTTTACACATTAATATTATGTTATTAATATTATTTAATTAAATGATATTATTTTTAATGAATTATTATATAATAATTAATTAAATTAATTAAACATATTAATTTTTTAATACTTTGAAGATATGTGTATGCCCACTCGTCACTAGAAAAAACCATATTAGTAATATTAATGTGTAAATTGGGCACATACTTTTCATATTAATATTTTTCCCTATAGTATGTGTCCAATTTACGCCTATCAGTATATTCGGACACATTAATATTATTAATATTGTTTTTATTTCATATACATATGATTTAAACTAGTGAGTTTCAACATTAATTTACCTATAAACTAATTTAATTAGAAAAAAATGCATTTGTTCTTGATTGAAATGTGAAAATTAAAAACATATTTAATCATTTATAGAAACTAATTAATCAATATTAAAAAAAGTGATTCCTAAGTATTAGATTAAATAAAGTTTTACAAGTATTAAAGGATCTAATATTTATGTTTTTAATCATTATTCATATTAAATAAAATAAAATTTAGGGAAAAACATGCTCAATAAATATATATATATATATATATAATTTTAAAAACTTTGTATTTAACATGTTTTTAAAATATATATGGAGAGAAAGAAAGAAAGGTAATAATTGAATATCGTTATAATATTTTAAATTTTAAATATATATATTAGAGAAAGTAAAAGCCTTCCGTTATCAATTCAAAAGTATGACACTAAATGACCATTAAAAAAATGCACACAAGTAAGTAATAAAAAACTGAATAATATGATAAACAACTAAAATAAGCAACAAAGCTGTACCTGTCTCTTAAAAATAATTTGAAAATAATGAGAAGATAATGATAAGAATAATTTATAGTCTATGAATATTTTGCACTAAATGAGTCAATTATTGGTGAGATTAATAAGCTAACATGTTTTGTATACAGTTGATGAAATATATATAGTTATATTGTTTCTTATAATATATTTGATATAGATATAGTTATATTGTTTCTTATAATATATTTGATATATTCAATACAACCTAATTATGTTTATTAAGATAGATTATTTTTTATTATGTTAAGTATTAGTAGGTTAGTAGCATCAATCATGGATAACTATATTCCACTACGTAGTCTTCCATGTTTGACTTAAATCAACCATAGTACTTGGGGAGTTAATGGCATAGTAGTTGAGGCACATTAGTATGTTGGTTAGACAATGGTTAGGGAACTTGTCAATTAGTAGATAATGGGGAAGAAATTCAATAATAATAATAATATACTATACATTCAAATAACCTTAAAGAAGACATATATCATTAAAATTATTTATAAATTCAATAATAATAATAATATACTATACATTCAAATAAATTTAAAGAAGACATAATACTTTTAAATTGCAATTTATAAATATTGAAATAATAGATTTTGAAAATTACAATTTTTACAATTAAATTTAAAATAAATTTCTTAAATTAAAAATATTTTAGTAATTAATAATTTAAATTGAAATTTTAATTACTTAAAAAATGATATAATACTTTTAAATTATAAATATTACAATTTGTAATTTATAATTGTTTATATAATAAATTTATAAATAATTAAAATGATAAATTTTAAAGAGATAATATTTTTAAATTACAATTTATAATGTTTAAACAATAAATTATAAATAATTACAATAAAATTTTAATGATTTACTATTTTTAAATTATAATTTATAATTATTAAATTTATAAATAATCAAAATATTAAATTTTGAAAATTAAAATATTGTAGTAAAATTAACATAAATTCCATTTTAAAATATAAAAATTAAAGTAGTTGTCATCCACATTCACACATGGACATAAGTGAGTCTACAAAGGAGGTGGGACATGAATTCCATTTTAAAATATCTAAAAAGAGTCATTTAAGTGCATGATTTGTCATCCACATTCATACATCAATATAAGTGAGTCTATCAAGGAAGAGGGACTTTGGATGATAAAAGTAAAAAATAAAATATAGAGCAAACAATTACACACATAATAAAGGTTATATTAAATACTTTAACGAAGTTTTTGTTCTTTTCAATTATCAATCAATTGGCTTAGATACTTTCTATGCTGCCAATGGTGCTATTTAAATTGGTGCTTGAACCGGGTCAACCGCAACATCGATTGGTTCAACTTTACTGGTCCTGCTGCCCAGGCCTGGAATTTCATATCCCCTCTATTTGTCAAATGAATATTTGTTGACGTTCTTGTGTTTTTCATGCCCTTCTATTTACGTTTTATACAAATTTGTGAGTGTCACCTTTTTATGTTGTTATATGCTGATTTTATGATTACAATTTTTCATCTTTTCTAAATTTTAACTATACAATCTATCACTATAAAAAAAAACTAAAAATAATACATCAAAAAAATTCATACATCATTAAAATGAAATTCATAAACTATGAAATATTCAAAAAAGGATTGGAGGATACAAAATGAAATTCTGAAACAAAGCTCCACAAAGGTGGTAGGTATTGTTGGAATAGGCCGAATAGGAAAGTAAACTCTGGCTAAACATGTTTTCAACTTGAGATCTTCAAATTTTTGCAGGTATTTCTATTTGTCTAGCATAAGAGAACTGGAAAAATACCAGTTAAAATATTTGCGACGGCAACTCCTTCGTGATCCTTTGTGATCTGTTGGGCAATGATACTAATATTGAGAATAACCATGATTATCTTGAAAATGAAGGATATTTAATTTTAATTTTAATTTTTTTTTGGTTATTTATTTATAAGAATTTCTAAATATTATCAACCAAATCAATATGTATTGTATTTGATGAAGATAGTCTTTTTAATCCATGGTACTCATTTCATTTAATTTCACTCTTCCAATCAAACCAGTGTGTTCCATTATTAAGAAATGATCTAGATGATGAACTACACTAAATAAAATAAATGATGAATTACACTAATAAAATAAATGAGATGGATCCAGAAGACTGTCTTCATCAAAACTGTGATTGTAATAATCCATTTCCTGATAATATACTACACTAACTAAATAAAATGAATGCGATGCATCATAAAACTCTCTTCATCAAAACTGTGATCACAAAAGCCTGATAATTAAAATGTATTGTATTTAGTTTTTTAACTTTTTCAATTCAAAACGGTGATCGCAAAAGCCAATATCAAGACAAGAAGAATAACCCTAATTGAAAGCTTGTCCAAAGCAGCAGCTTCGGTCTACTTGTATTCTGTGGATTTTAATACATTATAGTCAGTGATTCATTTTTCCTTGTATTATTCTCCTCCAAGGATTTCTATATGTTATCCCCTAGCTTTCAATCCATATATGTGGCTCTACTAGCCCGGGGATGGCATACCTAATGAATCTGTTGATGTACATTAGTGCGGCTGGGGATTCAAACATACAGACATATTGACACAGAACTGGTCCAATGACCAATGCTGAGCATTGGGGACATCAAGTTGAGCTAACCCCTTAACTATGTAATGACTATAATGTTTTTTTAATTTTAACTAGGGAAAACCAAAATGAAAGTCGAATTATAAAAAGAACACTAATAGAAATAAGCTAATTCATTTTGGATTATGGTGCAAAAATGAAGAAAGGAACCAATGTGAATTGGCAGAGGAGTTTTGAAGGAGAATATGTAGGAATTATGTACATGTAAATGTATATTTTTGGGTGAGACTTGAAACTTGCAGGTGTAGCCAATGGAAGCGACGAAAGTGTAATTGGGCGGTGCAGTAGTCCCTTTCACCTTAAGGGATAGAGGAACGACCGAACAACCATGTCACTGCAGAATTTTTCACCAACAACAATGGGAGAGTGGAGACTTGGGGATAACCCTCTTCCCCAAAGCGCAGGAGCCTCAAACAGAGATGATATTTTTATAGAAATAACTACAAGCCTACAAATCCTAGAGATCATGGTCCACTTTTAACAGAAGAATCACCTATCCTAGAACTTACTCTTGTATATATTATAAAGAAGCGTTGGGCCTGAGGTCACTGTTAATAGGTCCATGTCCATGGTTGTGGCAATCATATTATGATTAATCATTTAAGCTTTCATCTTGTGAGTCATGAGATGTGGTTTACAATGAGAACGTTGGATACAATGCAGTGCCCAAATATTCATTTTTTTTCAGCTCATGGGATCCTCTACAATGAGGATGAGGATGATAATCTGTCAAATCCTCCAAGACAAGCAATCGAAAATGATGTGCGGCAGATACCCAAGTGGCACACAAGCACCATTCGAGATGCAAAACTTGATACACTTCTAGACACATCCTCCTCCAAACCAAGAACTTGTAACATGGCACACAATGCAAATGAAGGGGTTAATTTGGCCCTCATGAGCACTGTTATTCAAACTTTTGAACCTTCAACACTTCAAGAAGCTCTTGAATCTAAACCATGGAAAGTTGTGGAAGCTGAGTATCATGGATTCACGACACACACTCTCTTGAAAATAAGACATGGATGATGGGAACTTGCCGATCCCCCAACAAATAAGGTCATTGGTTGTAAGTGGATTTTCAAAACTAAACACAAGGCAGATGGCAATATCAACAATTACAAGACGAGGCTTGTGGCAAAAGGATATGCTTAAAGAGAAGGCATTCACTAAATCACTGTGGATAGTTTAATTCCTTCAAATGGTCAATGTTAAATGTGAGAGAAAGTCACGCTAGTTTTGGAAATGACCAGTATAAATAATTTGACATGTTTAAATTCTTTTATTGTTATATAAATTCTCACCCAATGTCCCAAAATTTTAAAAGTCCCCCCAAAAAATCAATAAAACTTAAATTCTTGGCAAACTCATATATTCATGACTCATGAACTTCAGGCTATAATGAAGTTTGGGATGCTTGAAATTTTGGAAGTATAATGAAGGAAAATATGCTTGAGGAATAGATTATTCTCAACAACAAAGAGTATAACTATACATTCATTTAGCAGCAGAATAACAAACAGTATACGTTCATTCAACAACAGTATAATAATTGCAGTATAGATTGGAATAATGACTTATAAACCATCCCAAACAACACACTACAGGGTGGTTATTGATTATCCTAACCCTGCAATGAGTAAATAAACACACAAAATTTAACTCTAGCAAATTTATATTTACCTTAGTCATGAGTGAAATAGACGTTTCACTATAGATTTTTCTATTTTCTAGGCTAAATTAATAGATTTTGTTTTTAATGGAAACGAAAAAGATGTTCACAGTTCATCAATGCCAAATGGTGCTAACTGCTACTAGAGATAATAATCAACATGGTTATTAATTTTTCAATTGACAGACATAATGCATTATAGCAGGGATTCAAATTACCCATGGATCGTGATTTGTATAACCTTTGCTGGTAGTTGGAGGCTTGGAGCTTGTGAGCGATAGGCATTCCAGTGAAGGAAAGGGAACAACTTGGGCAGTGGGGGTGAAGCGGAGCCGGAGCCTTGAGGCTGTAGCCTGCATGATTGATAAAGGGAAGTCATACTTAGAGTGGGAGTCTACCCACTGCCTCACCTCCAGCTAAAAATGAACAACAAGAACATCCATTCAGGATTGAAGGATCAATTAATTCACCATCATGCCATCAAAATTTACAATGCTCATTAATTCACCATCACTCCGTCACCCTTCGATGTTCATAAATTCGGCCTAACTGGCCCTATAACTCTACCATGTAGCTACATGAATCATTGTTACTAGGTATAGAATTTAATTAAATGCATGGAACGCTGCAAGAGTGTGAAGGTGGCAGTTGGCACGGCCGCACTGTGCAGTGTATCTATTGTGAATAAGGTAATATGGATTATCGTTGTCGATGATCAATGTTGTCATCCATATATTGATGCCGATTCCCAGACTCTAGACCCCATCCATGATCCAACCATATATATCATAGGATACTAATGATGCAGGAGCATTAGCTCTCATGATCTAGTGCTAAAAGTCTAGTTGGACCTTTAGCCAAGGAGGGTTTATTGTAAAAGACATCGTAAACTTTCATACGAAATTGTTTTAGTTGTTAGTATAGGATGAGTCATGTAAACAAATCCCTAGAATGTAGGTATGACTCGAGAAGCTAATGAGTGACTCATAAGTGTAGCTTTCTTAAAATAGAAGTTGTTTCCTTATTCTAGGAAGGAGTTACAAGTTTGTAGGAGTCGAAGAGTTGGAGAAACGCTTTCTTGTATGGAATAATCTTTGTAACTCTCTCGAGAGAGGATCGTAGTTTGAGGGCAGAGTAGTTTTAGGTTTCTTTGGGAGGAATAAAAATTGTAACTCTTGAGAGATAGAGAATAGAGGGTAGAAGAGAGGAGCTCGAGCGAGGAAATGGCCATCGAATGCTCTATTAGGCCATAGACAGAACGTATGAGATTTTGGGAGTTGTATGTATACTTTTTGGAAGTTGTATGTATGGTTAATGAAAAAAAAAAGATTCATTTAGTATGGTCTTTGTGATATTTGCAAAATACCATTGTATCCATTGAATGGTGTTTGAGTTTCTGGACATATTGCATGATTGAGGGTAGAAAATAACTCTCTTAATATGCAGAGGTTAAAATTGAGCATATGGCAGTTGCAAACTAGGTCCATTGATTGAAATCGAAGGAAATGATTTGTCTAAATCTTATATACAGTTATTCCAAAATTGGATTCATCGATTCCTTGTGAGATTTGCGGGTAGATTCGTCGATTCTTTATGCAGAGATGAAATAGCAGGGTTTTGTGCAGGGCATCGACGACCCTTGAGTATCTAGAAGCCCCGATCGATGACTCCTGTACGTTTTGAAAGCAAATCGACGACCACTTTGGGTCATAAAGGCAGAAATCAAGTTTCCTGTGTGCGTAGAGGACAAATGGAATTCATACACCATCAAATTTAGGGTTGCCATGTTTTGATTGACAGATCTATGGTCATGGACGAGTACAATGGATTAACTGTTTATTGATGTGATAAGAGTCTTGGTCTTGTGCGTGCCAAAGGAGGTAAGAAGACCTGCAAAGCAGGATTTGGAGAGATTTGCACATCATATGAGAAGCTAACCTTGAGTTATGAAGGTAAATCCACGGCGTAGGAGTGATTTGATGGAAGGAACTCTTGTTTATCGACTAGGGAAATTGAAATGGAATTCCAGGCAGAGATAAGTTGGAAACCCTGCGCAAAGTTAACGATTTCCCAGGCTCTATTATCATCCATTGATCGTGATTGTTTGAGTGGCTAGGGAGGCCATGTTTATGTCGTGTCACCAAATCAAGTGATTGAGCGCACATTGAAGGGACGCATGGACTAAGTCATTTTTATTGCAAGAGAAATTGCAGACAAAAATTCATTCTCTTGCGTGCAGAGGATAAGTGAGGATTTACACACAATAAATCAACAAAACCTGAGTGTTTTGGAAGAAATCGACGGTGGCTGTGCAACATAAAGGCAGATCTATGTCTACTGTGCGGTGTGGTGGTAGATCAATGACACAAGAGAGTTTATAAAACAACTCACAAGCTGAATGATGGAGATCAGTGCCATTTTGATCAATGGTGGAGTGGAAAAAGAAATCGAGGTAAGAGTCTATTGATTTAGCATTTGAGTTTGGGTTTTAGCATTGTAGTCATATGACTATAAGCGCCCAAGTAATATGTTTTCCATAAGTTTGTAAGCCATTGGAATAATGGGATTTTGAAAGAGGGAAAAAGGATATATAAGAAAATAACCCTTCAAGTCTAAGGGGTAGATTGTGTTCAAGGTTAGACACACTCAAAAGAGTGAGTGAATACTCGGTTTAGGCAGGCCCGGGACTTGGGGCATGTATCAATTGGTATCAGAGCAAGAAAGCAAGAAAGTTCTTTTGTGAAGCAAGAAGACAGACTAGTAGTCTGTAAAGAGGAAGAGTTTGCATCCAAGAGGTAGCAGCAAAGAGTAGAAGAGAAATATCTCAGCAAGAAGATCACAGCCTTAGGGGCAGTGATGAAGGAATCTAGTGAGGGTTTCTGAGAGAAAGAAGAGGTGTGGCCAGAACCTAGTACTTCAATTGAGGTTGAAGTACAAGAGAAAAATTGTGTTCTCAAGAGTAGAAGAGTTGTGAGTGCAGCTCATAGAGAGTGAAAGAACTCAAGAAGATGACTATCAAGAGTCATAGCAGAGGTTCAGGAGGCAACCATAAAGTGAAGGAATAAGATGCCACAGTCAATGGCATATGGAGGCAGATGAGTGATGAAGAATATGAGAGGGAGAAGGATGAGATAGAAGTCCATCTAGGAGTACTGATGGAGTTGTTACAAAAGAAGGAGGAGGACCAAAGATGTGGTTTCCTCATGAGAAGAAAGTTGAAGTGGCATAAGCTACAAAGGAGAAGAGAGCAACTCATAAATGCTCAGTGTGAAGAAGAGATACTCAAGGCAAGAGAGTGTCTAAGGGAAGTCTTGAAGACTGAAGTTTCAAGTGAGACCAAGAGGTCTCCATGTTTTGAAATCGATATTTTGTGTGTGCTTGCAGGAACAATGAATGAGGGAAGGCAATTTGCGAATGTTATCCTAAAGAATGAAGGAGGAGGATTGAACCTGAATTCTGATCAGGAAGATGAAGGGATAGTTGTGTCTCTTACAAATACACATACACAGAGAGAAGAAGGTGATGCTTTTCAGCATGCAGAAAAGGCTGAAAGCAAAGGAAGTTGGGCCTATGGTGATGACCAAGAACAAGTATAAGCAAAGGAGAACATCAAGCATACCAAGGTTATGCTTGAGGAAGCTGAACAAAAGTCTATTGAGGATTTTCCGAGTTTTGTAAAAGACTTGGAATAGCAGGAAGGTATTGCAGGAGACAAAGCATCTTTTGGAATTGTCTTGGATGAGGTTGAAAGTTGTCAAGCAAGGTATGACGAAGAGTGTCTTTCTAATGAAGACCAAGTTGAGTGTTGTAGCAGAAGGAATTTATTGATTCCTTACTTAATGAGGGCAGCATCTCCAAGGGAAGTGAGATAGTCATGTCTCATACGAGGGAGCCTATTATTGTTGAGGACAGGGAGAAGTTGGCTTGTCTGCATGGCCAAGAAAATATTGTTGGACAAACACTTAGGGCTGTCACAGAAATGAGAAATCAAAATTTTATTCGGATTTAAAGTAAAGAAGCTAAAAGACAATTGTTGGATGTTGTCAAGAAAGAGGAGGAGTGTTATGCTGGAAGTGTTGGGTAGTGTAGGAATGTTGTGCTTGTGAGAATCCAAGTAGAAACATAAATTGAATCAAGAAGAGTTGAAGAAAGCAATCAGCAGATTGCAGAGGGATGTGCAAAGAATAATAAAGTGATGTGGCAAAATAAGAGAAACAAAATTAGTTTGCAACAGCGAGCTGCATTGGAAGGTGCCATAGGAGAACTATGGGAGTTAATGCAAATGACTAAGAAAAGATACAGTAGAATGATAATGGAAGTCCATTGTGAAGTTGATTGGGAAGTGAAGAATAGAGAAGGTAGAGACAGTGGAGCATTACAGGACAAAGTGTGGAAGGTTGTAAGGTAGCAGCTAAAGAAAAGTGAAGACAATGAAACTTATGGATAGCAGCAAGCCACATTTTGGGATCCAGGAAAGATGAAGATAGAAGGAACATGATAAGGTAGATCATGCTTTTATTTCTACCTTGGCAGTCTGATGCAGGAGCATTAGCTCTCATGATATAGTGTTAAGAGTCTAGATGGGCCTTTAGGTCTAGACCTTTGGCCAAGGAGGGTTTATTGTAAAAGACATTGTAAACTTTCATACAAAAGTGTTTTAGTTGTTAGTATAGGATGAGTCATATAAACAAATCCTTGGAATGTAGGGATGACTCGAGAAGCTAATGAGTGACTCATAAGTGTAGCTTTCTTAAAGTAGAAGTTGTTGCCTTATTCTAGGAAGGAGTTACAAGTTTGTAGGAGTCGAAGAGTTGGAGAAACGCTCTCTTGTATGGAATAATCTTTGTAACTCTCTCTCGAGAGGATCGTAGTTTGAGGGCAGAGTAGTTTTAGGTTTCTTTGGGGGGAATAAAAATTGTAACTCTTGAGAGACAGAGAATAGAGGGTATAAGAGAGGAGCCCGAGCGAGGAAATGGCCATTGAATGCTCTATTAGGCCATAGATAGAGCATATGAGCTTTTGGGAGTTGTATGTATAGTTTTTGGAAGTTGTATGTATGGTTAATGAAAAAAAAAGATTCATTTAGTATGGTCTCTGTGATATTTGCAAAATACCATTGTATCCATTGAATGACGTTTGCGTTTCTGGACATATTGCATGATTGTGGGAAGAAAATAGCTCTCTTAATATGCAGAGGTTAAAATTGGGCATAGGACAGTTGCAAACTAGGTTCATTGATTGAAATTGAAGGAAATGACTTGTCTAAATCTTATATACAATCATTCCAAAATTTGATTCATCGATTCCTTGTGAGATTTGCAGATAGATTCGTCGATTCTTTATGTAGAGATGAAATAGTACGGTTTTGTGCAAGGCATCGTCGGCCCCTGAGTATTTAGAAGCCCCGATCGACGACTCCTGTACATTTTGAAAGCAAATCAAAGACCACTGTGGGTCATAAAGGAGGAAATCGAGTTTCCTGTGTGCGCAGAGGACAAATAGAATTCATACACCATCAAATTTAGGGTTGCTGTGCGTTGATTGATAGATCTATGGTCATGGACGAGTACAATGGATTAATTGTTTGTTGATGCGATAAGAGTCTTGGTCATGTGCGTGCCGAAGGAGGTAAGCAGACCTGCAAAGCAGGATTTGGAGAGATTTGCGAATCATATGAGAAGCTAACCTTGAGTTATGAAGGTAAATCCACGGCCTAGGAGTGATTTGATGGAAGGAACTATTGCGTATCAACTGGGGAAATCAAAATGGAATTCTAGGTATAGATAAGTTGGAAACCCTGCGTAGAGTTAACGATTTCCCAGGTTCTATTATCATCCATTGATAGTGATTGTTTGAGTGGTTGGGGAGGCCATGTTTATTTCGTGTCACCAAATCAAGTGATTGAGCGCACATTGAAGGGACGCATGGACTGAGTCATTTTTCTTACAAGAGAAATTGCAGACATAAATTCATTCTCTTGTGTGCAGAGGATGAGTGAGGATTTACACACAGTAGATCAACAGAACTTGAGCGTTTTGGAAGAAATCGACGGTGGCTGTGCAATATAGAGGCAGATCTATGACTACTGTGCGGTGTGGTGGTAGATCGATGGCACAAGAGAGTTTATAAAACAACTCACAAGCTGAATGATGGAGAGCAGTGCCATTTTGATCAATGGTGGAGTGGAAATAGAAA
Source organism: Larix kaempferi (assembly GCA_027924585.1). Taxonomy (NCBI): domain Eukaryota; kingdom Viridiplantae; phylum Streptophyta; class Pinopsida; order Pinales; family Pinaceae; genus Larix; species Larix kaempferi. The sequence goes on along the minus strand of BSBM01000729.1, from coordinate 7,638,658 downwards.
TCGAGGTAAGAGTCTATTGATTTGGCATTTGAGTTTGGGTTTTAGTGTTGTAGTCATATGACTATAAGCGCCCAAGTAATATGTTTTCCATAGTTTTGTAAGCCATTGGCATAATGGGGTTTTGAAAGAGGGAAAAAGGATATATGAGAAAAGAACCCTTCAAGTCTAAGGGGTAGATTGTGTTCAAGGTTAGACACACTCAAAAGAGTGAGTGAATCCTTGGTTTAGGCAGGCTTGAGACTTGGGGCCAGTATCAACCAAGATCTAGGTATTAAAATTTATGACAGGTATGTAATATTGTTGAACGTCAATTTGACAGTAAGTAATTTTGGAAACTTGTAAGTGGTGACGTGCCAAAATTGGATCCACCTGTCAAATACGTCTTGAAAACCAAAAAATGTTCTAAGGACCATTAAATTCCAGGCCTACTGCTGCCTATTAGCCATAATACATGTTTGCTCGTGTTTTTCTTATTTAGTGATATTCTTATTTACTGTTTTTAGCAACTCCGTTAAGTTACTTATATAGAGCAACTACTTAATAATTGTTCGACCTTCTCTATATTAATCTTGGCTGCGTTGAAAATCGGAATAACGGGAGTAAATAGTACTCGTTTATAAGATCCAATTACAGTTTCACCCGGAGGATCATAAGAAGAGCAGAGCAACCTAGGAGCCAGCATCATGGCATAAATGGTGGTCATACAGTGAAATGATAGATGATATAGATGTTTTAATATTAAATAAGACACTTAAAATTATTCAATTATATTTTAAATATTTTTAAATTAAAATGATTTAAAATTATCTAATTATATCATGTCAATGATATTAATGATAATAATTTATAGGACACTTGGCAATATAATGTATTTTTTATTTTTTATTATTTTTAATTGATTTTTTATATGTAATAATTTTATTGCACACCACATCAAATTAGTTAAATCTTTAGCATAAACCAATAAAAAAACAGAAAAAATGTACTTTAAAAAATAAATAAAAAATATATTTTATATTTAAAACAAATTAAATTAATATATAAATTTTACAAAACTTGGGTAAAACTTTAGAAAAAAAAAACTAATTAAAGTCAAAACTCTTGGCATAAACTCAAAACTTTTTTCCCTTTGTTATGTTCTCTGTTTGCAATCAAGGTTTTGTGGCTATGGATCTTAGTGTGACTGTTATGTTCTCTGTTTGCAATCAAGGTTTTGTGGTTATGGATCTTATTGGTCACACTGTCCATCTTGGATGTTCTGACCTGAACGATTTTACTGGATTGTATCAGGATCCTTTGGTATTATTTTATGTATGTACTTTTATATAATATAAAGTATAATTTTTTTTATTGAAAAAAGAAATGGGAGCATTAATGGCTCCATTGATGCCATTAATAAAATCACAAAATCATAGAACACGTAAGAATATCTTATATCAGAAATTTCAGGTAAGAGAGAAAATTTATGCACTAGTTTACCTATGTCATGGGAGGACTTTCCTCGTGGGAGTACCAGCTCGAAACCCAATCAATAAAATCGTAGGTTTTGTATTCAAAGTAGCATTACGGCATGGGAGGACTTTCCTCTCTTGGGAGTACCAACTCGAAACCCAATCAATCAAATCATACTTTTTATATTCAATGTAGCATCCACATGGCGATGTTTAGGATTTTTAAGATTTAAGATTTTTTATTTAATTTTTTAAATTGAAAAATTAAGACGAAAACCAGATAAAAATTGTCATGTAAAATTTTTGTACAATCAAATAATAGATAAACAAGTGAAATAGCTGCAAGCTAGTCCCTGCTTAAAAAATTGATATATTTTTGAAAAGTTTAAACAATAAAAAATATAACAAAATAATAGAAAATAGTATACTTTAGGATTAAGATTAAAATATTTTGCTTTTTAACTATTAAGAATTGGAGTCTCTAATCTTTCTTTGGCAAGACCACAATTTTTTGTTGTTTATAAGCATAAATGGATTCAACTTTGTCAAAAATCTATGTTTTATGTGAATTGAGCAATCTCAACATTTTATATCTTCCATCCCAACAATTCCAACCAGATTTTGGGAAAATGAATCGCCAAAATCACAATTTGGAATACTCAGATCGTAAATTTCGGTAGTTTTAAAATTGGGCAATTAGTCTAGATCAGGAAATCCCAATTGCTAAAACTACAAAAATGTGATAATAGCAATTTCCAGCAATAAGTTTTACTGGTTTTTATCCCAAAATCATCGGAAAAATGGGCCTTTGAAAAAAATCCAAATTATCTAATCTTTAGAATACTCTAAATATATAGCAAATATTTAATTTTCATAGAATAAAAATATTTTGTATATAAAATCAAAATATTATCGCAAACCAAAAAGTATTATAAACTACTATATTAAATTGTTTATTATTTCAAAAGTTGACATTGAAGTCTAAGCAACAGTAGGTATGTGAAACACATGGTGTACAAACTATATGTCCAACATGTGATGTACAAATTTCAATTATTAATGTTTTAAAGCAATGTGGTCCAGTCTTCATGCGACTTGTATGCTATTACAGCCATGTATGTCTTTTTCACTTTTCATTTCTCTCCACGAGAGATAAATTAAAACTACTAGATAAACTTTAGATTTTATAATTAAATGGTTTAAAAAATATAAGATTCCTATACTAATAATTTTCCTATCAACAACAAACAACTTTTAGATGGGGAGCAATGACGTTAGTCTTAAACCACTAAGTTATTGCAAGTTCGGGTGAACTCCTTTTTATTGGGTAGACCATCCACAATTCAAAACAATCCACCGCAATTTTATTTCTGTTGGACATAAACCACTCAATTTTCCAATTGGATAGCGACGAAAAAACATGATTTTTTTTATCAGGTGCAATGAAAAGCTTTGGGAACGTTTTGTTTCGGGGACTGTGGAACTGGAAACCATTTGAAGTTGAAAATCATGGGAGACACTGATCTTATTGTAATAAATTCCCCTCAACTGACACCATAAATAGATAATAATGATTGATTAAAACAACTAAGGGTGGGAGTCTCGGAGTCGGGAGGGAGTAGGCATAGCTTATGCATCCAGAACAATGGGATATATATTCATATCAATTATTTTATATATAGTGATATATCTTTTTAAACATATATATCTAGTTTTCTACTAATGTACTGTTAGGTTAATTGTGGATTTCTAACCATCAAATAAAAAAACACTATTATGGCCATACAATTTATAATATTAATTAAATAATAATAATTAATAATAATAATAATAATAATAATTCACCAAACCTGACGAGCAGGCAGACTGTAAACTAGCAAGCCATATTAATAATCAATATGGCTTATATACATTGATCGACGTATATCAACCATGGCCACACATTTAAATGTGGTTGATATACGTCGATCGGCGTATATAAGCCATATTAATTATTAATATGGCTTGCTAGTTTACGGTTGGCCTGCTCGTCAGGTTTGGTGAATTATTATTATTATTAAAAACACTATTATGGCCACACAATTTATAATATTAATTAAATAATAATAATTATAATAATTAAATATAACGACTATGGTTGACCTCAATTGACCATTCTTAACTATGGTAGACTTTGGTTGACCATGGTTGACTATGGTTGAACATTGTTGACTTTGGATGTTCATGGTTGACTATGGTTGAACATAGTTGACCTTGGTTGACTATAGTTGACCATGGTCGACATTGGTTGACCTTAGTCAACTTTGTTAACCATGTTTGATTATAGTCGACCATGGTCGAATTTGCTTGACCGTGGTTGCTTTTGGTTTACCGTGGTGGACTTTGTTTGACTTTGGTTGACTATGGTTGACTTTGGTTGACCATGATTGACCATCGTACACCATGGTTGACTTTGGTTAACCATGGTTGACTTTGGTTAAATATGGTTGACCATGGTTAAGTATGGTAGACCATTGTTGACCTTCGTTGACATTAGTTATCATTGTTGACTTTAGTGGACCATGGTTGACTTTGTTTAAATTTTGATTGGTTGTGGTTGACTTTTGTTGACTTTTGCTAACCGTGGTTTACTTTGGTCTATCATAGCCAGCCAATGGTTGATCATTGGTTAAAATCGATTGACCAAGGGTTTGTCGACCAATGTTAAACCACTAGTTGACCATGGTTGACATTGAGTGATTATTTGTTGACCATTGTTGACTATTGGTTGAACATTGATTAACCATTGGTTATGGTTTACCAATGGTTAACTATTAGTTGACCATGGATGACTATTGGTCGACTATGGTTGACTTTTGATTGACCATTGGTAGACAATGGTTGACCATTGGTTGACTATGGTTGGCCATTGGTTGATATTAATTGACATTAGTTGACTGTGCTTGACCATTAGTCTACCATTGGCTATTGGTTGACATTAGTTGACTATGATTGACCATTGGTTGAATATTGGTTCAACCAATGGCTAACCATGGCTAACTTTTGTTTGACTTTGGCTAACCATGGCTAACCAATGGTTGACCATGGTTAACTTTTGTTTGACTTTGGTTGATCATGGCTAACAACGATTGACCATGGTCTACATCTTTGGTTGACTATGCTTGGCCATGGCTGGCTATGGTTGACTATGGTTGAATTTTGTTGGCCATGGTTGACTATGGTTGAGTTTGATTTACTTTGGTTTACCATGGTTGATTTTGGTTGAATTTTTTGGTTTACCATGGTTGATTTTTCATTTAGCATTCTTGACTTTGGTTGGCCATGGTTAACTTTGGTTTAGTTTGGTTAACTTTTGGTTAATGATGGTTGACTTTGATTTACTTTTGGTTGACCATGGTTGACTTTGTTTGAATTTGTTTATCGATTCTTAACTTTTGGTTGATCAAGGTTGACCATGCTAGAATAAGGTTGACAATAGTTGACTTTGGTTAACCATGGTTGACCACGATTAAACATGGTGACTTTGGATAAACTTTTCCTAGACTTTTGCTTGAATATGTTTGACCATGATTGAGTTTGGTTGATCATGATTGTTGTTTGATTCAGTTTGGTTAACCATGGTTGACTATGATTGACTATAGTTGACTTTGTTTGACTATTGTTAACTTGAATTGACCATAGTTTACCATGGTCGGCTTTGGTTGACCATGGTTGACTATGATTTACCATGGTCAACTTTGGTTGACCACGCTCGACTTGGGTTTACTTTGAATCCCATGGTTGTGTTTGGTTGAGTTTGGTTGAGTTTGGTTAAGGTTGGTTAACCATGGTCAAGTTTGGTTGACTACAATTGACTTTCTTTAACCATGTTGTCTTTGGATGACCATGGTTGACTTTGGTTGTCTATAATTGACTACAATTGACTTTCATTAACCATGTTGACTTTGATGACTTTTGATTAACCATGATTGACTTTGGCTGACCATGGTTGACTTTGGTTTCCTTTTAGCTGACCATGGTTGACTTTGGTTTCCTTTTGGTTAACCATGGTTGACTTGGGTTCACTATAATTGACTATGATCGACTTTTGTTAACCATGTTGGCTTTTGCTTAACCATGCTTGACTTTGGCTAACCATGGTTGACTTTGGTTTCCTTTTGGTTGACCATGGTTAAATTTAGTATACCTTGGTTGACTTTGGTTGATTATGGTTTACTGTGGTTGACTTCAGTTGACTTTTGTTAACCATGGTTGACTTTGGAATAGCTTATGCATCTGGAACAATGGGATATATATTCGGTTGACCATGGTTGAGTAGGCATAGCTTATGCATCAGGAACAATGGGATATATATTCATAACAATTATTTTATATATAGTGATATATCTTTTTATATAAGTGTTTTTTTATTTGATGGTTAGAAATCCACAATTAACCTAATGGTACATTAGTAGCAAACTAGATATATATGTTTAAATTAAATATTTAAATAGTTGCAATAATAATAATAAATATTTTATCAAAATAAAAATAAAAACATTTATTTGTAATACTAAATTTTTATTATAATCATTTATATTTAAAACAAGAAAAATAGCTGCAAAGCAGCTAGTCCCTGCTCTAAAATAATGTTTATAGTTTGTTTAATTGTTTATAAAAAATTAAAAAAATTATTAGAAAATTTTAGTTAAGTTATCACAATTGTTTCAAATGTAAAATAGAACATTTGAGTTGGTCTATTATTTGAAATAGAACATTTGAATTTTCTCATTATTCGATTTATTGCATTTAATGCAAAGTACTCAAATCTTTGCATTAAAAGTTAAGTTGGACTATTGTTGGCTTGGTGTTTTAAGTTTAAAAGCACTACCCATTGATCCTAAAATTTGATTGCCAAAATTTTGACATTGTATCCTAAAAATTCTGTCTCATGTAGTTATAACAAAAAACATTTGTGGCACTTTATCAATCATCAAACATTCCTTGGACATATATAAGTTCTCTGATTTTTGTACTTATGAATAATAAAATTATAAATGTTTACATTTTTATAAATAAATGTGTAACAAAAATAATATAAAATCCATTTAACACCTGTAAACAACTCGCAAGGACATGTCCGATATTCTAATAAAAGTAGAAGAAAATTGATTGATGCACTTGGTTTTACATGTATGTGAGATATTCTATGTGCTACATCCACGTCCAACCATTACATACAAAGTGTCATTATCAATCTCAATCATGAAAAACCATGTCATCCGGCAAGGTAGTGTGAACATATAAAAAACAACAGTGATATCTCAGGCTTGCACAACTCTAGGCTTAATTTTAAAGCTTTTTAATGTTACATTGTGATATATAAATATATCTATTAATTTTATTATAAAATTTGTTTAATATATTTTTCAACATATGGTACCTTAAAGTTTATGTTGTGTTGAAAGATTCAATTTAAAGTAGAATATAAGAAAAGTTACGAAATATGGTGCCTAAAATCCTTAATGCACCATTAAACACTTTGTAAAACATGATACTGGTTACATGGACAATGTTATTCTTTATGCATAGTTAAATTCTTTGTAAACCCTGAAATAGGTCACTGAAGGCAGCAAGTCCCTGCCTTAAGAATCTGAATACTAAGTCATAGTTCATGAAGGAAAATATAGCAGTCGACACACTTGGATTTGGAAAAATCCAGCAATGTTTCTTGATGAATTTCGAGATCCTGTGTGGGGGATTGGTATTATCTTGCAAGAGTTGTGAAGTTGGTTAGATAAGGATATTGCCACAAGCTGTGAATGGAAGTGGTAATCACAAGTTCTTTTTGTCGTATTGTTGCTTTGCATGTTTCTTAGAATGTTCCAGAACCACAATGTCATCTGCTCAAAATTTTACCCAGATGGTTGTCATACAACAATGTGTTCAATGTCATCTAGTTATCCATATTTGTGGTAGATGGCATACAGTTTTGAAACCTACTAGAACGGTAAAGAGTTTTTAGACTATAGGGTTTATTTGAAATTATATCCTTTTCCAGTTCCCGTGATGGCATAGTGCATATTATGCTATGTTTTTGTGCCGGCATAGCATGGCATAGTTGTTCAGGTGGTTTTTTGTGTCCCTAGTGCAGGAAATGCCTTCAAACTTGCGTACAAAACCATCTTATGATAAAAGTGTTCCTACCAGACATAGGAAACATCTCCACCTAGTGCGCCATTCAATCTACATGGCCACATTCCAACAGCTTAGCATCTACAAGTGTTGTTGATTGACATCACAAATACCTCAGTTTCACTTGTTTCAAAAAAATTAATGACCGTCTGGCATGATTCGCATGGGCTTGGGTTGATTTGGACAAAGTTACACCAAGCTTATTTTTCCTTTATTTAATGCACTTTGCAAGCTGATCCTCTAAGCACATGGCATGGTCATGGCATCTAGAGCTGAGAATTTTTTGGTTGGTGACTCATTTTTAAAGCATGCATTTCTTTTAATAATCTCAAGTAGTATTTGAATATTGGAGATTGTGTTTGTCCAACGAGAGATGGCTAGTCAAGCAAGGCACATGTAATAGTGGATGGCAAGGTTCAGACAGGTAGTGTTTGGTCTTGTCATTTCATTGACGGTTACCCCAAAGTATCTCGGGTGGAGCACAATTGGAGAATAAAATGGTTTATGGATGCTCCTATTTGATTCCAAATTACAGATTCCACCATATTTTATAATGATTATCCTAGATTATATCTATCATCCACTTTGGTTCAAGTTACGACTCCATGCATGTTCGTAAGGTGGAGCTCTCTTTGAGGTTCCTTCGGACTCATTAAAGGCATTGAGAGATAAGTTTATGGAAAATAACAAACGCAAGCATGTGTTCTTCAAATATTATACCTGTTGTAGAAGAAGGAAGCACATAGACCATGGTAATAAAGTATCCAAGTGGCAACGAAGGGCAACCGACAACACTGGTTTGGAGTGTGGGTGAAGCTGTGGGCAAAGATTGCCCATTATTGAATTTCTACACGACAACTTCCATTAGCAATCAATTTTCCTTTCCATGGCATGATTTTAGTTGGATGATATAGATATAATCGAGAGAGATAGTTATGCCTATAGATTCAAAAAATCCCATGTGAATATCAGACTTTCGAACTGATTTTCAGTAAACAATATTATAAAACATAAAATTAATTGCCAATCTATTTCAAAGACAAGTGCCAAGTGGAAAATCTCCATGATCTAAATGTAAAGTGTAATGTAGCAACAATTATAGGGTGGTAGTAGCAGTCCTCATTATGGGTCCAACAAAATAAATGTGATCACCAAACATGTTCCATTATCAGCCTATCTTGTTTTGGACATATTCTAGCTGAAACTACCCTTTGAAATCTGCATTTCTTTTTGTAAGACTACCAATATTTTATATCATTCTGGAAATTATCACCTATATTAACATATAATCTCCTAAAATAGAAAAAATTAATGAATCTAAATTATTGCGCCGAGGCGCTCTACAGCCCAGTATGAGGGAGATCTTGTAACATGTGTGTGTTTTTCAAGTTTGTCGAGTGTTTGTCGAGTAGCAAAGTAATACAAAGTAAAAAAAAAAAGAATAATACAAAGTAAAAAGTAATAAATATTATGTCGACCATAAACAAAAAAGTAAAAAGTAAATATGAGGGAGATCTTGTAAGGTTTGTCGAGTAACAAAATAATACAAAGTATATAAACAAAAAAGAATGATACAAAGTAAAAAGTAATAAATATTATATCGGCCATAAACAAAAAAGAATAATACAAAGTAAAAAGTAAATATGAGGGAGATAGTGTAAGTTTGTCGAGTAAAAAAAATAAGTAAAATAATCAATGGAATAAAATAAAGAAGTAAGATTTAAAGATAAGATGCATATTGATTTGACTATTTTTTACTTTGTGCAATACCTCTCTTTGAATAGATCCTTGAGTGCAATACTTGAGCGGTTTGCACCTTGGAAAATTTGATCCCTCTCGGCACTTGATAGAGCCTAGGATTTGGATCTATGCTGGTCTATATTAAAATGAAAAACTTTGATTTGCATGCATAACATGTATTTTCACTCAACTAAAAACAATAAAAAAATCGCAACCATCAAAATCTATATTTATCTAACTTATATAAAGGTGTTTACTCATTAAAAAAATATAATAATTTAATGGTATGTTACATGTTAACATGGAAAAGCATAAATTTTATTTATATTTAGTTTAAAGGAAGCATTCAAATTTTTCGCTTGGTTAAGAGGCATATAATGGTGATTGTTGCGTGTAGTTGCTATATCCATCTTCGTTGCCACTTGGATAATTTATTACCATGGTTAGCCACTGAATCCAACACAACTGAGGGTAGTGTGAAAGGACGCATAGTATTTGATTCAACTCCCAAACCCAGGCAGAGTGCATCGACAATCGGAATGGTGAAATGGATTCGTCTTGCATTCATTTTAAGATGTATAAATATTATGGAATGATGCTCCCTCGATAAGTTGCAGAAGAAAAGTAAGGAAAATGAAAGAAGAGATTCTAGTCGATGGTCTCAAGGATATAGGAAATCTTCCTATGGTTCAACATCATTTGATTTTATTGCTATCCAGAAATGTGTTTACAGGTCCTATTCATTCTTCCATCGGGAAGCTTACGTTTTCATGGTAGATAAACCTGTCAAGAAAGTTATCACTTCGATTATATCCTATCTTAGCTTTTCCAAAGTCGTGATTTCTAATTTTTGTATCTTGATGGTAATAGCTTTAGCATAAGCATTCTTCTTTCTCTTAGTTCATTATAATCTTTGACATTTCTTTCTCCGGGAACTAGAAACATGTTGGTTCAAATAATTCTGAAGGGATTTTGCAATTTGAGAGATATGGATTTTCTACTGCTGGGTTCTTACAAAGCATGTGGATATGGAATATGACTTCAAATAGCTTAGGTGGCTTTCCTTCCATGACTAGAAACTTGTTAATGTTCTTTTCACAGGATTTGAGTTGACAAAATTTAACAGGAAATTTGACCATTGGGGTCATTAGCATGCCTATTCCGTTGTTATTTTCTCTTGACAAAAAAAGAAGGGTTTTATGCCTATTATTTTTTCATTGATACTTCGATGCCTTAGTTTCAATCAATTTAGCTTGTTTCTAATGTGTGACTTGTTTTGTGTTTCAGAATAGCTAACTAGGACATAACTGGGACACAAAAGGTGGAAGGAAGAAGTCCAGTAGTGATTATGTCTAATATTACCTGCCCAATATGAAACTCCTTGAGCCTCTTGGTACACGTAAGACCTCACTTTCCAGACCTTCACTAATCTATTGTTCCATGCATTGAGGCCATTTTCCATTATCAAATTTGAGACACATCAGAGGCCAGCAAAGACACAACAATTGTCATTACCTATTAAAACAAGAATCCTCGTGCATGGAGAGAAACCCACATGGCAACCATGCCTTTCATCATTCCTGACTTGTCGTACATGCACTGTAAAATAGTATTTGGACGACATATAATATGTTTAGTGGCTCTTGGAAGGGCAAGGAGAAATCAGTGAATGTTCCTATCGTTCCCCACATGAGCAAAAGGCTACCTAATCACCCCGACTAGACTTCACCTCACATACAAGGTGCAGCTCAGGCATAGACCTCAGTATTTTTTATTCAAAGGTATGGATGAATTGCATGAATAGCTTTTGTTCTTCGCTGTTTAACTTTTTTTCTTCAAATCATTAAGCTGGATGGATGTCTGTGTGTCTGTGTGCGGAAGTAACGTGTAGAGAAAGCAATGTGTTATGTTACAAAAATTGGAAATCGAGAGGAAGCAATGTGTTCCGTTACAGAAATTGGAAATCGAGCGTGAGAAGGAGCTAAGATTTTAGGCAACCATGAAGAGACATCAGGGATGCTTCCAGGACTATCATTTTGGAAGCCCTAGGCGATGACATTCTGCCGAGGCTCCTCGACAATCTTAACGACACTGTCGACAGGAAATCGTGGTCTCTTGTCTGCAAACACTTCTATCGACTCGAATTGGCCTGCAAGAGAAAAATCCAGTTGCTAAGAGGCAAAATGTTGCCTAGGATACTTCGGAGATACAGCGCTGTAAAACACCTGGACCTGTCCCTCTGCCCTCAGATAAGCGATCGGTGCTTGGGGTTCGTGGCCATAGTGGCTTGGCTTCGCCTGTGCTCTATAGATCTTTTGAGGCTTGTGCAGTTTAGGCACCTGGGGCTCTCTGCTCTGGCTAAGGGATGCCAGAATCTGGTGGAGATTGATGTTTCCTACTGCGCAATATTTGGGGATATTGAGGCCGCTGCTATTCCAATGCTAAGAATTTGCAGATGCTGAAATTGGTGACGTGCCAAATGGTTTCTGACTTGGGTTTGGGTTGGATAGCGGTGGGGTGCGGGAAGCTCCAGCGTGGCTCCAGCATTTGAATCTCAGGTGGTGTGTGGGAGTTGGTGATTTGGGTGTTGAGTTGGTGGCTATAAAATGCAAAGAATTGAGGTCTCTGGATAATTCATATTTAAAGGTATGCTTGCTTCCTTGTAAGGTGTTCAAATGTGCCTTTCATTCCCAAAAATATTCAAAATTCTAGATTTCAGTTATTATCAATTGGAACTATTAGAGTTATCTAATCCATAGCAAAATTCTTTTGAGTGTTGGAATGTGATGATACAGGAAGTCATAGTTCTCAAATGTTTTATTGATGATCTAAATCAGCTCAGAATCGAACAAAAATTTTAGGGCATCATTCCATCACCATGGCAAAAATTTGGATGTTGTTGAAATTCTAATCACGCGGACGGTCAGAAAAGGATGAGTTGCAAGGTTGCAACGATACTTGCATTCTTTGGCCTTGTCTGCAATGGATTGAATCCCTGGAAGCCCAGGGGCACTCCTACGGAGATTTAAGTGATCAATTTCTCGAATATAATACTATCAGTGGTTGAGCCTGATGTGGAGCATGACGTTGCGAAGCGGGGTAAGGTGTTGGAGCAAGATACAACACTAATGGCGGTTGTCAAATCTTTCATATATCACATTAAATGTATTAAATGATGGGCTGTTGCCAAGTGCATGTGGCAAGTTTATGTTTTTTTTTTATATATTTTATTATTTTTATAATTCCATAATTATTTTGCACACCAGGGAAAATTTTTCAAATCTGTGTGCTGCACCAATCAAAAAATAAATAATCTAATTTTGAAATTTCAAAAATTTATTTTTAATTTTTATTAAATTGATTTTAATAATAAAAATTTGAAATTTTTTAATCAACATTAGGTTTAAAAAATTGAAACAATGATTGTCAAGGAGATTTGGCCACCAACCGATCGCTATAATCCCTACATAGCAGGGACTAAAAAAATAATGTTTTCAAAATTTTGTATTAAACATAATTTATAGCCATCTAAAATGTTGCAGCGTTCATTTAACCAAACACTTTAAAATATTAAACCGCTCCACCGCTCTAGAAACAAGAGCCACGAGGTGGCAATGTCCTTGACATTGCCATAGCTCAAAAGTGATGCTTGTATATGTTTTTATTTATTTAATGATATATATGTTCTCAATCCCGATTTTGTCTTTCATTTGTGTGCATTTTTTAATATTGATTGTGAGCTTTATTTGTTCTCTTTCACTTTTTCCTCAATCTGTAGGCACACTTTGGTTTGCTAAGTTTTGACTCCAACACCACAATGCAAACGGTCAGCTTCAATCTCCCTGCCTCTCTCAATTTGCTCTATTTTCTTTCTTTGTTCGTGTAGTAACAATACTGAGAATATGTTATGTCAGTTAATTTGATGAAGTTCTTCTACCCTTCAACCTCGACGCCATGAATATTTCCTCTCCTTCCATGTATTGAGTTCAATGGCATGTGTCGACTTGTTGCAGATATGTCGTTTAAATTTCCGTGAAATAATCCAATGGACTCATTTAATAAGGAAATAAGTTTATCAACCTCATTGTTCATTAAACTCTCATTTATCATCCACTTTACCGACCCTACATGGAAGAGTCCGTGGATTTTCATAAAGTAAATGTGTTAAACAATCCAACCACTAAAAAATACTCTCCAACATAAACTTCAACAAATACAAAGTGTAATGATAATGAGCCCAAAAAATTAATCCTTTGTTGACTCCTTAATATGATATTTTATCCTGTCACTTTCATGCTACCTTGATAGTTGACTGTACCCAAGTAGTCTTAGGTCTTTGCATCACTGAAGGGATGATAAGGAACACGTAATGGTGATGCTAATCAAGTATTACGAATTGATGATGAAGAATAAGTAGATGGTGATGAAGGACTGTGTGGTTCAATTGTAGTTTGCAATTATGTATGTTTGTTCGGAGGAGGAACATGAACAATCTCATGAACACACTGCCTGTCACGTGAGTTTGTGAACAATCTTGAGGATGATTCATGATACTCATCGTGTTGAAAATATTCAGAATCTCTAAGCTACTGGCATTGATAATAAACGGAATATTGGTAGCAGCAGCCACAAAAGCATTGATATTGCCTCTCATTAGATTCTTATCGGTAGTGGGAAAAACCGCCACTGTGTGTTTTACCTGCATGTAATCCATAGCCACGACCTGTGGAGCGTAAGAAATGCGTAACGCCATTAAGGTTATGGGAATAGTAGTAGTCATTTAATCCTGCTCTTTGTAGGCTGAGACCGCTACAGAATCCTACAAGAGAAAGAGAATGAATCCTTGTATTGGGCTACAGAATCCAGTAAATATGCTTAGGAGAAGTAGTTGTATCTACAACAATATTGATCTAGTCCCTTGTCGTCTGAACAAATTGGGCATAACCACCAAGTATAGTGAACAAAACATTTAGAAATTATTAATACCTTTTCTAAAAAAAGTTGTAAAGAACAAGATAAGCATAAATGAAAGCCATTTTACAATATTTGGAATTTAGACTCTATTATTAAAATCTTATTTGTGCACTCCTCTTTACTTTTCATCGTGTAGTAACTTTTTTCCATACAGGCAGACCTCCTTCCATCGCCCCACTATTCGTTTCTCTAATGCCTGCACTCGATTTCATGGGTATTTTTTTCTCCTATTTATTTACCTCATCTCAACTAGTGGGGTTTACATTGTTGATTCTTTGATGAGAATAATAGTTGTATCTACAACTAGTCAGCTGAGGTTGTCATCCCCACCTCCATAAATCTAACTTCTCTCATGGTATTAATTTTGCATGTGGAGGAAGCGGATTACTGGATTCTACCAGCAATTTCTTGGTGAGTGCCAAAATCGATAGACGTTCAATCTATAATGAATAGATATTAATTTACATATAAACGTTTTTGATGTTTCAGCGGAAGAATATCATCCCTTTAAGTCTCCAAATACGCCAATTAGTCATCCATTTAAGACAAAAACCCAGGCCTTGTATGCCATTAACAGTGGTGCAATGATATTGGCCTTAACTATTTAGTGAATACCACTTTCCAAATGAATACAAGTGCTCCAGATTTCGTTAAGTTGTTTCTTAGTAATTATAACGAATACTTGTTGGTACGTATGAAGCTTTCATTTTTATTTTACCAGTCAGTAGAATATAGAGAAATATTTTTACAAAGCATCCGACAATAAATATATATATATATCCTCCAGAAGTGCCCCCGGGCAAGAAAGTGATATATATACTGTGAAGATTCCCCATTCTCCATCCTCCAAAAGTGCCCCCAGGCAAGCAAGTGATGTATGGCAGTATGGAAATCATGTGGGGATGACTGGCCTGACTTTTGATAATTATTGGGATCGTTACTCCCATAAGCCAAACCCACTTAGGGTCCCATCTATGCTAATTGATCTAATTGCTTCAATATACAAGATTTTCCAATATCTTCTACGATCGAGATGATCAACATGAGGACCACCACTCGGTAGGGTATCAGGTGTTATTGCCTTTTGATCTCTTATTCAATTGATTTCCGGTTGGGCCGTTAACTCAAGTTCGACCCCTACCTAATTGTTATGCTTCATTGAAAGCCAATAGAAACACCCTTGCTTAACTGTAACAATAAATATTGCAAAGTGGTGAAGTTAGAAAGGCTTCTCGTGCATGTAACGTATTCGTGTTCACATGTTCCCTGCTAACTGTATTAGCGACGTGTAACAGGAAACAGTCGGCCCGTGGCATGCAAATAACCTGGAAACTATCAAGTGCTTTGACGTTCTGGATACACAATTTGATGTGTATGCAAAAGAGGTTCATCATCTTTCATTGTCCCATTGAAAAGCAAGAAAGAATCTTATAATGACCATTCATTTCGGTTACTAGCTAATCCAGGGTTCGAAACAGCAAAGGGATTCATCCCATTTGTATCCACGATGAGACTGCAGGGAAAGGAGGAGATTCGATGCCCTTCTGGTGTAGAAATGGCAGCACATAAATCCATCTACACTAGTGTTACTACTTCTTGTAGCATTGCATCTCATTGCATTTGGGTTCACTGTAGCTGCCGAGCACAGAAGAAGCATCGTGAGTCCTTACATTTTATATATCTCATATTGCAAATTTGTCTGTTGATTTCTAGTCTTTTATTTTTTTCAAAGCCCATGATTTTGGGTTGCTTTTTCTTTTCATTACATCTTACAAATACGCTCTGAGAGATAGATACTTTGTGATTTGTCTTGACTTGATTTACTTTAACGGGTTTACCTCTGGCTTGAATTTGTGATATTTGGGTAAATGGGTTTTACTTGGTTAGATGTAGATTATTTTTTGTTGAAATTTTCCTTTCTTCAATCCTGATATTGGAGATATTTTTCAACAAGTGCTTTTGCTATCTATTTACCTTCACAAGGTTCGAACTCCTGGCAACTTCTCAACGTTCAAACTTGGCCATGCATTTATCTTTTGATAATGCAATGCAATGCTGAGTTTTAGTTGATTTTTTTGCTATTTTCTTTTACAAGGGCGTTAACATATGGCACCATGGCCATACAGGTGCCATGTTGTAAACACTTCACATGGAGGTTTTAAATGTAGACAGGTATTTTCAAAATTAGTAGAAGTGACATTTCATTTCAACCACGGTCCACATATGATTTCATTTCAACCATACTGGAGGCACAAATATCAAACCATACTGCAGGCACAGGCCCCGCTTGCTCTAAGCCCGCTTGGATTATCATCACTTTTTTGTGATTATAAACTCTGTTGCGGTAACGTAGTAAATGGGTCACAGAATCTCCTCGGCCTACCGTCTGGAGACACATACATGGCTGGGCTACTACTCTAATCGACTGGGTTAGTTACTAATAAATCGACTGGGCTCTAATGCCCTAGGCTCCTCAAAGAGGGACCTAATGTATTATTATACGATGTCGCCATAGAGACGCTTTAGTTCCTACTTAGTTCTTCACTACTAAGTAGTGACCTCTTGAATGGTCGTAATCAACCTATTTGTTAAAAACAAATAAAGGAAGGTTAGTATAAAATTATTAGAGACTTTTAAGTACAGCGACAAAGTTACAAGTTATATTTTTTTAGGTTTATCATTTTGGGTGTTTCGTTTTATTATTAAAAATAACATTTAAAGTGAAGTCACGGGTCTTTGGTATCGAAGTCTTGATCTCCCTTTTATAATTATTATTAAAACAACTTTTACAGTGAAGTGATGGAGTTTGGTATCAAAGTTTGATGTATAAAAAAAACTTTCAAACGTGAAGTGACGGGACTTTTGTTACCTGACTTTAGAAAAGCAAGGAGAATAACATGGACGCAAGTGAATTTAGGGGGGCAAAGCATTTCAATCTATATATGATTGAGTACGAAGGTTGACATGTCATTACTTGCTCCCCACTCATAATTTCAGGAATCTATGCCGTGTCTGCAATCGGCATGTGAGCACCCACATGAATAGTGATTCACCCATAAAGGTTAAATACTCTTTCATGTTTAGGGCCGAGTGCTAGCATTAATTGTGATATCCACTTATGTAGAATATATTCCATGATATAAAGTTTTCGAATAAATTTGATTGACGATCCATCACAAAATATAACATTTTCATATCATATCGACTAAAAATACAATCACTAAATTAAAAATTTCAAAAACCACTTTCATACCCTTTAATAAAAAGATGCTTTACAATATAGAATGACAAACCCTTTAATAAAAAATGCTTACAATATGGAATCACATTCCAACGTGAGTTAATTATCGTAATAAACTAGACCGACTAATTTAGTGTCGCATCACACCCGATCTACCTGAGATTCATCTCTAACCTCAATATTCCTAGTGATCTTGGTAGTCTAAATCCCTCAAAATATCGTAAAACGCTATCAAAGCACATGCTTCCTCATCTTTACAGTCGTGCATTACTAATTGTTTATAGAAGTTTGCCATTTTAAGACACTCGTAACCTTGTAACAAATGCCCCACTGGATGTCATAATTGATGAGTCTACCTGATATCCAAATACAAACAAAGCTGTCAATTTGGAAGAATGGAATTCATAATGGATGAGTCTACCCGATATTCAAATATAAACAAAGCTGTCAATTTGGAAAAATGAATGTGGGGAAATTAATTTCCATAGGCGGCCAAATCGATTGTAATGGCCAGAAGTTCGGCAGCGAGCCTTGACGTGAAGGGTTTGAAAAAGATAGTAAGCACTCAATCGCACGGACATTGATTATGGCATTAAAAAAATATACAAATTGTTTCTCCCTGTGCAAGAGTTTAAGAGTTTTAGGTACTATGTGAGGAGCTAAAATGCTTACGAAATCCATGACAAGTAAAGTAGCTGTTAACTGCTGTAGAAGGCTTGGCTTGGATTTTTTATCAAAGGCGCACAGCATTTCAGACACGACTCCGATTCTTCATAGAACTCTTCTGTAGTGCTGCTTGTGTCAAAAGGTCGTCGCGGACACGTCTGCCTGAACTGTGGTGGATGAAGTTTTGGTGTTTTACCCTTTTCTGAACATCTACTGTGGTTTCGTTTTTTCCCAGTGTTGGGTGTTTTACCCTTTTCTGAAAATCAACTCTGGTAGATGCGTGAAACCCGTAAATCAAATAGAAAAAGAATGCAGATGAAGCATGCTAATCTTAAAAATCTTCAAATAGCATGAATCGGGACCGAATCTTTCCGAAGCAGCCCCGGTTACTGCAGGAGTTTTCTATTTCGGGGTGCTGAGTAAGACTGAGCGTAGAGATAGAGGTTAAAGCAAGTTAACAAAAGGCAAGCCATATGCACCCCGCAGCAGACTATTTAAGTCTGCTGCAGGGCTTTGACGTACACTCAACTTTCCTGCGCAGGTGGAACTTTCCGGCCAGAGATTTCGACAATCCACTTAGAGTTACCGGAACATGTCCATGTTTATCATCCATTCTATGCGTGCCCATGCCATGGCATCCGAAAGGTCTCACATTTATCATACATGCTAAACGTGCGCATGCCATGGCATCCGAAAGGTCTCATTCATCCGCTAGTTGCCAGTGAAATTTGAATTTTGAAATAATCGGGCTCCCTGGTAAAGTGAGTGGTTCCCTCCATGCGCAATTCAAATTTTTGGTTTAGCTCTCATAACCACAGCTATGAGTGAAATTTGAATTTTTAAATACCCAGGCTCCCGGGTACGTGAGTGGTTCCCTCCGTGCTCAATTCAAATTTTTGGTTTGAATGCCAATTCGTTGAAACTAAACTTCTTGGAACCGTATCTGCAACTCCAGCTTTAGCTCCAAGCTGATATTGTCCATGGTGAACGAGCTCCGCTATATAATTTTTATGCCATGCATTGTGTTGACAGCGTACCTGGATTTTCCGTCTAATATCGTAGTTTATTGTTCCCTCGCTCAACAATTGTTTTAATTTTGAAATCGCAGGTGATATGTTCCACGGGCCCTTTGATAAGATGGGATATGTTGGTACTGGGACGAACATGCGTTGAAGTCATTTGTCGTGGTAAATGAGCGTTCAAATTCCATTCCATAAATATTGTCACGTTTTTCCAAATCTTCAGAGTCAGAAACTATAAAGATCTTTGAACTTCTGGTTGTCTTTCTTGGCTATTAGTTCCTTTTTAGGTTCAGATTTTGACTTCTAAAACTTGACAAAGAAGAAAAACCAGAAAACTTTATAGTTATCCGGATTTTGATCATGGTCATGCCCGATTTCAGCCTGACAGATTGCACAACTTCTTGAAAATTTGTTTTAGGCCTCAAAGAGTACTAGCACACAAGATATTGGAAAATTAAGATAGATAAATTAAGCCTACTTAGAAAAAATTGTTTGTATTGAAAATAAATTAACATAACCTAAAAAAATTAATGAAATCTCTCTATTTTTTTTAATTTTCAGCAAAGTAGTTTTACAAATCAATTTTGTTTTTTAAATAATGAAATTTATAAAAAAAATTCCAACTTTATAAGAAAATTAAGCTTACAACATATTTTAGTTTTTAAATGATATACACATTTAAAATATCATTTTTAAATAATGATATTTAAAAATGATATACAAATTTAAAATATCATTTTTAAATAATGATATTTAAAAATGATATACACATTTAAAATATCATTTTTTAATTTTTAAATGTGTATATTCACAATATTTTAAATTACAATATAATATAATTAAAAAAATAAAATCACAATAGGAACTTGGGTTCAATTCGCTTTACTAGTGAGTAAGACTACTTAAATACCTCCCAGTCATAGTTTCTTAAACCAAAGGTTAGCAAATAAAAAAACAAATTAAAATTAAAATATATTATAAATTCTAAAACGATTTATAAAAAAACAACTTACGATGAAAATTGTCCTAAAAAAAATTCCTTTAACTTGTTTTACTTATGAAATATCAAAATAATATATATATATATATAGTAAACAATAAAATAATTTTATTAATTATTGTGATGAGAGTGTTATAAATAATCCCTAATAAAAACATATTTATAATATATATTTAATTAATAATGGTTTTGATTATTAATTAATAGTTATGTTAAAATATAATTATTTTTAAATGAATATTTGAGATTCATTAAAAGAGAAGATTTACAATATTAATGGTATGTTTCGATAGAAGTTTAAAATTTAAAACTTTATAATTTTATATAATATTTTTTTATTAATATTATTAAATAAAATAAAATAGTGTATTAAAAGAATATTTTTTAAAACAATTTTTAAGATCTAAAAAAGCTAAGTTTTAATATTCACTCATCTTTTCAATAGTGTATTTTTAATTTATCTTATGATGGATGTCAATTCAAAAATACTTTTATGAAGGGATTTTTTCCAAATTTTGGTTTATCTCAAACAAAATTTGGATAAGTAAAACTTCAAGATTTGATGATGATATCTTTGTTTTGTTATCTTACTCAGTACTTTAAGAGTTGGTGCAAATTGTTTTGAGAAATTTAAGCTTAGGAGGATGATGATAACTATCCTTGTGAGGTTCATACTAGCAACAATGCAAGCTACTAAATTGTCTATCTAAATAATAACAAGACTAGGGGACAAAGTATATCACTACTTGATATGTATATTACAATTATTTTCTTATGACCAACTCTTGTTTCTAATAAATTTGGTAATGAATCTCTCATATAACCTTAACACTATAGTGTGCAACTTGAATTGAACCCCAATATCTCCCAATGTTTTCCATAAGTTATTTCCAATAATGGTATCAAAATCTTTTTTGAAGTCAACAGAACAATATATGAGATTCTCCTTTTTATTTTAACACTCTTCACCTATAATCCTAAGAGTAATTAAATCATATAAAGTTGAGAGATAACTTCAAAAATTGACTTATTAGCTCTCTATCATGTTTTTTAAGCCACATGCTAATCTTATTTTCTAAAATTATACCATATAACTTTAAAACAATAACATCACTAATCATAATGGACCTATAATTTGAGGCGTTATATTTATAACCATTTAAAAAAAGGAACTATAAGGCTTTCTATATAAAGCTTGGTAAATCCTTGCTTAAATGCCATGAAAACCCCGTGGGTGTGAGAAATAAGAATAGACAAACTAAAATTTCCTCTATCAAGTAATTTGAAGCTCCTCTACCACAACTAAATAAATCCATTCATCTTGTGTTGGTCGAGTGTCTAAATACCTTTATGGGATTTCTTGTAATGTCCCTAAAATGGTAAAAATTAAAAAAAATCTATGCACCATAATACTACCCTTTTATCTAGATGTTTTAGTAAATTAACCTCAGCACTGAGAAAAACACTTGGAGAAATGTAAGGTTATAAATGGCTTTGATATACGATGCTCTCGTCTAGGAAACAACTATGGGTTACAATCAAAGTGTTTTGGGTTTCGACTGTATGGTTCTGCGGAAGCAAATGAATTTTGGTTCTTTGTTTATACAATCCCTTCGGCTGATGGTTTATATCTTGGTTGATAGATTGGATGTCTATATACATTCTTATTTCCATTTCCATTTACGAGTTATATCTATGTGATTTTAACTTGTTGATTATATGCTTACATGATTGTATTTTAGAAGGGCATCCTTATGTTTGGAGGGGTGGACTCTGGCAGCCTAGGCCAGGCTTACTTAGCATTTTATGCTAAAGTTTAACTTTACTTGGTGGTGTAGGTACCCACAAGAATTATCTAGGTGTTTTACTTCCTAAAATTTGCGTGAACATAAATATGTGCTTGAATACATTACCCTAACCAATGATTAAAGCCATGTTATGAGTTAGAAGGAACTTCGAAAATAGAAAAGGAGGGGTACCAATAAAGGCATATGGAATGGGAAACGCATCAATGGAATCCAACGATAATAGTGGTAGCGAGCAGGTAAGCACTTTTAGGGTTAAACCCTAAGGTTGAATGACTGTGGTGCAACAATTCATAGTTGTTCATTTTCTGCTTGTGAGAAGAGGAGGACGAAACCCTCCAGGCCCCGGAGGCACCTATGGCAGGTTGGCCCTGCTAACTACATGAATGAATGAGGTAAACAACTTGTTTATTGGTTTCGTTTTACTTGTTTTCAGCAGTGTCGATTTGGTTTGAGGCTCAACTAGCTTGTCTCGGGGTTTGACACTCGCAAGAACCTGAGTGATGGTCGCTTGAGCTAGTTATGGAGATAGGTGCAGCTACACGACTGGGTAAGTTTGGTGCCTTAATGGTCCCCTCCTCCCTTCAACATAAGTTTTCCTGCGGTTGGTATACTTTGTAATGTAAGGCGTAGGTTTTGTGTTTTGGATTTAGAGTGGCAACTTAGGACCGAATTCGATACACTCCTTAAATGTAATACACCACAACTTTGTATGGGTGTTTAGCCTGTATGGAAATTTTATTGTGAAGGAGAGGATTCTTTGTTTTACCTCCAGGATTCTTTGAAGGAGAGGATTCTTTGTTTTACCTCCTGTACCAACCTTGAGCTTCTAGTACTAGGTATTTCGTTTTTGTTGAAAAAAAGGCACTTTGTAATGGCTGAAACGTTTTCATGTAGTAGGCTATCTCCAGTTGTTGAGAATGGGAAGAACACTTCTTTAATTACCTGGGCATACTGTAACGATGGGATTGATTTCCCTGTTGTTGATAATGTAATGCTATTTAAATTTGTAGTTGAAATGCAACTTGGTCTATGGCGTTTGGATGTGTTCTGGAGTTGTCTTCAATTTAGTGCTTTGTATAAATGGACGGTGTAAATGTTAACTTATGGGGTCTTCTATAGACTTTTAACTGTAATTATTCTCTATATTTTGTATGTACAGAAAAGCCAGGGTTTAATAGTTCTTTAAATTTCTTGTTTTTATGTGGTCTTATGAATTTAGCCCTAGCGTTGGTAGTGATATCGTGTTTTGCTTTCTCGGTCCTGCGTTTTATGGTTGCGATGGCAGGTCAAGGGATTCGATCCCTAGACTTTAGTTTTCTTTTGATGTGGCTCGACGCTCTGACCCTAACGTAGACAAAAGATAATTTTCTGTAATGTTTTAAGCTGCGTTTAAGTTGGTAAAAGGCTATGCATCAGCAGAGGTCCATGCTATCAAGAGATCTCTATAGTGTAGTTTAAATGTAAAACTTATAAGACAGGGGTTTGACGCTGAGACGTCATGATTTCAAAATGGATGAATGTTTATTTAAAGGGTGAATGTTTGATTAAGCGTTTTTTTCTTATTTCTATGTTGTGATGTTGGGTTTCATCTAAGTCTGTGATTTAAATTCTGAAAAGAAGACAACGAAATACCAAAAACCCTAGATAGGGAAATCGTGCCTGGTGTATATTCCGGAATATACACTGGTGTATATTTCGGTATATAGACTGGTGTATATTCCGGTATATAGACTGGTGTATATACTAGCATATACACTGGTTTATATTCTGATATATAGGCATATTGGTTTATACACTAGTGTATATTCCAGTATATACACCAGTGTACATATACTGGTATATACAATAGTCTATATACTTGTCCTAATTATATTGGTATATACATGATTCTATATATCGGTATATACACGAGTCTATACACCAGTCTATAGACCGAAATATACACTGGTGTATATACTGTGTACATCATCATCATCAACAACATTTTCATCCTAATCCTTGTCATCACCCTACCAAAATATACTCATCATCATCATCCTCCTCCTCCTCATCATCTTCATCATCATCATCATCGTCATCACCATCTTCATCATCATCATTGACATCGTTGTCGTTGTCATCACCGCCACCACCACCATCATCATCATCGACGTCGTTGTCATCGTAATCACCATCTTCATCAACATCATCATCATCATCATCATCATCCATCATCATCATCATCATCGTCGTCGTCGTCATCACCATCTTCATCAACATCATCATCGTTGACATCGTCCTCATCACCACCACCATCATCATCATCATCTTCATCACCATCAGAATATACACCGGTGTATATTCTGGTATATAGACTGGTGTATATTATGGTATATAGATTGGTGTATATACCGATATATACACCAGTCTATATACTAGAATATACACTGGTGTATATATCGATATATACACCAGTGTATATTCCGGTATATACACTGGTATATATATCGGTATATAGACTAGTGTATATACCGGTATATACACCAGTCTATATACCGGAATATAGACTAGTGTATATTTTGGTATATACACTGATGTATATATTCCGGTATATACATTGGTGTATATACCGGTATATATACTAGAATATACACAGAAGCTGTTGTGCATACATGAAAGCTACGTATATATGGAAGTTTTCGTATATACGCAGCTGAAAATGCGCAGCTTCCGTATATGCACAAGGCATATACGAAAGTTGTTGCGCATATACGGAAGATTCCATATATGCGCAACAGCTTCCGTATATATGCATATACAAAAGCTTTTTATATATGTATATACGTAAGCGTATTCCTCTTGGTACTTGATAAATCCAAGTTTAAAAATGATCTTACAAACCCAAAATTCTTACTCTCAGCTTCTGCAGAGTCACCCCTCATTTCTTCCGAATATCAACCACGACTACATCCATAATCAAGGCCTCTCCCCACCGTGAGGCCCTAGGAACAAACACCACAGCAGTCGTCTGCAGAGTTTTGGAATCGTCTGAATAAGGGGATGAAGGGATCCCGCGACTGAGATAAAAGTTAGTTCCCAGTTCGCATGCTGGACAAGTGGCAAGCTGGATAATTTCATTTAATTCCTGCGTGTTTCATATGCGCATATACGGAAGCTTTTGTATATGTGCAGCTTCCGTATATGCGCATATATGGAAGCTTCCATATACAGAAGCTTACGAAAGCTTCCATATATGCGCATATATGGAAGCTTCCGTATATGCGCATATACGGAACGTCTACTTAAGCTTCCGTAAATGCGCATATACGGAAGTTGGGCATATACGGAAGATGCACATATATGGAAGCTTTCGTATATGCGCTGCGCATATATGGAAGTTGTGCATGTACAAAAGCTTCTGTATATGCCCAGCTTCCGTATATGCGCAGCTTTTGTAAGCTTTTGTAAGCTTATGTATATGCGCATATACGGAAGCTGGGCATATATAAAAGCTCATGAAAGCGTTCCGTATATGAGCATATATAGAAGCTTCCGTATATGCACAGCTTCCATATCCGTAAGCTTCCGCATATGCGCATATACAGAAGCTTCTGTATATGCGGATATACAGAGCGCTTACAAAAGCTTCCGTACATGCGCATATACGGAAGTTTTCGTAGGTGTTTTGTATATGCTCATATATGGAAGCTTCCGTATATGCGCAGTAGCTTCCGTATATGTGCAGCTTCCGTATATGCGCATACGTCCATATATGTGCATATGCGGAAGCTTACGTATCCGTAAGCTGCACATACGTTGCACATATCTGCGCAAGCTTCCGTATATGCACTGCGCATATACGGAAGCTGCGCATATATGTGCAGCGTATGTGCAGCTTACGGATACGGAAGCTTCCGCATATGCACATATACGGACGTATGCACATATGCAGAAACTACGCATATACAGAAGCTTCCGTATATGCGTTGTGCATATACGGATATATGGAAGTTGCGCTTATACGAACGCTTCCGTATATGCGCTGCGCATATACGGATATATAGAAGTTGCGCATATACGGAAGCTTCCGTATATGCATATGTGGAATCTTACGGATACGGATGCTATGCATACACTGTGCATATATGGAAGCTTCCGTATATGCGCAGCGCATATACGGAAGCTTCTGTATATGCGCAGCTTCCGTATATGCATATGCGGAAGCTTACAGATGTGGAAGCTATGCATACGTTGCTTATAGATGCGGAAGCTTCCGTATATGTGCATATACGGAGTGCTTATGAAAGCTTCCATACATGAGCATATACGGAATCTTCCATAGGCGTTCTGTATATGTGTATATACGGAACACCTACTTAAGCTTCCGTATATGCGCATATACGGAAGCTGGGCATATATGGAAGATGCGCATATACGGAAGCTTGCGCGCATATATGGCAGCTTCCGTATATGCGCATATACGGAAGCTTCCATATATGTGCAGCTTCCACATATACGGCAGCTTCCGTATATGTGCATATACGGAAGCTGGGCATATACGGAAGCTGTGCATATACGGAAGCTTCCATATATTCGCAGCTTCCGTATATGTGCAGCTTCTGTATATGCGCTGTGCATATGCATATACGGAAGTAGTTGCGCACGGAAGCTTCCGAATATGCGTATACGGAAGTAGCTACGCATATACGGAAGCTTCCGTATATGCATATACGGAAGCTTCCGTATATGCGCAGCTGCTTCCGTATATGCATATTCGGAAGATTTCGTATGCGGAAGCTTCCATATACGGAATCTTCCGAATATGCATATACGGAAGCAGTTGCGCATATACGGAAGCTTCCGTATATGCGCAGCTGCTTCCGTATATGCATATGCAGAAGCTTTTGTATACGGAAGCTTCCGCATATGCGTATATTGAAGCAGCTGCGCATATACGGAAGCTTCCGTATATGCATAGAGTATTAGAATTCCTTACGAAAGCTTCCAAAATCTGTGCATAAACAGAAGCTGGGCATATACGGAAGCTTCCGTATATGCCCAGCTTCCATATATGGGCTACGCATATATGGAAACTTCCACATATGCGCATATACGGAAGCTACGCACATATACGAAAGCTGCGCATATATGGAAGCTGGGAATATATGGAAGCTGGGCATATACGGAAGCTTCCGTATATGCGTAGCTTCTGCATATGCGCTGCGCATATACGGAAACTTCCACATATGTGCATATACGGAAGCTACGCACATATACGGACGCTGCGCATATATGGAAGCTGGGCATATACGGAAGCTGGGCATATACGGAAGCTTCCGTATATGCGCAGCTTCCATATATGCACAGCTTCCATATATGCGTTGCGCAGCGTCCGTATATGCGCAGCTTCCGTATATGCAGCTTCCGTATATGTGCAGCGCATATAGAACGCGTTACAAAAGCTTCCAAAATCTGCACATATACGGAAGCTTCCGTATATGCGTAGCTTTCGTATATGCGCATATACAGAAGCTGCGCATATACGGCAGATTCCGTATATGTGCAGCTTCCGTATATGCGCAGCACATATACGGAAGCTTCCGCATATGCGCATATACGGAAGCTTCCGTATGTGCGCAGCTTCCGCATATATGGCAGCTTCCGTATATGCGCATATACGGAAGCTGGGCATATACGGAAGCTTCTGTATATGCGCAGCTTCCGCATATGTGCTGCACATATACGGAAGCATTTGCCTATGCGCATATACGAAAGCTGCGCATATACAGAAGCTTTTGTATATGTGCATATACGGAACGCCTTACGAAAGCTTCCAAAAGCTGCGCATACATGGACGTATATGCGCATATACGGAAGCTTCCGTAAGTGCTCCGTATATATGGAAGCTTCCGTAAGCGCTCCGTATATGCGCATATACGGAAGCTGGGCATATACGGAAGCTGCGCATATACGGAAGCTGGGCATATACGGAAGCTGCGCATATACGGAAGCTTCCGTATATGCGCTGGGCATATACGGAAGCTGGGCATATACGGAAGCTACGCATATACAGAAGCTTCCGTATATGCGCTGGGCTTATGGTTGACTTTGGTTGACCATGGTTGACTATGGTTGGATTTGGTAGGCTATGGTTGACCACAGTTGACTATGGGTGACTGTGATTGACTAATTAGCGATGGTTGACTATGGCTAACCATGGTTGAGGATGGTTGGCTATGGATGACCATGGTTGACTATGGTTGATGGTTTTTGGGCATGGTTGAATTTGGTTTATTATTCACTTGATTATGGGTGACACAAGTGTTGACTTTAAAATCATATGGTTAATTATAATTCCACTATTGTTTGCCTATGGCTTACTTTGGTTTACATACGGGTTGACTTTAAAATCATATGGTTGATTATAATTCCACTATGGTTGACTTTGGTTGAATATGGTTGACTACGATTCAGCATGCTTGATTTTAATTAACCATGGTTGGGTATGGTCGACTATGGTTGAATTTGTGTGACTATAGTTGAATTTGGTTGATGATGGTTGACTTTGGTTTACCATGGTTGGTTATGCTCAACTATGGTTGAATTTGTTTGACTATGGTTTACTTTGGTTAACTTTGGTTGACTATGGATGACTTTGCTTTGCTATTATTGAATATTGATTAACATTCTTTGACTTTTGACTATAGTTGAATTGGTTTACCATGGTTGAATTTATTTGACCACAGTTAACTATTGGTCGACCTTGCTTAAATTTTGAATTTGGTTGAATTTGGTTGGTTAGGGTTGATTATGGTGGATGTTGGTTCACTATGGTTGACTTCGTTTAACTGTGGTTGGATTTGTTTGACTTTGGTTGATGTTTATCATGGTTGACTTATGTTGACATTTATATGGTTGAGTTATGTTGAGTATGGATGATCATTGTTGTTCACGATTGACTATGATTTTTCGGGGTTGACCATGGATGTTCACGGCTAACTATTGTCAACTATGGGTATTGAGGGTTGTTGACTATGGTTGAGCATGGTTGTTCTTGCATGACAATGGTTGACCATGGTTATTCATGATTAACTATGGTTAACCATAGTTTTTCATGGTTAAATATGGTTGATAATGGTAGAAAATAGTGGAGAATGGTTGACCATGGTTGACCATAGTTGGTTATTATTATTAACCAACTACGGTCAACCATGATCAACCATATGGTTGCTTTTGGTTGACAATGGTTGACTATGGTCTACCATGGTTGGCTATGGGTGATTTTTTTTTTCCATAATTGACTATTGGTTGACCTTATTTAACTTTTTCCTATGGTTGACTATGGTTAACTGATTGACTATGGTTGACTATAGTTGATTTTTTTTTTCCACAACTGACCATTCATTGAACTTATTTAACTTTTAACTTTGGTTGGATATGGTTGAGTTTGGTTGGCTTTGGTAGGATATGGTTGACCATGGTTGACTATGGGTGACTCTGATTGACTAATTAACTATGGTTTACTGTGCTTGACCATCATTAACGATGGTTCTCTCTTACTGAACATGGTTGACTGTGGTTGATAGTGGTTGGGCATGGTTGAGTATGCTTCCCTTTTGTTGATTGTGGTTTCATTTGGTTCGTTTTAGTGATCCACTATGGATATGTTGCATTATGATATTATCTAGGTTGAAATTTGTATTGCAATTATTCATTTGAATGGTGATGATGCATTACAAACATAGTAAAGGGTTCAATACAAATGTAACATTCCGAAGTATTATGTTGTATTGCAGCATCTCAATATGGTTAAGAAACATTATCATATTTAGTGTGCTTTACTATTTTGACCATGGTTGATAGTGGTTAACTATGATTGATCATGGTTGATAATGCAATATTATTTGATTTACCCACATCTAAGCACTAATCACATAAAATCAAATTTCAATATTATGTCAAACTATGGAAGTGAGTAAGTAACAATTTATAAGGTTATTTTTGTGGTTGATAATATATTTTGTGAAATGTAATAGTTGTAACATCATTAACATCACTATGAGAAAAAAAAAATAGTGAAAGAAAGAACATAAAAAAGGACAATAGCATGGACAATGAGAGAAGTAACATGATAGAGTAATAATGTAAAAAGTTATGACAATTAAGTAATTTTAATGTTAATGTTAGTGTTAATATAATCAACATAAACGTTAATTAGTGTTTCTTAATATGAATATTATCAAACATTAATGTTTAATGCAAATATTAATATTATTATTAATTTTAGTGAGGTTAAAATTAATATTAATGTTCTTAATGTTAATAATATTAATACTAATGTTCTTAATGTTAATAATATTAATACTAATGTTATTAATTTTATAAATGAAATGATTAATATGATTAATATTAATATCAAATATCAATGTTATTGTTATTAATATTAATATTAATATTAATAATATTAATATTCACATTGACCTTAATGTCATTAAAATTATAGATTTGATATCAATGATATGATATGTTAGTAATGATATTGGCATAGTGCTAATTCGCATATTGTTAGGATCAATTGAGGTGATGAAGGAGTTATAAAAGGTCTTGTACTTCCCTAGAACCAAGGACCCTCCTCAAAAGCTTTCTCATAGTTAACATGAGCATAGACTTGAAAAAAATAATAAATCTCTTGCAGCAAAGAGAGATCTCGCAATTCTTTGTCCAACTCTAACCAATTGAGTGAAATAACGTGGTTGTACACAGTCAATACCCATTAAATCTATAGATAATTGATTTTTTTCCATATAATTAATGTAGTTGGATTATCTTTTGTGTTATGATCTCCAACATAGTTGTAAGACCAAATGGACAGTGTGATCTTTGCATAAGCTCTATTCAGACAACAAATATCGGTCTTCTAGTAGCTTACCGTAAAGGATGAGACACTAGCCACCACTCTAAAGATGGCATGATTACTAGCCAAAGTACTACATGCTGAGCACTTTGATGAGTGCTTTCTCAAAATTGAATAAGTAATGTGAGCCCGCTCACAAAGAATTGCAATGAGAAGAATATTGAACTTAAGTAATGTGGACAAAGAATTACAATACCAAGAACGTTGAATAAGTAATTTGAAAAAAAACTATTATTTGCATCTTTGAAATTGAATAAATAATATAAATATAAACCTATTATTTAGATTTTTGAAAGTTATTATGTTTATTTACTTAAAAAATAACTTTATCATTATGATTTTCTTTTTACACATAATTAAAATATTGAACTAAATATCATTACTTACATGAGGAAATAGGCCGCACCATATCCACAAATTAATTTATAATCAAACTTTTAATAATTATATTTTCAAAATATAATACTCTCACATCTGAATTCGAATTCTTTACTCAAATTCTTGTTAAACAATAATTTACTTATAATAAAGTAAGATTAATTTGAAATATTATGTTCCATAATTATATTTGTAACATTATAATTAAGTACTTGTTATAAGATAATTTACTTATAATAAAGTACTTGATTAATTTTAAAATTATATGTTCCATAATTATATTTGTAACATTATAATTAAGGAAAATATTTCATAGTTTTGAATAGAATTATAAATTAGTTTATTAAATTTTTATTTTTAAAATTATTTATTTATAATTAACATTTTAGTAAAATAAAAAATTAATATTAAAGGATAAAATGCGATATATTTAAAAATGTTAAATTATTGCGCCGAGAGGCGCTCTATAGCCCAGTATGGAGGAGATCTTGTTAGTAGAGTGTTTGTCGATATGGAGGAGATCTTGTTAGTAGAGTGTTTGTCGAGTAACAAAATAATACAAAGTAAACAAAAAAAAAATACAAAGTAAAAAGTAATAAATATTATGTCAACCATAAACAAAAAAGAATAATACAAACTAAAAATAATACAAAGTAAAAAAGTAAATATGAGACTTAAACTAGAGACTTTTACTTTTACTTTTAATACAAAGTAAAAAGTAAATATGAGACTTTAGAGTGTTTTTCAAGTGTTTTTAGAGTAACAAAATAATACAAAGTAAACAAAAAATAATAATACAAAGTAAAAAGTAATAAATATTATGTCGGCCATAAACAAAAAAGAATAATACAAAGTAAAAAGTATATGAGACTTAAACTAGAGACTTTAGAGCTTAAAATTAGGTGGCTCGGGTATTGCACTCAAGGAGCTATTCAAGGAGAGGTTTTCCCCTCGGGAGATTTGATCCCTCTTGAAGCTTGATAGAGCCTAGGATTTGGATCTAGACTGGTTTTAAAATTAATATGATATGTTAATAATGATATTGGCATAGTAATAATTCACATATTGTTAGGATCAAATTCAGGTGATGAAGGAGTTATAAAAGGTCTTGTACTTCCCTAGAACCAAGGACCCTTTTCAAAAGCTTTCTCATAGTTAGCATGAACATAGAATTGAAAAAAATAATAAATCTCTTGGAGCAAAGAGAGATCTCACAATTCTTTGTCCAAGTCTAACCAATTCAGTGCAATAACGTAGTTGTACACGGTCAATACCCATTAAATCTATAGATAATTGAATTTTTTTCATATAATTAATATAGTTGGATTATCTTTTGTGTTATGATCTCCAACATTACAAACTCTCCATCATGCTCCACTATAAAGCAATATGAAGAGGAAAAGGATTTGAAGCATTGGGATTTGTAGAATTGTTTTTTACCACATCCCTAAATGACATAGGATTGGAATTTGAAGGCATTCTTGACCCGTCTCTCCTCTCTATAATTGTAAGACCAAATGAAGATCTTTGCATATGCTCTATTCAAACAACAAATATAGTAGTACATGCTCAGCACCTTAATGAGTGCTTTCTGAAATTGAATAAGTAGACACTGGCCACCACTCTAAAGATGGCATGCTTACTAGCCAAAGTAGTATATGCTCAGCACCTTGATTACTACTTTCTGAAAATTGAATAAGTAATGTGAGCCTGCTCACAAAGAATTGCAATGAGAAGAACATTTAGTAAGTAATATGGACAAAGAATTACAATGCCAAAAACTTTGAATAAGTAATTTGAGAAAAACCCATTATTTGCATCTTTGAAATTAAATAAATAATATAAATATAAACCTATTATTTCGATTTTTGAAAGTTATTATGTTTATTTACTTAAAAAATAACTTTATCATTATCATTTTCTCTTACACATAATTAAAATATTGAACTAAATATCATTACTTACATGACCACACCCTATCCACAAATTAATTTATAATCAAACTTTAAACAACAATAACAGAAAAAAAAAATTTAAAAATATTTTTTTAAATAATTATATTTTCAAAATTATAATCAATTTAGATTCTAAATTATTAACAAATTATTTTATAATAAACAAAAAATAAATAAAAGATTTATCAATTTTAATAATCATATTTTCAAAATATAATCTATTCTCTCACATTTAAATTCGAATTATTTACTCAAGTTCTTGTTATACCATAATTTACCGTATAATAAAGTAAGATTAATTTTAAAATATTATGTTCCATAATTATATTTGTAACATTATAATTAAGTTCTTGTTATAAGATAATTTACTTATAATAAAATAAAATTAATTTTAAAATTATATTTTCCATAATAATATTTATAACATTATAATTACGGAAAATATTTCATAGTTTTGAATATAATTCTAAATTAGTTTATTAAATTTTTACTTTTAAAATTATTTATTTATAGTTAATATTTTAGTAAAATAAAAAATTAATATTAAAGAATAAAATGTGATATATTTAAAAATGTTAAATTCTTTTAAAATTAACTCTTTCTTTCTCTCTTTCTATATAATATTAATCAAAAAATAGTATATCAATTGATGAAATATATGTTTGTGATGTTTATATATAATATTAATAAGAAAATAGTATACCAATTGATGAAATATATATTTGTGATATATTTAAAGATATTAATTTTTTTTTTTTAAATTACATATATATATTTATATAGTACTGATTACAAAATCGTATATTAATTGATCAAATGCATGTTGGAAAAGCATTTTAAATTTAAGGCCTGGATAATATAGAATAGACGGTGAATGGGTGTTGTATTCTTTGTGTTGAGTAACTTATTAAATTATTTATTTTAAAAAAATTGAAATCTTGAAACAATAATAAAAATGAATGTTTGCACAATAAACATAAGGTTAAATACTTATGTTACATTAAGCCACCATATAGAATCCATCTAAAATTTGTTATTATGTTATGAGAAACATTTCATATGTGCTTCACAATGTATTCCAACAATATAATTATAATGAGATGTCCTCAATGTTATCTCATGGATGTTGTTCTAATAAAGCATGTAAATAATAAAATAAATCTTAAAAAAACTGTGATAATTACACTTTTGTTAAAAAAATTAATTAAATAAGTATATAATACTAAGATTGTATTATTTATTTAAAGTTGAATTATAATAAAAAGAATAAAGAAACAACAAATTTGATAACAATTCCCACTAATTATTACAAGAGAGATAGATTATATAATCCTAACCTAATGACAAAACACTAACAAAATTTCAATTCAAACTTGTCTTCCATAAATAATCTTTGAAATCCAACAAAATACCTTAATAACGAAATAATCTTTGAAATCCAACAAAATATCTTAATAACAAAAAAGAAAAACTTATTTACAAAAACTTATGAGAAAACTTGACATTTAGTTATAAACATCTTTCTTTTCATATTCTAAAGTAAAGCAATTTAAAACATATATAAATAATCATTAAAATGTATATATTATTTTCAAACATGTCTGTTTAATAACAGAGTTCCAAATCCTTAAAAAAAACCAAGATGTAATGGTTCTTGTAGCTCTATTAACCTTCTCATTTAAATCATCGACCATTCTGTCCAATGTTAATATATACATACCACATTACTACTTACTCTACAAAGTAAATTTGAAACCCTGAAAAGACAAAGATCACCGATTATGTTGCCTGGTTTAGCATTTTATTGGTATGTTATTAAAGGTGGGTTCCATTGTATTTGGATTTAAACTAAACCATCCCTTTGAGAATAGGAACCGATATGTCCACTACTCTTATGCTCATTTGTGAGTTCTTTATGGTGAATTTATATAGCATTTTTTTTAAAGTGACAATGCATTATTAAATTTTTGTATCTCATATCAAGGTCTAATTTATATCCTCTAAAGTGCATTGAATAGAGATTGCAAAAGACTACATTGTATTAAAGAAATTGAATTCCCTAAAGTGAATCTGAAGAACTACTAATGAATTAAAGAATGTGTTCCTCTGCCTCTAATAGACATGAATGCGGACTTCCTGTGGGCGTTACACATGACAAAAAATCAGTAGAATTCGTTTGCACATCACTTACATAAGGTTTTCTTGGGATTCTCATTTCTCATTTATTTTCGTCCATAAAATCTAGAGTTCTCTGCACTTGCAGATATAGAAGAGAACACGACAGCTACTTCTTTTGCGACAGCCTGAATGTAGTGCAAACATGAAGAAAGAAGCGACATCATAAGCTTGAGCAGCCATCTTTGGCTTATTGAAGGATCCAAGATGATCAAAGTCTCAATTAAATGAAACAGGTATAGATGAATTAAATGGATCCTACAATAAAATTTCAATTAATTTCTCAGATGCTAATCAATGGCATCCAAACAAATACCTCACCAATAAAACGCTAAGAGTTGCAAATGGAATAGGCCATTGATTAGCCTATACATTTAAAATAAAACGCTAAGAGTTGCAAATGGAATAGGCCATTGATTAGCCTATACATTTAAAATTGAGGTTGGCATAATCTATTACTCAAAGGAAGCATCGGTTCTTCTAAAAGATAACAAATTAATGAAGAGAATTTTTAACATGAATGCATGTTATTCAAAGTTCAAGAAGGTTTTTAATTCATTTTAAATTTGGTTGGCATAATTAATTTTAAATTTGGTTGGCACAATCTACGGATTGATATTCATTAATAACAAATATTTCTCTGTAGATATTGCACTCTCCCAACTCTTAGGTTAGAGATGAAAACATACAGAATAATCGATGCAAACCAGGTTATATTACCAATCATTATGTCTTACCAAAATAGTTGTTGATCCCGTCTTTGTTGACAATGGCTATGTTACAGCTTGGACTGATCTGATTCCCTTGGAGGTGGCCACTAGGAGCCCAAAGTCTTGGGATAACAGGGCCTTTCTATAAGTTCACAATCATCGTTCGCCCTATGCAAACAGCAGCACCAAATACTTTGGCTTGACCTTGCAAACTGTTAATGCGAAATTTCTCCAACCTAAACTCATTCCACAGAAATGCAAAACATGTCCAGGTTACAAACATGCAATTATGTCCAGGTTACATGCATGCAATTAATAAATGCTCCCTGAAGAATTCACAAACCCTACTCAATACCTACGCATGACAGCTATTATGAAGGTCATCACAGGTATCCCATTACTCAACGGGCAATCTCCAGAGAGAAACCTAATCTACACAGCGAAATCTCTACCCTCTCTACCCTAAAGCACAACGTGCAACATTCAAACTGTGCAGTGTGAAACAATTCAGCTGAAATGGCAAAACAATGAAACTATTAAGCTAAAATGGTAAAAATGATTCAACAGTTTCAGTTCTTTCCATTTGATTAACCATTCATTTAACCCATTAACAGTTCCCCCGCGTGGATTAATCCAGTTTCAATCAGTTGATCATCTATTCTCTACCATAAACAAAAGAACAATAATCAAGTCGACATGGGAATAATAATCAAGTTGACATGGGAATAGACGCCCCTCTATTCTGTACAACACACAAAACAAATGATGATGGAATTCGATTTGGGTTGAGACGCCCTCACCATTCACGCCCTAAGGAAAGGAAAATAGGAAGGGACGCCCCCCTGTGGACTTTCATGCAGGGAACCAGAAAAAAAGAGAATCCCCCTTCTCGAAGCAAACCACAATATTATAACTAATAACATCTTTGACTCCGAAGGAAACAAATTGAAGTTTGAAGATTCAACACTCCTTGACAAACCCCATTACCAATCCAAGTGCCGATTTTAATTCCCTTGAAAGAACTGCAGCAAATCATATTTTATTCAAGCCTAAGATAGCCTCGGTCTTATATACTGAATAATTTTGGGTTTACGGACTCGCCTACCTGATAGGTTGAGGAAGACACACCAAACAGAAAATTTGATGGGAATTCTCTCCTCCTCAACTCTTTCAGGATCAAAGACACCTGCAACTACAAATGATATCCCTTCCGCTACAGCTCCCACATAATTTTCCAGACCCAAATAACTTCACAGTCGTGCCATGGATCAGCTCCCAATATGCTAGAAACAAGGGCTTCAAGCTACCAGCTTCAGTACAAGAGGCTGAAATGAAAAGTAATAGTAATGTCGTATTGAACCTCCTCCAGTGCCTGGACCTGCAAACAAAAGAGAAATCGAAAGACCCATTGATGCAGAGTAACATAATGCATTCATGCATGTGTGAAATTGAAATTGAATGTTTTTCTTTACGATTCATTACACTATTAACGATTCATTCGCTTCCCCATGGCGTGGCAACCGAGTGATTAGCAAAAAAAACGGTAACCAAAGTTTGATGAACAATAGACTTTTCGGTAACCTGTGAGCCCACCCGAAATGTGGACCGTTGGATGGATGTGCTTGACTAAGGTATATGCCAATCAAGTTAATCATGGTCGCCCATCCCTAATCAGCTATTAAAAGGCCGCAATCCCCCTCTATGCATTTCTCATTGTAGTTTGCCCTTAAGTTGAGCTAAGTATGCCTTGATAATGGTCACGCAGCTGTAAGAGAGCACATCCTATATCTTCCAGCTCGAAATGTATATTCTCCAGAGGCTAACAATGTTGCATCCCCTTTGTGAATGCCGCTGTGTTGTGATCAAATAAACAAAATCAATGGGCAGGTTGATAAATTTGTCTCGCTCGATCTACCTTTTTTATCACGTTATAAGCGCGTAGTAAAGAAAAAGGTTGGTTCTAAAATAATATACCTCTGTCAGATTTAATGTCGGCCCATGATCAACTGCATCCGATCCTCTGATCCTGCAACCCACACTGCAAACACTGCGGCCTGCATACAGATGATTAATGATATAAGTTAATAGCAGGCCTGGTTCTGATTTGAGAAGTAAAAATTATAGAAATAAGAGGGAGATGAGATAGCATACCCATGAATGCTCTTTTGAGAATGGCGAATTTGACTGTATTTCTCAGCTCAAGCACAACAACTACTCTGGCCATGTGGGTGCCTGCATCTTCGATGCCGCAACCATTCTGGAGCTCATAGAAGCTGAATGAAACCCACCATACACTTTGGTTTTGTTGTAGCTGAAAGAGAATGGCAGCTGCAGCTTCTTCTGCCATGGAGGAGATGGGAGGAATTGATGTGAGGAGCCATGGTTGATCGCGAGCCAGTGCATAGAGCGCCGACATTTGAAATTTCAAAATCCTAATGCGCGGGTTTACAATTTCAAATGAGCCTGCCATTAATGCTGATCGTGTTGGTCTTCTCTACATGTTTTGTATGGGCACATCCGGATGGGGTTAGGCCGGGCTGTGGTTATGGGCATTGAGCGCATACATCATGGGTATGGGACTGAACCAACAGATCAAGCTCGGAAATTTCTCACCGGAAAATATATGCGCACGGAGATACGGAGTACTAAGGATATGTCAGAGAGCCCTGCAGCAGACTTAATTAGTCTGCTGCGGGGTGCATATTACTTGCCGTTAACAAAATCTCGAAACTGTCAAATCTCACCAGAGGTGCTGGTCCGGTACGGAGAAAAACCCCCCCTCGCGGTAATTTCCAAAGTTGCTCCCACGAGTTGCTCTGAATCTGTGTACTCCCCCTAATTAGAGTCTCAGAAGTCCTTACTGGGACGAGCTGGACACGTAGGCAGGCACAGGCACAGATATCAAACCACACTGCAGATCCAGTGCTGCACCAAATCTGGGAAGAAGATATGCTTAGGTCAGCGCGCCGCCGGCCCCTGGGACGCTGATAACAAGGCATACATCATCTGTCCGGATCCATAGTCTTTGCTAAACATTTCATCCGACACGGGATTAATCCTACTGCTCAAAAACAATATGTCAAGGACATAACAAGACGGCATTGGCAATAAATAGTTGAAGAGAAGGCGAGCGTACGCCTGTGCTGCAACGAAGATGGGTATCTGACATAACGCAACGCACGGAGACAGTGCCCGAGACATTGAATTCACAGGACATACCTACCATCGGACAAAATAAAGGTTCGGCCCCGCGAGTCGGGGCATATAATTGCTCTGCAAATTATATAGTGCAGTATTTAATAATATATTAAAGACAAGTGGCATTTTAACAAAAATTTTAAATATTTAAAATTTTTAATTAATTTTGTTTTCTGACAATTTCACATCCCATCAGAGAAAATTGTCAATTCATAAATTTTAGCCAATAATAAAATAAAATTTTTAATTTCAAATATTAAAATAAAAAAAATTTTAAAATATTAAATTTAATATAAAATTATTTGAAAACATTTGAAAATAATTTAGTTTTTTTTATTATTAATATAAAAATAGCAACCAACCCATTGCTATAACCCCTGCCTGGGACTAATAATAAATAAACACATTTTTATTATAATTAAAAATAATTATCTTTTATGTTTCAAAGTTAAACATTACAAAAAAGAATTTATATTTACCAAGTATTGTACAAGTCAAAAGATTTTGATAAAAAATAGTCTAATCAATATCATTTTACATCTTTTATCAATAATAAACTTACCATAGATAATTTGGTTTTTTTTCCTAAGCAGATATACAAATCATATAATAATAATACCAATCCAAATCACAAAATATCTAATTTTTTAACAAATCCAAAACTACAATTTCTAACCCTATTTTAACCTGAACCAGGACCCCACATATTTGCTTCATCGGTCAGCCTGGCTTCACCCTGGTCCGTTCAGCCTGGCTTTACCTGGGTTCCAACTCAGAGACCGAAGCAGTGGCGTTCGATGGAGGAACCAAAGGGGTGTGCCATGAAGCAGATGATACAGAAGAAGATATGGCTGCAGATGGATGTGAGGAGCCAGGATTGCTCTCGTGGGTTGCTACAGAACTCACAAAAGCAGGTTTTGTGGGATCTGGTAACATCATAGCTTCCGTCGAAAGCATCAAGTTGACTGTAGACATTGATGGACGAAGTGTTGCTGCGGCTTGTGTACACAACAATCCAACATGGATGCATCTCAACGCTTGTTCCTGCTCGCTGCAGGTTTCATTTATTACTGGATCAATCATGTCCTCAATATTTCCTCGTTTGTATAATCCCCACGCCTGCATAGACACGGGATATTGTCAAATTGAGAAAGATATAAACATGATCCATAAGATCGGCCATTAGTTTATGTTGAATTTTCAGAAGTTAATAGATCAACTAAATAACATGGTAAAATACAACAATGGAAACAGTGTCTTACCCATTCTACAAGGATCTGCGTTTCAGCTGATAATTTAAAATCCACGTTCCTTCTTCCACTAATAAGTTCCAGAAGAAGAATCCCAAAGCTATACACATCAGCTTTGACAGATAAATGCCCGTGCATAGCATACTCTGGTGCCATATAACCTCTGACAATTACAACGCGGTCACTTTATAAATAGGTTTAAGACCAAACAAAATAAAGGATGTGAAAATTAAATAACTGCCATTCTTAAATAAAGACTGGTACTGCCATCCTTAAATAACTAAATCAGTATGGAGTCAAACATTTGCATTAGGAGTAGTTGAAATCCTTTTTGACACCAAAATTATAATCGTGAGAAGGAATTAGTATAGGAGCGATGCATGTTTTGAAATCTTACCGAGTTCCGGCAACTTTTGTCCCAACATTAGTTTCATCTTCCTCAAAGAGTCTTGCTAATCCGAAATCTGCTATCTTGGGATTCAAATTTTTGTCCAACAAAATGTTGCTTGCTTTAATATCCCGATGAATAATCCGGAGATGAGAATCCTCATGCAAGTAGAGAAGCCCTCTAGTTACTCCAAGTATGATGCTGTAACGCTTCTGCCAATCAAGTTGCCTGCGTTTATTTGGAACTGTATGCAGGACTGACTAGTTAAGTATGTCTAAACATAATTTTAAGGAATGTTCTTCATTACCTACATCAATGATTCATTCACAGCTTTCAGTAATATGGAAGTGACTCACCGAATAGAATTTTATCGAGGCTGTTATTCGGTAAGTATTCATAAACCAGCAACCTTTCTGTTCCCTCTGCGCAACAACCAAGTAACTTCACAAGATTTCGATGTTGAACTTTGGCTACCAGTTTAACTTCATTCAGAAATTCTTTCTCTCCTTGCATAGATTCCAAGGACAACTTCTTCACTGCTATTTCGTTTCCCTCTGGAGTAGTTCCCTGAGAGGTTGAGAAAAAATTGTAATGAAGATTTTGTGAGGTGAAAGCTTGATTATCCTGTTATAGTGATGTATCGCGTTCTGTATTTAGTTTCAATGGAGCCATCGATCTACAATCTGTTTAAACTCCTGGAATAGAAACTCGGATTCTGTATTTAGTTTCAATGCTCGGATTCTGTATTTTGTTTCAATGGAGCTATCAATCTACAATCTTTTTGAACTTTTAGAATAGAAGCTTTAGTAAGATATGTTACCTTGTATACAGCGCCAAATCCTCCCTCTCCAAGCTTGTTATTATCATGAAAATTTTCTGTTGCAGCTATCAATGTTTCCATTTTAAACATTGTGAAAACATTGGACAGGCTAGGAATCCTACCTAGGACCTGCCCCGAATTGGCCGGTTGTTCACCTTCTCTAATTTGTGGTTCGTTCCCCATATGACGAACTACAAAAATGAAAATTCACATCTATATCACAAAATGGTGCAATAAAAGGAATGATGTAATTCAATGGACTCAATTGGCATATTACAGGACAAAGACAATCATAACAAAATGGATTTCTCTGCAATACCTCCGTCACGCGTCCTTTCA
Organism: Larix kaempferi; assembly: GCA_027924585.1. Lineage (NCBI taxonomy): Eukaryota > Viridiplantae > Streptophyta > Pinopsida > Pinales > Pinaceae > Larix > Larix kaempferi. Next base: position 7,596,476 of record BSBM01000729.1, on the reverse strand, counting down.
AATATGGCAGACTTCAATATTCTTCGAGTTCCAAACAGGAATACGATTAACATGAGAAGCAACCCTCCAAGAACACCTAAAATTATGGGTATTTTGCGTGGAGACTTCTCTGGTGGTGGCGCAGACGCAACATGGGGTAGTGGTGTAGGCGAAGGCCAAGGATTGGGTATTTTGCGTGGAGACTTCTCTGGTGGTGGCGCAGACGCAACATGGGGTAGTGGTGTAGGCGAAGGCGAAGGATTAAAGAAAAGGAAGCCTTCATACTGAACAACGCAGCTTCCCGCCATACCCCGAGCTCCAATTCTTCCAGCAATATTAGGTTTGAACAAGAAATCGATTTTTCTTGAGAGACATGTCTTGCAGTCGGTAAGGGAGATATCTCCCCAGCACTGGGCCAGACCGTAGATGCTGCGATACTGGGCGGAATCTACAGTTGTTCCGGAAGCGTATCGATTCTTCGCAGATCCAGATGTAATATCAGATGACAAATCGGACAAACGCTGCTGAGCAGCCTGGGCATAGGCAGCAGGACCTGAGGAGACGTTCAAGTCGTTCGGAAGATTGTATCCATCGGTATCGAGATGTCCAATGAAGTTATAGTTTGCATTATAACGTAAGAAGCAGAACTTGGACCAAAGTTTACCACCAATGTAATTCCCACAGATCTGTAGAACACAAATCTTGACATGTTGTGAACAATTGTTACATTCATCGACGGTTGCATCTCCCCTGCACTGGAGAAGGGCATATATCTGGTTGGGAGATTGACCATACACGTAAGTATTAAACCTGTGTTGGGATATGTTTGTAAGGTCGACATGAAGACTGTTAAACGTTGTATTCACATTCCTCAGAAACGTGCTGTCGTTTGTATGGTTAGTGGTCATGTTGCAGTAAGGAGTCGGCCACCACTCATTCGAAAAGTTGCTGCAGTAAGGCGCCCAATCTAAGCTGCTGCAAATGTGTGTATTTGCTGATAATATGATAAAAACAAGAAGAGTATCCATAGCGAGGAAACTGATGATCTTTGTCTTAGCTGAAGACAAAGACAAAAAAGGCTCACGAATGATTCCTTCCATACCCGTAGAATTGGCCGAGGGTAACGATGCGGAGTGGGCACTCGGAATGTATACTCTGAGTGGGCTTGAGGGCTTCGAAGCCGGCCCTTGTTATATATCTATTTCCTCTCCCCTGTGTGTAGAAATGGGAGAAATTTCTACGAGCGTACAAGGAAAAGTCGTTGCCTGTCATGAGCAGTTGAAAATGAAATAATTGGCGTTTCCGCACGACTTAGACCTGAACAGCATTACTAGATGAGGTCTTCGAAGGCGGCTCGTAGAATGCAGAGAAAATTCAAAAACGTGGGAAAGGCCCGTAGAATGCAGAGAAGTCTTTGAATCAATAGAGTTTCAGTTTGGATTGTGTATAACTTCCTTTATGTTTAAATTATATATATAGATATATATATATATATATATTACATTATTATTTATAGAGTTTGAGTTATATGGATCGATGCAATTCATATATTTATGTCTGTGTGTGGGTCACTGGGTGGTGGTGATGTATTTCGAGGGGATGGATATACAGGAAAACAGTTTCTTGGCTGTGGGATGAGCCCGCTCCTCTGAATGAGAGCTCAGATTCTTCAACGAAGTCTCCATCCAACCTGAAATTTCCATTCATCAATGTATCTAATATCAAATGTAATGTTCTGCTTGAAAACCATGGTAAGCAATGATGTAAAAAATGCAAGGGAAAGCACTCTCAGTTCACAGTCAGATTCTACAGTTACAGTTTCAAGGCAAAGTTTTCAGAGCGTCACGCCTCCCAATAATTAATGCTACACTGATCTTACAGTATTTTAAATTAGTACGGTGTCTCTGAAAGATAGCACAAGTAGCAGGAAAATATCCGCTATTGAATAAGGACCTTGATATATATATATATATATCGCATTGGGAGATTAAAAGCATCGTGCGACGTGAAAGTTTTTGTCGAACATGGTAGGTGGGGTTTCAGAGGGAAAAACTAGTGACAGCACTGGCATTTTACTATTGGGTCTATGCTTATCCCTACCATAATATCTGCAATATGGTTTCCCTCAATGCTGAGGTGAACCACAGACCTAGAATCAATATGAATGGAAAAAAGAAAGCTGGAAAAGGTAGAGGTGGTAAAGTATTATCATCATATGATAAGATATAATAATAAAAGGTTGCAGCCTAAAGGCAACTGTGCTTTCTCGATCTTCATTTCCTTTACTTTTCTCATGAGCGGGGAAAGTTTAGTAGATGCTCACAAGTTCACAACTACACCACGCAACAACAGCCCAGCAGCATTATGTTGACCCACCCAGGCCACCCATTTTCCACCGATTTGATATCATTTCATAAATGATTCTCATGACAATGAAATTTTCTTTGAATCAATGAGTGTACTCGCTATTCACGGTCAGTCCCTCCCCTTACCTTGAATCAATAGAGTTTCAATTTGGATTGTGTATAACTTCCTTTATATATATATATATATATATATATATATATATATATATATATTACATTATTATTTATAGAGTTTGAATTTAAATAGTATATAACTTACAAATTGTTTAAGGATAATGTATAGATAGATATTGTATTGTTATTACTTATAGAGTTTGAGTTTGGATTGTATATAATTTCGTTTATGTTTGAATATTTTGTCAATATAAAAAAAATAATATAAATGTATTTTTAATAAATTAAAAACATATAAAATATAAAATTATAAATAATATAATTAATTTAAAATATATATTAAAAATTGATATAATAAAATTCAATAATATAAACTTTAATATATATATATATTTTAAAAATTTATTAAAATAAAATTTACATTATACAGTGGTAAAGGAAAATGTTGTGGGTTCATTTTGAAAATTTGAACAATCTCACACCATGATACCAAACATATATACGATGAAGTGACAAAGACAATTCAAGGAGTGTGTCATATATATACAATATTTTCATAAAATAGGTAAAATATGATGTTTCGTGGATAACACATGAATATTAAATATTACGTTGACTCCTAAGTGGATTCTCATACATATTATATGATATATTTCTCATTTTTTATTTACATTTTGTATAATTAATTTTCATCAATTTATTTATAATAATTGTTTTATTATTTTAATTATTTTTTTTTATAAAATTTGTATTGAAAATTTATATTAAATTTTAAATTTAATAAATAGAAATTTATTATTAAATATCCAAATAAAAAGTTTTATAAATTATAAAAACATTTAATACTAACCAAATATATTATAAAAATATAAAATCAAGTCATCAAATTTGATAATGATTATAAATTATATTTGTTTCCACCTTATTTAACAACTATATTTCCTAATAACCAATAAGTAAGCGGATGGTTGTATATTGAATAACTAAGTCACTCATGGAGCATGCACATCATTCACTCACCTACACCTGAGCTTGCCACGACCGCAGCATGCGGTGCACTTGCCACAACCACAACATGTAGTGTACTTGCCACTACCACGAGTTCGCATGCTAGACTTATTTTTTGCACCTGCTTCTGTTCAAATTTATTCTTCAGTGACGATTGGATCAATGGCTTCTTGCAGAGTGATCAACAAGGCCTTTGAAGTGCGACAATTGTTCTACAAATCTCAGAATGCCCTTCATGGCAACAGGTCTTCTCAATATGCGGGGACTGTTGAGTTCTAGAGGTTTGATCTGTGGTTTCTCCAGAGGCGCGTTGTGGTTATACCTGCGCAATCTCATGTTTTTCGGTCAGTGATCTATGGCGATCGTTGGCGTGAAGAATCACAAAATTTAAAGCTTAGGTGATCGAAGGAAAGTGTCAACTTATTTTATATATAAAATCTATATTATATATTATATATATGATTGTACATATTATAAATATATTCTATTTTATATGTATAATAAGGTAAATTTATGAAAAATCAACCATGGAAACCTTTTTCAGTCAATGAAAACTTAGGAAATATATCCATTGAGATGGTCGGCAGGTTTAACATAACTCCACTGAAACGGTTGGTAGGCTTAACATAACTCCACCGAAATGGTCGGTGGACTTAACCTAACTCCCCTGAAACAAGCTTATTCCTTGTAATCTATCTTCGGAATCATCGATACCCGAGCAAGCTTTAATGTTGTGTAAGTCTAACTTTGTGCTTATTGCACTATTTTCAGCAAATTCGTTACAACAAAAGTTCCGGAGCAATAGTCCACTGCTCAACTTAGTATTTTTTATAACAGAATGATGAATGTTTACAATGTGCCGGCTAAGAAGGTATTATTTTCATCCGAGCAACAAAATTTATTCATTAACAACAAAATTATGTAATTCTTTACACAAACCGTTTGAATCCAAGGATGAGCACAGAACGAGAGGAGGGAAGGAGTAACGGGTAGCAGGCGTGGTGTGGCGAGGAGGAAGGAGAGGGAGGGGGTGTGAGGTGAAAATGTGGCGTGGAGTGTAGTGGTGTGGGAGGAGGGAAGATGCGCAGTGGTGAAGGTGAGGAGGAAAATGACGTGGAAGCGCGAGCAAGGAGGAGGTGGAAGAGACGCGGGGGAGAGGATGTGGTTGTGCAGGTGGAGAGGAGTAGAGGGGGACATGGTGGAGACGGGGAGGAGCAGGAGAAGTATCGCTGGGAGTAATGAGGAGGAGGTGGCGCGGATGAAGTGGGAGCATGAGGACGAGTAGGGAGGAGGTGTGAAAGGAGGGTCAGGATGCGTGCACGAGTAGGTGGGAGTGGAGGTGTGCAGGGAGTGGCGATACAGAGAGGAAGGGGGAGTCAAGGGAGTCACGGGGGAGAGGCCTGGAGTGTAGGTCTCAAGGAGGAGGGCGTGGGGAGATGAATAGTGTACGGAGATGGGCCAAGTGTGAAGGAGGAGCGAAAGCACGTAGGAGGGTGAGTGGTTGCGTGAAGGGGGAACAGAGCAGGTGGGCGTGGGGGTGAAGAGATGGCTGAGTGAGGAGGGAGTGAAGAGGGGGGAATTGCAGGTGGGCGTGGGGAGGAATGGATGAGTGGCACAGCAGGGAGGGAAGAGATGTGTGGGCGTGGAGGAGTGCAGTGAAAGAAAGCAGGCGTGGAGAAGCATAAGCTCCACGTGGCAACATTCCATTTGCTCTATAAGCGAGGAATCTAGCCGACATGGAGCTCATGCTTCTCCGTGGTGAAATGCCTACTGCTTAATAAATATTTATGTATTAATATAAAAAGTAATATGAAAATAGGAAGATATAAGAGTTGGTCTCGCTACCCAGTCTTATCAAAGAAAAATCTATTGCAGGGATTTTTTTTATATATTTTGTTGATCATAGAATTGATTAGATATAAAGAGGTCAATTACACCTATATATATATATCTATCTCATCTATTTGGAAATAAAGAATTAGGATATATGTCTCCATCTCATATATTTGGAAATAAAGAATTAGGATGCATGCATCTTTTGAATGATCTACACGACGAAACATAATAGTCTATGGGATATATAATTTGTTTTAAATTAATGAATTACTATATAGAAATTACTATCAAGATGCTTATCAATTGATGTGATTAGTGATATTACCTCATTAGAAAAGTTGACACGATCTCAAAATGTATTTACCTAAACAAGTGATTTAAAACACTTTTCTATCATGTATAGGCAAATGATTTGAAACCTTTTGTCCATTTAAAAATATTTTTTATTTTTTTCTTCTTTTCTATTTTATTTTTTATTTTTTTTACTTATTTTTTTCCTTTTTAAAATCATTTTCAAAATCTTATCTTTTTACTCTGTTTCATTTTTTTAAATCATTTTCAAAATTTTATTTTTTTACTTACTTTCTTTCCTTTTCAAAACACCTTTGACTTTTTTTTTTAAATGTCTTTTTAAGCATTTTTGTCTTTTCAAAATTCCTTCAAAATTTAATTACTTTCCTCTTTTAAAATTTTATAACAAATACAAATAAATATAAAATAAATCAAATTATAAAATATGAAATATATATTCATAAAAACCATTTATTTAAAACAATATAAAATAAAATTTAAAATAATTTTAAAGAAAGTATATTTAATTTTTTTAGCTACTATATGGATATTATTCCATAAACTATTAAAAAGTAACACATTTTTTTTATTTTCTTAATTTTATTAGTCAAATTAATATTTATATTTATTTTTTAAAGTGGTAAAAATTATTTAGATGTCAAAGAAAATTGTTATTCAATAAAAAATGAAAAGTATGACATGATCCAATGATAGTTCTTAAGGGGATGGACAACTTTCAAAGAACATCATGATCTATTGGGTTTTGGGCTATTAACATGATTTCTTAGGTAAGAGAAAAATGAACTCTTAATCAATTATAAGCAAGATTAAGTCTTCCAATACTATATTAATCAAGTTTCATTAAAAAACAAAACAACACAAAACAAAACAAAATAAAATTACAAATTATTTAGTTAAATATTTATAAAACAAAATTTTCCTTAAGCTAATATCAAATCCACTTTAACTATTTTTAAACCAAATGCAAGCTAGATACAAAAATATCATATTTCTCAATATTAAAAAAATCGGCCTTTTAACCTAAATTGCCTCATAGATATTATTCAAGATCACCATTTGAGGATGTTACAAACAATCCTGTATCAAAATGAACACAAATTCAATTAACATTCTCATTATATTAAACATGGAGTATATTAAAAATGGAGTAAATTAATAAGTGGACAAACTTAATGATGATTTTTTTAATATAATTTATTTTATTTTTTTAAATTGAAATTATCTAAATATTTTTAAAATGAATTAAAATTCCTATAAAATTTCATAAACAAAATTATCTTCAATCAAATGAAATTATAACTTTAAGAAAATTCTCATCAATTTTTTATTTAAAAAACTTTCACTTTTATTTAAAATATTATTTATTTGATGATAGTGGTTAAGGTCCAATAAAACTATCAATATAATGAATTTAAGTTTATTTGTGGATACATCTCCTCATATTAAAAATCATGACCTAATATGAAAAAAAATGATATTTAGATTTTTTTTATGTTTTCAAAAGAAACGCTGAAAGCAAAAAGCTAACTTTTTCATAGAACTTAAGATCGTTTCGCAGATCTTATGTTTTATTCGGCGACCAAGTTTTTCTTCTGCCAGCGATCCTTTCGCGGTCGCTTCTCTTTCAACGATATGGCCGACTGTTTCGCCTGTTATGATATTTTCTCTGACCAGCCGGAGTGACTAAGTTTTTTTTTCGGCCACTTCTCTTTCAACTATATTGCCGACTGTTTCACGTGTTTTATGATATTCTCTCCTACCAGCGGAGCTACCAAGCATTTCTGGCGAGGCGTTCGTTCGTTTGGTCGCTGGGCAAGATATTTTATGGTAGTCGATGTCCAATTTACGAATGTAATCTGCTAGGCATTTACACTAGTTGCATGTTTTATGAGTAACTTGTTGGTTATCACCCTTTCATATGCATTTGAAAAAACGTCAATTACGTTGGAGTTGACAGATGTCACAATCATTTCATGCATCGAATGCATTTCCATAAGACATCAAATTAACGCATGTTATTACAATTGATTATAGATGTCTACAATACAACATACTCTGTATGCTTTTGCTAGTGTTACCACCATCCATAGATAATAGATATAACAGTGCCGACACCAAAGCTGTTGGTGCAAACTTTGTCATTTGCATGCTTAATTTTTAGTTTTTATTTGTATTCTGGATGAATTCACATTAAGGGAGGCAGTTTTTGTGAAACTCACGCTGTCTTTGATATCCACGACAACATTGAACATTCATTGAAGCCGGTTCGCTGTGATATATTCTTTTTCTACACAGGGTAAGGTGATTTCCATGGGTTTTTAAAGTGATTTTGGTTTAAAATTTTGGCGGTTTGTCTACTCTACTGTTGTGGGTATTGTGCAGAAATTAGTTATGTTTTTTGGGTCTTGATATATTGAGACTACCCACAGGCCGAAAGAAGAAGCTATAAAATGAAAAAACTGAATTAAATCAGGAATATTGAAGCTTTTAGATTACTATCTTGTAAATTCAAAAGCCTCTTTTCCACTCAAATTAGGCTTCCAAGAGTAACGTTTTTTATTTTATACTCAACTCAACTATTTTTTAATGAGGGGTATGTGATTTTCTGTACCTTCTGATTTTAGCACAAAAAAATTTAGTGTTTATACATCTATTTTGAATCGCAGGAAGCTTGGTGAGTTTCTATTGGATACTTGAGGAATTTTTTTTTTCTTCTGATTTTAGCACAAAAAAATTCAGTGTTTATACATCTATTTTGAATCGTAGGAAGCTTGCTGAGTTTCTATTAGATACTTGAGGAAATTTTGGGAGTCATGCACATTTTTTGAAATTTTGCATGTGCATATGAACAAACGTTGAGCATTTCTCAAAAAACGTAGCCCATTTCCAGAGAAACCGACTTTCAATCCAGAAACAGAAATCAGTGGTCCGATATGGTGTTTTGATGCGTTTCACGTTTCTGGTTACATAGGAATAGAACTCATGTCGATTGGATTCATTCATTTATTTTTTTGTCAACGTATTAGACCTTAAACCTTTATACTTGTTCTCTTTCTTTTTTGCCTCGATCCCATAAGGCGTCTATGCCTTGGATCGGTGGTCTTCTCATGTTTTGGTCTACTCCTCTTGCAGTCCAGCCTTTGCGGTACAACATTCCTCCTGGCCCAGAATCATCTCTGTAGAATGACAGAGCATTGCATGGGCCAAAATTTAATCAGAACTCTATTGCATCTCAGTGAAAAGCCGGAGACATCAAAACTCATCCAAAATCTATGGACTACATCGTGCCTGAGCCGAAACCTACAAGAGAAGAAATTATGGATGAGTCGAAATCTAAGCAGTGTTGTACTTTAACTGAGTTGAAATCAATGCACAAAGACATTATTTCTGTGACAAAAGCTCCGCAGAAAGAGATTATTTCTGCGACAAAAGCTCCACAGAAAGACGTGATGATTTCTGGGTTAAACTCACTTGCATTTCTCATATTTTATTGTGATCTTTATTTTTGCATCTTCTAAATATATAAAATTGTTACATTGTCGTTTAAAACAACCTACATTCGATTCCCACTCACTCATTACATTACAGCTACAAAAGGTTTCGACCCTGCCAAAATGAAAAACTATATAATCTTCTATGATGGGACAGGGTTGCACCTTACATGCAAAACAAAATAGAAATTACAGTTGTTGTCTCCGACTGCTCACAGCTGCTTGAAAGGAATTTTGATATTCTCGTGTCCATTCCACTCATATTATATTCATTTGCTCTGATAATCGCAGTCTCACATTCCATGGCGTCTATCACCGAAAGATATCGCAGGTTTGTCAAATTTGAACACAATTCCACTTATTTTTAACTCCCCAATTCAAATCCTGGCACAAAATTATATCTAACTTAAATTTGCGCAGCTATTGACATTCTGGGAGCTCAATCTGAACACTTCTAGCTCCGGAAGAAGCATTAAAATAAAAAACGTTATCACTTGCAGTTCCATAGCTCTTTTCCTAATGATCAATGATTTAAGCTTTACGGGTTCCTGATTTTTGTTTTTTAGTGTCGACAAGAGAATTGATTAACAGAAACATAAATTTCCTGAACTAACTTTACCTGCAAATGGTGTGAAAATGCTTTATTACCATGATGTGATTCTCTAAATTCTTGGCATGCCAGATAAGTTATAATAAACGGAAGCTTCGACACGCGAGTTTGTGCCGATCAAAAGCTGCAAAAGTTGCGAGATTTCTCGCCAGAGCGCAGCGACGCCTTTTGTAGTCCCCGGTCATAGCTCAGCGGTCGGAGAGCGGTGTTCGGAGCTCGGCGTTGGGAACCTCAAAACTAGCGACCGTGTCGCAGGTTTTGGCACGTTCATCGTTTCGCAGTTTTTTACGCAGGGGAGGAGGCAGTAGGCGGCAGGAGAGATAAGGGGAGGAGGCAGCATGTGGCGGGAGAGAGCAGGGGAGGAGGGAGGAGGCAGCAGGAGGCGACGATAGGAGTGAGCTCGCGGGAGAGAGTAGAGGAGGAGCTCGCGTCAGGAGGAGGCTGCGGCGGGAGGAGGGAAGAGACTGCAGGCGAATGGGAGGTGGAGGGAGGCGACGAGGTCGTGGGAGAGAGCAGGGCAGGAGGAGGAGGTCGGTGGCAGGAGAAGGCAGGCGGCAGCGACAGGAGGGAGTTCGCGTCAGAGATGCATGAGCTCCACGTGGCATGATTCCATTCACTCTATGAGCGAGGAATCTAGCCGACGTGGAGCTCATGCTTCTCGGTGGTGAACGCCTATGCCGTAATTATAATAATAATAATAATAATCTTCATTGTCATAGAAAAGTTAAAATTACAGATTGTCTACTCAATATTGGTTTGGCATAGTCTTATTCTTTACTACTCTAATTTTATATGGAATTTTACTACACATTATTAAGTTATAACAATCTTTATTGTCATGGTGTTATATATTGTATGGTCAATATTGGTTTCTTAATTGTCATGGTGTTTATAGAAGGTATGGTCAATATTGGTTTGGAAAAATGTCTTTTTCTTGACACTTATTCTTTTGCAAAATCCTAATCCACATTATTGGTGAAGTCGAGTTGGTACATTGATTGAATTTATGTAGTGGTTTTACTTGTCCTTATTGATATTTTCATAGCATAAAGAAATTGTTGATATTTTTTATAAAAAATTAACTTAATTTTTTACATCCATTATAAATTCACATGTGTAACATTATTAATATTTTCTATTTTACAATTAAAAACCTCTACATTTGAGGGATATACTATAACCTAGGCTAGGGTTAGTCCCAATGTTGAATGGAAGAATGATTTGCTCACCCAGAAGAGGTTGTCACTAGGTTTGTATGAAGATGAGGACCATCATGGATTCCCATGGGTCAGTTTAATTCCCTTCTGAGAGGCTCCCACCCTCAAGTTCATGACTTTGTACATCTCCTCAACTTCCCTTGGAATATTTATAATTAGTTATGTTTTGTTCAGACAACTTGTAGGGGCATAATTTTTCACCTATGAGTTGAAATCATTATTATGACGCATGAATGAAAATATCTTCTCAAGACTCATTCAATATCCCTAATTGGTTATCTCTACATGTGTGGACAATGAAATCTAACATGGCTTCCACATGGAGTTGCAATGGTATTTTTCCTAATGTTACACGTCTACTTGACATCGATTGTCAATTCACATGATGGGTTCTAACTTCTAAAAGCCATAACTTTCCCATATCACTATGTTTTCAAACTTTTATAACTTGTTGGAAATATCTTCATGTGTACTAACTCTTGCTGTAATTAGCCACACTAATTAATATTTCATTTTTATAACAATAACTTTGATTTATCTTGCTTCATAGAGAACCAATCTTAAAACACAAATAAGGTCTTGATCTATTTATGATCATACCTCCCAATTTTGGGAGGATTTTGGTTCTTGAAAGCTTCTAGTTGTGAATATCACATCCTTTGTTCTTACCTTCTCCTGGATTTGATCCTAACATGTTGCCATGTTCAAATTTGTTTGTATGTGCATTCTACAGTTGTTTTGATTCACTAATCAACTTTGGTTACACTCTATGGCTATTGCGATGATTGTTTCATGCTACCATTACTCTCTTGAAGGTTCATTTTGCTTGAGCGCTTTCCTTTCTTAGGGTGCTTCAATTACACCTCCAATATCAAATGGTGAGTTGATGCAATCCAATTCACTCCCTTTATTAGTTATCTAAGTGGAGGTACATCTCTCTTTTCATTTTGTAGCAAATGGAACAATAACTACATTAGAGTGCTACTCACCTTGAGTGTCTTATTATCTTGCATCTCTTTCGAATCTAGATGTAACACCATGTCTTTCTTGGAATCCCAAAACTTCATAACTTGAAGAACTTGGCTCTTGTCTCTAAATCTAGCTTTGGTGTCTATGGGTTGTTGCTTTGGCTCTCAAATTTATCTTTGGCTTCTAAATTTGGTTATTGACTATGTCTCTAGATGTTATATTTAACTCTAGATCTTTTTCTTCAAGCCTATTCTTACCAAGATTATCTTGTAATGATAGTGAGGATGTAGTTCTAGAAGTCTTTGATCTTCTCGTTTACTTCTAAGAAATTCTATAATCTTCTTCCAATGTTTCTCTTTGTACTTTTGGTACATTCTTTACTTCTTTCACACTTGTTATTTTCTTTGAAATTATTAATGGTATACCTTTGTGATTATTGGGGTAAATCTCAAGATGGAGTTTCTAGCACTTGCCACCCCAATGCTTGGTCAACTTTCAATTGATTGATGCAAACATTCTTGATTTCAACCTAGCTTATTTTGCCTTTCTCTTGAACATGTAGTTGTAAATTTGACTTGGGTAACTATTTTTCCAACAAGAACTTGAATACAAATACAAACATTGTTATGCATAATGTCATATTTTTATAGCAATGATAAAAAACAAGGGTGAATACAAATATGTGTAACCTTCCAATAGAAGTGGTGAGGATGTGATTGTAGAGCCATTGGCTCACAGACCAGTACATATGGGGTCAATTTTCAATGACGTACTACAACAATGGATCGTTTCGTCGATAATTAGGGCATAATTATTTTTAAAAAAATGATTTTTTTTCAGTGTGCCCCGATTATCGTCCAAATTGTGACAATATTTTTTACTTTTGTTAGACTTGCTACGAGATTTTGTGGAAACCGCCACAATGTGTTTCCTTCATCGAGCATATGACGATTATATGTCACAACTCCGATCAGTGTAGGATTTTGGTAAAAATCCCACCCGTAAAAAATGACGGTTTCGACACTAAATACCGACATTTTACCATTTTCTTCATTTTTCCTGATGGTTAGTATGAAACATAGGCCGTATTTGACGGGAAAAATGGCCTATGATGGGCATTTTTCCCATCAAATTCTAGCCCTGACTCCGATGGTCATTATGTCATTGTTGGATAAGACCATAATACTAATTTGATATGGTAATGGTTGTTGACTTTTTTGGGTCAACTTTGACACGGTCTACATTCATTGGAACTCCGATATTAATGTTGTACTGTATAAATATCTATGTCTGAGATAGATTTCAACAATTTTTTTCATATAGGTTTAGTGTTTGTTAGAATATGAGAATATGTGAATAATATATAACAATAGATAACATGAAAAGAATAGCTAGACTAGCCTCCTATCCATACAACAAAAGATAATTAAATAGCAAGAACAAGGAGAAAAGAGGAAAAGAGAAGATCAAATATATGTGGTAAAACCCCAAATGAGGAAACATCCACAGGACAATTTTCTTATTATTATTCATCAATAATATTCAATCTTACAATAGAGAGTTCCCACACATCACACTCTATCTTCACAACAACACACACAGTGTGTCTACAAGATGATCATTAGATGTCTTTCATTATTTCCATGATGTATTGATGAGACTCTCTTGGATCTATTATATACTAAGAGTTAAGGAGGAATTACATCCCATCTTTTACATGTGGGATAGATGTAATTTCACCTGTTTATACAATAAATGGTAACAAGAGTAAATTATTACACAATATGTTAAGCCCTAAATATGGGCACATTTCCCCCTATATTGTGGTGCATTACATTAGTTTTGATGTTAGATTGGTACATTATTGGTAATTCTCATTAGTACGATTATATTAGTTATGTCGACTTGGGTCAGTGAGTTGTAATTGTACCTCTTAATCGCCTATATATAGGAAGATGATCTTTTCATTTGAGTATCTTGTCTTGTCTTGTCTTGTGTACTTGGTACATTGTATAAGGAGGTTGCCCCCTCGAAGAGGCTTTTTATTCATTTATTTTCTTCCTTAAAGTCATGGAGTACAGTACTCTTTCTGATCTATTTATGTTCTTTTCATTCTCTTTTTGGAATTTTGTTTGTATAACATTTGGTATCAAAGCTCTTTCCTTGGGATTGGTTTCTTCAAAACGAGTCATCTTGGAATTTTCGCTATACTTTTTTTCTTCAAGGTTTCAGAAAGCGAGACTAAAAAAAACCTAGAAAAAATTCCGATCTATCCATGGTCCAATTTTTAGATCTTGAGACATTACATGTTCAGAGATATTCGCTGTGGAAGCTGGGGTTTTTGACTAGTACAGAAACTAGTATAAAACAGGTGTTTTGGGAAAAAAGGTCATATATGGGGCATACAAGGTCCAAACTGAGTGAGACCTATTGAATTAGAAAGAAGATGGATGTGGTATATTTTTCAAACTCAGATACAAAATTGTGGACACGTGGAAGATCGTACAACTTTGTTCTTCTAGGAAGACCAAAAATAATAAATGTTGGGATATTCACAGTAACTTATTATTGATAGATCAAAATTAGGTTAGACCTGTAGCATTGGAAATTGACACATCAATATACAATAGGATGAATTTTCATACCAAGAGGAGTAGAAAGTTCCAATTGACCTCAGTTTCAAGTCGGCTATAAAACAGTCTTCCGATTAGGGTTTGAAAATGGTACGCCATTTTAAATTTAAATAACTTTGAGTAGAAGGATCTAATTGTGGTGAAACCTAGGGAGTGATATCTATTTATATTGTTCAAAATTCCCCCAAAAGGGAGTGTAAAAACTCACACTCCACTCAAACCACCCGAGGAAAACCAAGCAAGGTGAACCAAGCAAGGTGATAAGCTCTAATGGTATGAAAAAAATGATGAAAAAGGGATATCAAGGCGTAATTGCACAATTATGCTCATTATATGTTCAAACATCTAAGTCTCCTATTTCCCCAGATATCCAAAAGCTCATTAATAAGCATCCCAAGGTATTTGAAGATATTCCAAAAGGTCTTCCACCCGTTCGAGATTTTGATCATGCTATTCACTTAATTCCAGGAAGTGTTCCTCCTAACATCAGACTTTATAGATACCCTTATGACCAGAAGAGTGAGATTGAGTGTGTGATTGAAGAAACGTTATAGGTCGAAAAAATTAGGCCAACCAAATTTCTTACTCTGCACCAGTGGTAATGGTACACAAGACAGTTGTATCATGGAATATGTGTCCATATTATAGAGAGATCAACAAGATTACCACTAAAGATAAGTTTTCCATTCCTGTCATTGATGAATTGTTAGATGAATTACATGGAGTAGTTTTCTTCACAAAGTTGGATCTTCATTCTAGGTATCATCGGATTAGAATGAAGGATGAAGAAATCCGAAAAATAGTATTCAGAAATCATGAAGGTCATTATGAATTTTTGGTCATGCCATTTGGTCTCATGAATGCAACTTCCACATTTCAAGGTTTGATGAATTCAATTTTCAAGATTTTCCTTAGAAAATTTGTGCTAGTGTTCTTTGATGATATACTAATCTATAACAAGTCTTAGGAGGAACATATTCAACATGTTGACAGGGTACTACAACTACTAAAGGAGAAACAACTATATGAAAAACCTTCCAAATGTTTCTTTGGGGTAAAGGAGGTACAGTATTTGGGTCATATTGTATCTCATGAAGGTGTCAAGGTAGACCCAAACAAAATTAAATCCATGATGGGTTGGCTGATTCCCAAGACCCCAAAGAATCTTTGAGTATTCCTAGGTCTAAAAGGGTACTACCGCAAGTTTGTTCAAAACTATGGAAGAATAGCAGCACCTCTAACAACATTATTGAAGAAAGATGTATTTTCTTAGATTCGAGAGGAAACTCAAGCTTTTGAACAACTTAAAGAGGCAATGTGCAAAACTCCTGTTTTGGCCACACCAGACTTCACAAAAACCTTTATTGTGGAATGTGGTTCTTTAGGAAATTAGAATTGGTGCTATTCTAATGCAAGGACACCCGCTTACTTTCACAAGTCATCCAATCAAGGGAAAGCACTTATAGAATCCCATTTATGAGAAGGAAATGTTTGCAATACTACATGCTCTTAAGAAACGACGTCCTTACATAATAGGTAGGCACTTCAAGGTCAATACATATCATGATAGTCTTAAATACTTCTTGGAACATAGATTGTCTTCGGAAAAACAACAAAAATGGGTAACCGAGATGTTGGGATATGAATTTGAAATTATCTATCAAAAAGGGAAACAAAATGTGGTGGCAGATGCGCTTTCCAGAAATGATGAAGATGCTGGGGCATTACTTTGTGCAATTTCCATTCTACAACCTGATAGGGTAGTAGCAACAAGGGAAGAATGGAAAAATGACCTATTGGTGTGGATGCTCATTCAAAAGCTGTAAAATGATCCCTGTGTATTAGATACTTTTGTGTGGAAAAATTATTCATTATGGTATAAGGATCGTTTATATTTATGCAAAAACTCACAACTCAAACAAAAGGTCCTCTCGCAATTAAAAACCTCTCCTATAGGTGGGCACTTTGGATTCCTGAAATATTACCATAGGGTCAAGAAGGATTTTTTTTGGGAACGTCTTAAATATGATGTTCAAAGGTTTGTGGATGAATGTTTGGTTTTCCAACAGAATACAGTTGAAATAGTTAAGACCCCAAGACTTCTAAAACCATTGGACATACCTTTCTAGCATTTGGAGGAAGTCTCAATGGATTTTATCATAGTTCTACCCAAGTCAGAAGGAAATAATGTTATTATGGTGGTTGTTGATAGACTCACAAAGTATGCACATTTTTTTGCGCTCTCTCACCCTTTTAATGCAAGTATAGTAGTTTCAACCTTTATGGAAATAGTTCAGAATTTACATGGAAATCCGAAGATTATTGTAAGTGATAGAGATCCAATTTTCATTAGAAAATTTTGGACTGAATTGTTTTCTTGTTTGGGTACGCAATTGGCTCACAATTCATCTTATCATCCTCAATTTGATGGGAAAAATGATACTGTGAATAAATGTTTGGAAGGCTATATTCGTTGCTTTGCATATTATAAACAAACACAGTGAGTGAAATGGTTATCTTTGGAAGAATGGTGGTGCGATACTTCCTTCCATACCTCATAAAAAATGTCTCCATTTATGGAACTTTATGGGTACCAGCCTCCCTATATCACATCTCCCTTAAAAGGAAAATCTAAAGTTCAAGCCGTGGAAGATCACATAGAGCACCAACAATAATTTCACCAGATACTTAAGGACAATTTGGCTATGTCAGAAAACATGATGAAACAGCAAGCTGATTAACATCACAGTGAAAGAAGTTTCAAAGAAGGGGATTTGGTATTTTTAAGGATAAAAACTTACAAGCATATGTCCATCAAGCAACTAAATAAGGAAAATAAATTATCAACCAAGTATTATGGTCCTTATAAAGTGTTGCAGAAGATTTGTATTATGTTTTACGAATTGGAGCTTCCTTAATCTTTGAGAGTGCATCCATTTTTCCATGTTTCTTGCTTAAAGAAGGTAATATGAGACAATATCCCAATTCAAACAATATTTACCGAGCTTGATGAAGAAGGAAAATTCATTTTGGAACATGGACAAATCATTGAAACAACGACCAAACAACTATTAAATCAGGCTATTACTAAGTACCTCATCAAGTCGAAGAACCTTCTAGTGAAAGATTCGACATGGGAATATGAGTCCTTCATATGAAAGCATCCACAACTAATCAAGTGTTGAGGTCAACACTTGTATGAAGGGGAGGATCATGTTAATCCCTGAATAGGGGCACATTCCCCCCTATATTGTGGTGCATTACATTAGTTTTGATGTCGGATTTGGTCCATTAGTGGTATTGCCATTAGTATGGTTATATTAGTTATGTCGGCTTGGGTCAGTGAATTGTAATTGTACCTCTTAATCTCCTATATATCAAGGAAGGATATATTTTCATTTGAGTATCTTGTCTTGTATTGTCTTGTGTACTTGGTACATTGTATAAGGAGGTTGTCCCCTTGAAGAGGTTTGCTATTCATCTATTTTCTTCATTAAATTCATGGAGTACTCTTTCTGATCTATTTATGCTCTTTTCATGCTCTTTTTGGAATTTTGTTTGCATAACATAATACATGTGGGATAACTCTTTTACATAGGAGTGGACATTATTACATTCCAAATTGATACAATCAATCATCATTGCATATTACAACACTCCCCCTTAATGATGACTAGGATATAGAATAAAAATAGAGGAATATTGCATTGCATAGCATCCCCCTTGTTGGAAAATTCTAGAATGTCATTAAGTTGCGAATAAAAACACACTTTGCCTCATGGAGTATATGAAGATAACAACCACTTCTCACTGAACCATGGAATTGCACATGAACCAAGTTGTATGATGAACACTTACAAAATACCACAATAGTGTATGGCCAATACAACATAACATGTGCCAACAATCTCCAACTGTAGAATGCCTAGATCTAAGAGAAGCCTTAGTGGATACTAGAGCCAATGGAAAAATGCCTATAATATGTGGCAAGGGATTTGACAACAAATTGCCTAGATCGAAAAGAGAAGCCATAGTGGCTACTAGATCCAACAACAAAATTCCTAGAACACCACAATAATCGTCACAACCAAAAATCAACCGATAGTTGAAAGAACTTTGCAAAAGACCTCATCACAAATACAAGACCCCAATGGTCTATACATTGGAAATGATATCACGCAAATAGTCTTCACAAAAAAGTTGAAAGATACAATAAAAATATGCAATAGACCTCATCATGAATACAAGACCCCAATGGTATACCATCGAAAATAATATTGTGTAGATAAACATGATGACTTTAACAGTAGAAGACGGTGCTTCATTACATTATATATGGAATATTTTGATTGATATTACATCACATTTCCCCTTGGATGACAACTTCAAACATATAAGATATGAGGCAAATAGGATCACACTTTGTTTCCAAGCATAAGATGAAGAAATGATCAATGCCGAAAGAACATAGATAATCACAACATATGCTTAAGATAGGAAGGAACATGAAAACCAAGCTGCCCCACAACTCTTCACAAATACACATGAAGTGAAGTAAATAGAGAGCTAATATGTACACAAAACTTCCAAGAGTAAAGCATATAATAAACATGATAAGCCCATGACATGATTTATGAAATGAGATTGCTCAAAACCATATAAATATTAAATAAAAGATGATCAACATAAACATGACATGATATATATGAAAAGAGATAAAAATAAATGTTTAACATTATCAACATATAGCAAATTATGATCAAATCATGATATAACTTATAAAAATATGAAATGACTAGTCATTAAGCATGGGTTACTTTCTTCTTGTTATCATGTTAACATGCTAGAGATGAATGCCCTAAAAATGCCAATGATTCCGTATGTGAACGTTAGAGACAAACAACATAGAACTAGATACAATCTTCGCAATACATGATAAAGAAACTGAACCCTAATAAGAAAGGACAAGAATCTTATGACATAAAACATGATATCACATAGATTCAAATATTGATTTTAATCAATAAATCAACAAAGAGCAAATATGATCACATAACATAAGATATCACATAGATGGAAAAATATAACCATTATTTTATATTAGTAAGGATTAGACGGTTTCTTACTGTAATCATGAAAATGATAGAGATGCATGCTCCTAAAATGTCAAAAAAACATTTACCACAAAAGTAGAATAGTGACAAGTAATTAGGAACAAGTGATAACCTCTACAACACAATGAAAATGCGAAAAATATAATCCATAATGCAACCAAAGACAAAAATCTAATGACCAAAGCATATTTTTTTCTCCAAAGTATGCATATATTAAATATTAATTTAACAACTTAATTAATAGTCCAATATTTATCAAACATTTATTTCTGAACAAACATCAATTATTAAAAGGTTATTATTTAATATTTATATTAAAAAAATATTAACACGAATTTAAAATATTAAAATATTTTACATTATAATATTTAACAATATTTTAGAACACCCATTGCCGATATTTAAGGTTTTCCATTATATAAACAAACTATTAAATAAATGAAGTGAAACCCACAGCAAGGGTGAAACTAAACAACACATATTATAATAACATATAAATCCGATTATTTATACAAAACCAAGGCTAATGTTATATAATCAACGACTTGTATAAAATTAAACCCACGGATTTATTTTTCACACAAACAAGAATTTAAAACCAAAATAAAACCACAACTATTCAAAATGGAACCCATAGATGATACACGTTCAACCACTGACTCCATTGGCTTTGCTAACCCACAATGCAAACCCACACCAAGTCAAACCAACAAAACAAAGTCAAACCATCGACAACCAAAAAACACACGGTAAGCATCCCACACCAAGCCAAACACACGATGTTGTAACCCACGACCATCCCAACAAGAATGTAAATACTGGCCGCAGGGGTTTGAACTTAGTGTAGATCGCACCCAACAAAGAAACAACCATCGAAGGAAGTCATCTGTACGGTTGCACAGATACCCATCAGAGAGGAAAAATGACCCAATAGTGAAAAAAAACAAGAAATTCACCCTCAAGACCTCAAATCAACCCCTAAACAATCAAATCTACCTTCAAAGAAACAAATTTGGCCTCCTATAGTCAAATCTGCTCACCCACACTAGAAAATTATAGAAAAAAGGGTCCGAACAAAAAAAAAACTTAGTCCATATGATCTGTACGACTTGGATCAGAGGGTGGGTAGGCTCATTAGAATGGGCTCAAAAGACTGCACCCAACAAAAAAAAATTGACTACAAACAAACTCTTGGATCACAAGATATCAGCTTCGGAAGATAAGAATATGTTCGGTAAGAAAACTAGGATTGGAAGTTACGAGATCTAAAAGTGCATAAGTGCATAAGAAACTTTAGAATTTAGAAAAATTAAAATCCCTAAGCCATCCTTAGGATTAATTCAAATCCAGGAAATCAAAGGCCGATTTTATGAATCAATAGTCGATCTCAACTGATTTTTGCATTCGAGAAACAATGTCAAGGTTATAATTTTAAACAACTTAACATAAATGAGGAAAACTTGTAGAATTGCATAAAAAATGCCCAGATCTAAAGAGAAGCCATGATTACCACTAGACATGACAACAAAACAATAAGATAAGAAGAGCCCCAACAAAAATTGAAGAAAATGTTGTTGTAAAAACAAATTAATGTTAAATATACAACACCGGGAGACATTCTCCAAACCAATCTTGTGTAGCCAAGATTGATCCTCCTATATAGAGGTGAGAACTTTAATTTCCTTCCATATAAAGGTTATTCCTCCCATATAGAGGTACTTGATCAAAGTAATGATGTTGTAAAGTCTTGTTTGACAAGACTCCAGACTTGTGTGTCAATTCATGATTATCATGTGAACCTTCTGTATAAAGGTATCCATGAGATGGACCTCCCATATAGAGGTGGGCCTTCCGGATAAAGGTCATGCTTTACTTGTTAAAAGAATTTAATGTTGTGTGATGTATTATTAACCACGATCACCATATTTCTATTAAGTCTCCTTTAGAGATTGATCACCTCTAAAGTGAATTACTTTAGCATATGATCATTTGGTCCGAAATAATATAATATGATCACATCATCCGATAATTATTCTTAGTATAATGTAATGTGATGGATAGTTAAAGTTAGCACATATTGACCATGCAGTAAAAGATAAAGAAATAAAATATAAAGAATAGAGATCAAGATAATTCGAAATTGCCCATGCAAATACTTCAGCTAATTAAAGAGAAATCAAATTGTTAAAGATTCATTTATAAAGCTTCCATTAAGTATCAATGCTTCGGTTAAAGCATCAGTTAAATATATGCCTCAGTTAACTAAAGAACTCACAGTGATCACTTCAAGTAAATCAATCAACATGATTTTAGTTAAATAAGTGTTAAATATGAAGGACTAGTTAACTAAGTGTTATTGCATGACAAAACTTATGTTAAACTAAAATATGACATGTGAGTTGTGACACTTGCATGTCGACACTTAAGTTAGCCACCTAACTAAGTGGGAAAGCTTTCAGTTAAGAGGCAAGTTCATCCTAAGTGACAACTCAGTGAGATAAGTACTGCATGAGAAGTGGGGTACACGTCTTCATGCAATATTAATACATCCAATTCGAGGGCGAGTTCATCCTGAAGTTAGAAGTTAAAAATATAATATAAGAATGTATAAATATGTTATACAGGATTGATGAATTCAAGGTGAAGCGAATTCTCTTCTCCATTGAAGGCACAACGTTTCTCTTTGTGCAGGGTATTGTTTGTGCTTGTTATTGTTGTACTGGGCACACATACAATTGATCTCTCTTCTCTATTGATTCCGCATATTCACCAAGAGTGTTTGGTTATCTCTTACCTTCCGAGAGAAATCACTATGTTGTAAAAGAAAGCATTCTCCGCTATCCATTATATTATACTGAGAATAATTGTTGGGGTTTTTCTTCTCATAATTTTGAGTATTTTCTCCAGGGTATATCGTGTGTTATGGTTGTATGAATTTCATGGATTGAATTGTCTCATTGCTTCAAGTATCTACATCTAAAAGAATTAAATATCAAATCTCAACCAAATTTCAACATGGTATCATAGCTCAGGGTGTAAAGGAGCTCAGTTTTGCATGCCAGCTTGAGCCTATGTTGATCTTGAGAAGTTGAGAACATGATTTCAAGACTATGGCATCAAGATTTGTAAGACTGGAAGACTGTTTTGAGGGCACGTCAAACTTCAACACTTGGAAGGCTAGGATTCTCAACATCCTAGAGGAACATGACTTGGATGGCCATGTATCCACCATGGAAATTTTTAGGGGCAAAAGTTTGCCAATTGACTATTTTTTGTTTTGATTTTCAAAAAATAAATTCGTTATTTGGTCATTTTTAGTCTTTAATATTACTTATATTTACATAAAATATGTTTTTTAATCATAACATTTGCAAAAATTTACAAGTTTCAGTAGTAAATTGTATGTTTCATATTTAATATTCGCCTACCTATCTATATATATGTTTTTTCAATCCAAAATAATCGCTTAGAATATTATACTTAAGTATTATATTATAATCCTAAAAATATACTCTGGTATCCACTTTGGTGTAGGATCCTACATCTAATGCAAAGTGCGTCAAATTTAAGAAGAATCAAGCTAAGGTCAAACAGATCATCTATGATTCAGTAAAATATAACTTGATGCCCATGATCACACCACTGAATATCACGAAAGAATGTTATGATACATTGACTAATGTATATGAGAAGAAGGACCCGATTCAAAAGAGGGAATTGGAGAATAAAATTCGAAACTTAAAGATGGCGACAGATGAGATAGTGGCCTCCTTCTTCTCCAATATCTCGCAGGTAAGAGATTAGCTTGCTAGTATTGGAGGAGTGGTGGCTGAAGACTCCAAACAGCTATTGATGGTGTCCCATCATCATGGGAGACATTCTTGGTTGCAGTAAATAGCTGAGAGGTACAACATAAATTTGAAAGGTTGTGGCATGAATGCCTCTAAGAGGAGGGGCAAATCAAGAGCAATTCAGTGTGCATCAAAGAAGACCAATTCAGTGTGCATCAAAGAAGACAATCTTTCCCTCACGACAAGAATGAAGAAAGGAAAGAAACCCTTCTTCCAAAAGAAGTTCTCTCATCCAAAGAAGAAGGATTTCAACAAAGATTTTGACAAGTCAAAATCTAGATGCTTCAATTGCAACAAGAAAGACCATTTCTCAAGATATTGTAGAGCAAAGCGGAAAGGAAAGTTTCATGCTTCTGTCGCCATAGAAGATGAAATCATTCAAAAGAATGCATCTGAAGAAAAGGAGAAAAGAAGTGAGTATTATCTTGTCTCATCCCTTTCGATAGCCATCATCACAAATGCAGACACATGGTTGATTGAAAGTGGTGCATCCAAACATATGACTGGTTACAAGAGTGCCATCACTGATCTAAAGAAGAAATAATTCACATGCATGGTAGAGTTGGGGGACAACTCAACTGATTTGATCCAAGGATTTGGATCCACCTCATTCCAGCTGAGCACCAGTGGTATTCTACACGTGGAGGACATTCTATATGTTCCAGGATTGAAGAAGAACCTACTTTAAGTTTCGTTTCTTGAAGACAAAGGCTTCCGAGTTATCTTCATGGATAACAAAGAACTTTTATGTCCAAAGAAAAAAATCCTAGAATCTGTTGGTGTGATTGGAGTTCGAGAGGGAGGACTCTACAATGTACCCGGGAAGTACATTCAATCTATGATTCACCACACTATAAGTCCATGTGAGCTATTGCACCCGAAGGCTTGGACACCTGCACTACAAAGGACTACCAAGACTTCAAAAGATGGTAAAAGGTATGCCCATATTTGATTTTGAGCATGATAGTGTATGTCGGGGTTGTGCACTTGGGAAGAATGTTAAGAAATTTTTTTCTAGCAGTTCTACTAGATCTAAAGGGATTTTATATTTAATACGTTCTGATGTATGTGGTACCATGTCATCCCCCTCCTTGAGTGGATTCCTATATTATGTATTGTTCATAAATGATTTTTCTAGGAAGTCATGAATTTATTTCATGAAGGCTAAAAGTGAAACTCTTAGCAAATTTAAAGAGTTTAAATGCCTAGTTGAAAATCAGAAAGAAAAGAACATTCGTGCATTAAGGTCTGATAATACAGGTGAATTTGATTCACATGCATTTAATGAGTGAGCTATGTAGTGATGCAGGAATATGTAGATAGTTAACAGTACCTTACAACCCTTAACAAAATGGGGTTTCTGAAAGGAAGAATAGAACCATATGTGAGGATGTGAAAGCCATGATGCATGATCAAGATATGTCTACCTCATTATGGGAAAAGCCACCCGTACAATTGTATATATCCATAATAGAATCCCATATGCCATTCTAGATGAGATGACACCAGAATAAGTGTTTACCGATGAGAATCCATACATCTCACACTTGAGGATATTTGGGAGTCCTGTATACATTCATGTACTGAAAGAAAAGAGAACGGAGATGGAGCGCTCTTCTGGAAAGAAAGGCACCATTGTGGGTGAGAGACATAGTGAAGTCATCCAAGATGTTACCTTCCATGAGGAAGTTGCTTTCAAAAGATCAAAAGAGATTCAATGTTATTTAGACATGGAGGATCCCGAGTTTGATTATCCCTCTTTAGAGTTTGAGAGGGATAAATTAGAAGATGCGTCAGATTTTCTAGCTCTTGAAGAACCAATAGAATTGGTTGAGAGGTCACCTGATGATCCTCCCGCTAAAAGAATATTTTCTTGTTGCCGATACATCTTATAAAATGCAGATAAACATGGAGAATCAACAATCTCATCCAGAGACCGCAAGAAAACTAACATATATTCAGGGTATGTTGCACTGATGAGTCACATCAGTGATGCAGAGCCATCCTCATATGAAGAAGTTTCAAAGTAGCAAGTTTCGAAAGATGCAATGATAGAAGAGTAAAAATCTATAATGAAGAATGATGTTTGGGAGGTTGTTCCCAAACCTGATGGGAAGTCCATTGTGACTTTCTGATGGATTTACAAGATAAAGCATGCTGCATAAAGTAGCATTGAGAAGTAGAAATCCATATTTGTTTCCAAAGGTTTCTCTCAGAAAGAAGGCTTTAATTATGATGAGACCTTTTCCCCCGTGGCAAGGTACACCACAATCTGAGCAATGATTGCACTTGCATATGTTCTAGGATGGAAACTTCACCATATGAATGTCAAGAAATCCTTCCTCAATGGTGAGGTTGATGAAGAGGTTTATATTCAACAACCTGGAGGATTTGTGATGCATGGGAAGGAATCCCATGTTTGCAAGCTAAAGAAATATCTATATGGGCTTAAGCAATCCCCTAGGGCTTGGTACTCCAAAATTAATAACTACCTTCAGAAACTGGGCTTCAGTAAGAGTGAAGCTTATCTAAATTTGTACTTTAAAGTAGTGAAGAACCAACCATTGATATTGGTTCTATATGTTGATGATTTTTTTTCTCACTAGAGAGGAACATTTGATTGCTTTGTGCAAGAGGGAGCTCACATCAGAGTTCGAGATGAAAGAATTAGGTCTAATGCACTACTTTCTTGGCCTTGAGATCTGGAAAATAAAAGATGATTTTTTTCTATAACTACACCGATGGTTTCCAATCTGAGGAATCTTCATGAGTCAAGATCTGGATTAGATCTAGTAGATCGCACTTTGTATAGACAACTTATAGGCTTTCTAATGTACTTGATACATTCGAGGCCTGATATATGTTATGATGTGAGCATTCTGAGTCAATATATGTCTGATCCGAGACACAAACACTCGACAGTTGCTAAGCATGTTCTTAGGTACCTTCGAGGTACAATTTCATATGGACTCAAATATGCCTCTAGTGGAGGAGTCATGTTACTTGGTTATACAGACTCGGATTGGGGAGGAAGCATTATGGATCGTAAGAGTACATCCAAATACTGTTATATCCTAGGATCAACTATGATATCTTGGTCCAATAGGAAGCAGGGCTCCGTCTCCCGGAGCACTACCGAATCATAATAGATAGATGCTAGTGTTTCTTGTCGAGAAGCAATGTGGCTCAAAAAGTTACTTACAAGGTTGTTCGGTGAAAATATTGAGCCTACAATTATTAGGTGTGACAATCAAAGTTGCATCAAGCTTTCTGAAAACCCAGTGTTTCATGACAAGTCAAAGCACATAGAAATGAAGTATCACTTCATCCAAGACATGGTCCATAAAGGTACAGTGAAACTTTAGTACATTGATACCGATGAGAAGATTGCAGATGTGTTAACAAATCCTCTGTCAATGAAAAATTTTAGGTACTTCCGAGACAATATTTGTATGGCAGAGAATGCCTCCCTCACTAAGAGGGAGAGTTAAATATACAACATTAGAAGACAGTCTCCAAACCAATCTTGTGTAGACAAGATTGATTCTCCCATATAGAGGTGCTTTGATTGCATTCCATGTAAATGTTATTCCTCCTATATATAGGTACTTGATCAAAGTAATGATGTTGTAAAGTCTTGTTGGACAAGGCTCCGGACTTGTGTTTCAAGTCATGATTATCATGTGAACTTTTTGCATAAAGGTATCCATGAGATGGACCTCCTGTATAGAGGTGGAACTTTCATATAAAGGTCATGCTTTACTTGTTAAAAGCATTTAATGTTGTGTGATGTATTATTAACCATGATCACCAGATTGCTATTAAGTCTCCTTTAGAGATTGATCACCTCTAAAGTGAATTACTTTAGCATATGATCATTTGGTTTGAAATAATATAATATGATCACAACATCCGATAATTCTTCTTAGTATAATGTAATTTGATGTATAATTAAAGTTATCACATATTGACCATGTAGTAAAAAATAAAGAAATAAAATATAAAGCATAGAGATCAAGAGAATTCGAAATTGCCCATGCAACCACTTCGTCTAATTAAAGAACTTGAATTGTTAAAGCTTCAATTATAAATATTTAGTGAAGAAGTATCAATGCTTCAGTTATAAAGATTCAGTTAAGTATCAGTCACTACAACAAATTTGACATTTAGGGGAGGTTGTCTTCCGCCTCCAAAAGGAATTATTGGGGGTGGTTTTGGCTTTGGCGTCGGTCTTTCCAAAATCGCCCCTAATAGCACCGACGCTAAAAGTTTTGACGTTTAGGGGTGGTTCTGAAAGAGATCAAAACCGCCCCTAAAAGTGTCTTTTCGAGGCAGTTCTCAACCGCCCCCAAAAGTCGCTTTTGAGGGCGATTCTAAAACCCCCTCAAAAAGTTACTTTTGGAATTTTGGGGGCGGTTTGAAACCCCCCCCAAAAGTCCTTTTTTGACTTTAAGGGGCAGTTGTATTCCACCTCCAAAAGTCACTAATTTGGGGTCGGTTTTGTATTTGGCGGCGGTCTTTAAGAAAACGCCCCTAATATCACCGATGATAAAAGTTTTGGATTTTAGGGCCGGTTCTGGAAGAGATCAAAACCACCCCTGAAGTGACTTTTGGCGGTGGTTATAAACCTCCCCCAAAATTCGCTCTTAAGGGCAGATATACACCCCCCTCGTAGGTACCTATGGAGGCAGTTCAAAACCCCTGTCAAAACTTTTTACAAACCTGTGGGGGTGGTTTTAAACTCCCCTCGTAGGTACCTACGGAGGCCATTCAAAACCCCCGCCAAAATGATTTACAAACCTGTGGGGGCGGTTTTAAACCCCCCTCGTAGGTACCTACGGAGGTGGTTCAAAACTGCCGCCAAAAATCTTTACAAACTTGGTGGGGCGGTTTAAACCCCCCTCATAGGTACCTACGAAAGCGGTTCAAACCCCCCCCCCAAAACAATTTACAAACATGTGGGGGAGGTTTTAAACCCCCCCTCGTAGGTATCTACAGAGGCGGTTTGAAACACCCCCTAAAAAAATTTCCAAACCTTTGGGGGCAGTTTAAACCCCCCTCGTAGGTAACTACAAAGGCGGTTCGAAACCCCCTTCTAAAAATCTTTACAAACCTTTGGGGGTGGTTATGAACCCTCCTCGTAGTGACATATGATTAGGGCATGAAGGAATCGAACCTTTAACCTCCTGCTTGTAAAGTAGGTGCTCTACCATTGAGCTAGAACCCTTTAAGAATTGGGCAAAGGGGCAATATTAAGACCAAGATTGCATCATTTGTAATTCTAAGAAAACACTAATAATCCCAACATTGTTTCTGAATCGAGAGACCTAAGAAAGTAGTCTGAATGACTCTGACCTTATAAGTTGGCTGAAATTGAAAGGTTTCATATGCAACATTGATTCAATAAAAAAATAGTAATACAAAAATGATTTGCAGAACTTGGCTTTCAAGTTCAAACACATACTCATGAAGTGAACATCTAACTAGAATTTCAAGTATTCATTGATAAGAACGAGCATCGTTTCTAATGGTTGCTTGATGGATCTGTTAGCACCTGGATTGTGCTAAGTGTTCTGGAGGACTCATGAAGGGAAGGTAGGATCAAAGTTCAATAAAAAGATTGATTGCTCAGGAACTCTCAACAGGACGAATCGGGCTGAAAGCAGTGATGTGGGAAAAATCTAAGGTTTGAAGTAATCAGCCGAAGGCCAAATGCAAAGGAACCCGTGAAAAAATGTATGGACGGTCAGATCTAGCATTAGGAAATCTGCGGTCGGGAGCCTTCTTTGCGAAGTAAGTTGGTGACTCTTTAAGCGGAGGTGGGGTACTAGCCGAAGGGTAGGTCCAAAAGCAATCAATGGTGTAGGGCGCAAATCAACGGCTCACAACATGTTCACAGATATTACGTGTGCGTAAATGGTCGCAATTCATATTTGTGAACTTTTCTTAAAGTGCTGCATCCTCCAACGACCTAGATGTGGCATGGAAAAGATCTATGGTTCGGGTGAACCTCGCAAATAATACTTGTGCGGTAACTGGGCGGGACAAATATTTGCGAACAATTAACGGGACACACGGTTGGATGGCCAAGATCTGAGCAGGAACCGGATCGACGACATGTAGGGTTTCCCAAAAGTCAAAAGCGCCGGCAAGCTGTCAGGTGGCTGAATTGGAAACCACGAAGAAAGGTGGTAGGAAAGGTTAAAGGATCTAACGACAGAGGATCAATCTAGCCAACGGACGACCGACGTGGCTCCTCCATCTTCATAGCTAGAGGGACGATATGGCAGGATAATATTATAAAATATCGGCCTGCACATGGATTCTCATCTTGTCTTTCATGCGCATGTTGAAAGGCGAGGAAGATCGATCCGTGGTCAACTAGCCAAGTAGGCCACTGTTTTCCTCTGTGAACTTTTGTAAATGGTGGCCTCCATAGGACCTCCGGGTTTCGAATCTTGTAAGATAAACAACCGGATAGAGGACAAAGATAGTGACATTTTCGACACCATGTTCCTTAATAATACCCTAGAAGCTGCCAAAGAAAAACTAGAAACCATAAGAGCCCAGGGCAGAGATATCCACAAGGTCTACCAATCTTTCTTTCACCTTTTTACCACTAGTCAAACCCTAAATTGTCTCGAGTTCATAGATTGGTGCTCCAGCTATTATTCCCCTGGTCGTAGGGCGGTCATGGATGCTGCAAAATCAAAGATTCTGTGTTACATAGATGCCCCAACCGTTCGAAAATCCCTAGCCGTTCCTGAATATTTCTGTCGAAAGTCCCAGAGTTATAAATTAGAAGCCCTAATTCAGCATTTCTAAAGAGACCCAGACAACCTCAAGGAGAGTTTCTACCATGCCTCCCTACTCCCAAGTGTTTCTGTCTTAGAAGACTCTTTCCCTGGCGAAGCCAACTTGTTCACAGAAGAATCTAGATATGTAATCTCGATGCTGTCCCAGTTTTTAGGGCTAGACACCGACCATGATATAACCGAACCCTTGATTAGCCTTATGTTCGTTATCAGTACCTGTCCCCTTGAGCCATCCGACCCTAATTTACCCCCCCATGCTCCTGTCTAAAGTTTGACGAAGCCCTAGCAGAAAGTATCCATTCCCAACTTGTGGAGTTTCCGAAGACTAGGTCTTTCAGGTTCCAATCCTATTTGTTAAAGATGTTCCTGGTTTCCAATGATGAAAACCTATAGGTCCCAAAGCTACATATTACCAAAGAGATGTATTCTGACTACAATATGTTCATGAATGTCCTCATGGCTGAGGTTTACTTCTTGTTTTTTCAGAAAAGATTACTTAGAGTAATACCAGAGATGAAAGACCTGTTGCAACCCCCAATGGAAAAAGGGGTAGGCGATTGGTTTTTATTGAAGCAGGGCACTGTAATCAGAGTATATGGGTTTTCCCATGCCCCATATGAGCTACCTGCATTCCTCACCCCCAGGATATTCACCATGGAGTTTGTAAGACAGAAGATAACAGTTGAATGTGAACACTTCCTATATGATAAGAAGGCATCAAACATAAATTTTCCTTGGACAGTAGGATCCATCATGGTTAAAATCAAAGCATCTCTCTTAAGCTTTCAACAAATAATGAAAGACATGGGATTCCCCTCCAAGGAAGCAGTGAATTATGACCCCCATCAAATACTTTCAGAAAGAAGGAAAACAACAAATAGAAAGGGGTATGAACATTTTGAGCTAGCTGGCATGGCTGAGAGGGAAAAATGGCTGGAGTATATTGAGCAGGGACAGATGGGCATTGACCCCCAGAGACTTCCCAAAATTTGGCATACCTTTTTGAGGAAGGCTCATCTTCAGCACACAGATCATCTAGTAAAGAT
Organism: Larix kaempferi; assembly: GCA_027924585.1. NCBI lineage: Eukaryota > Viridiplantae > Streptophyta > Pinopsida > Pinales > Pinaceae > Larix > Larix kaempferi. The sequence goes on along the minus strand of BSBM01000729.1, from coordinate 7,565,115 downwards.
ACAACAGTGCAAATGATTTTGCCCCTAGTGGCCATCCCAGAAAAGTCTAATCAATAGGAAATCAGCAGTCCAATGGATGTGGATAGTGACCCTAAAAGGGCCTCACAGAGGAAGAAAATAGAAGAAGCTGATCAACAAGTGGAAAATATTCAAGAAGAGAAGCCAAAGAAGAAGCAGGTCAAGTTCCGAATGCCCCATTTTGAAGTCAAAGAACATGTTTTTGGTAAACCACCCAAGGGACCTGCAACACTGAGCACGACTAGAGTACAGCTACTAGAGGGGTATGAGGAAAATCCAGACAACATTGCAGCATAGACAAAATTATATGAAGAAGTAAGAAAAATATCTAAGCAGAGCGTAGCCTTGGTGGCCAGCAGAAATTTGGCCCAGAATACTCTAAACCTAGCTTTGGCCACTAAAAACAAATATACTGGGTTAAAGGTCAATCTGGAAGATATCCCAGATCCTAACATAATCAACCTACACAAGGAAACATGTGAGGTTATATACAACAAACTACTAAAGGGTGCCTTAGAATTGTCTAAAGTACAATCAAACAAATCCAAGCTTAAAAATCAATTAAGGATAGAGAAGGCAGAAAGAAAATATCTAAAGGGACATGTGAAGAAGCTCCAAGCTCAATTATTAGCCTCTGTGACTGAAAAAGCCAAGAGAAAAAACATACAAGGGCTATTGGATGGGAAAGATCAGGAGATCCTGTCCTTAAAAAGGAAGTTAAATATGCCTGTTGCTTAGTTGGTAAATGCCTTTGAGATGGCAGAACTAGAGGAAGAGGAAGAAAAATTAAAGGAAGAATTGATTGACTGTAAGGCCCAACTGGTGGAGCTTGGAGAAAAAGAGAAGCAACTGCAACTTAACATAGCCCTTGTAGCAGCTAGTGAGAAAGTATGGAAAGCCCAGTTTAAAGAACTGGGGATGAAAGTAAAGGAAAATGAAAAAGAGCAAGAAATGGAGGTCACACCCTCAATTGAGTCTGGAGACTTCTCCATAGTGGGGTAGATAGCCAATGCCAGCCTACAAGATGCTGAAATGATCAGATTGAGAAAATAAGTAGCTAACCTGAAGACTCTAAAGGACAATGCAGAGAAGGAAAAGGAGGCTTGGGAATCCAAGTACAAGGGAATGCAGGTGGATCTTGACAGGTTAAAGGAGCAAGTGATAGGATAGAAGGTACTACAGGAGACTAAGAAAATCATCTGGGATGATGTCATCCAGCAAGCAGAAGACCTAAGGCCCTATTTGAACTTCATAGTGGATAAGGATACTGTGGTAAATTTGGCTAAACAAGTTGTAGTAGTGGCCAATGAAAAGCTTGATAAGAAGCCCTCGGATTATGCAGAAAATGCAGTGGAGTTTCTGAGTGGTTTTTCATAGGAGTAGGCTGATACAACATGCATAAAGGATAGGGTAGCCACAATTATATGGGCCAAGAGAATAATTAACAAGCATCAGCAGGTGAAGATCACCCAGTCTGGGATAGACATTCTCTCAAATCAACTGAGGCTGTTTAAGGAGGCATTCGACCCCTTATTCAAGAAAGGCCTATCTATGTTCTCGGAAGAGAATGGAACCATGTTATCAAATGAGGAATACAAGGTTAAACTATGGGATTGCAGGGAAAAACAGGAGGATTTTGCAAGGATGGATCAACCTCTGATGGGTTAGATAGTAGCTGAAAAATTGACAAGGGATTTCGAGTTAGCCTCAATGTTCGGGGGAGCTAGGACACTGCACGCTGGTTATTCTTATAGAGAACACACAGAGCTGAGAGTGTTAATTAAGGGGCTCACCACCTTGGACCTACCCTCAACTTACCAATGGAAGTCCATGGAGAAGTATGGCAAGGGGAGAATCAGGACAGGTGCATGAGGAGTTCAAGGTTATTGCAATTTTTTCTGCTAGTGGGAGCATTCGGTTAGTAGGAGCGACCAGCTGGAAGAGCATCTCCAAGATCAATTTTTGTCTTTTTGTTAAATATAGGTGGTCATATAGTAAAAACGACCTGTAAATGTAAAAGGCTGTTGAGCTAATTTTTCCACCTCTCTCTCATGTCTGTAATGGCGAATATGCCTCTATTAGGGGTCAATAGGTTATAACTATTTTATGTTCAAGAGAAGGCCGAGCCTGGGGCTCGAAGACATCTATAAATTAAATGTAATCAATGGAAAATGGGTTGAAAATTTTGGAGCCCGAGTGTTGCTCTGTGTTTGAACAATTTTGAAGCTATTTTAAATAAAGTTGGCAGGCATTTCTGTTCAGAGATTCATGTGTTATTTGATCTACAGTCTGTTCTTTCTTTCTCCCATGTGAAATTTGTTTCTTTCATTGTCAATTCATTTTGTCATGATATTTCAGCAGCAATCTTTAACGAATGAAAAGGTTTTAATTGCATTGTCATCTAACACAAGCAAAAAACATTTCATCTGAAAATGTAACAACCGAGAGCAGCAAATTATGGATGCAATAGAGGTTACATTTCAATGCATGCTAACAACGAAGACATGCTACTACTTGAAAATTTTTAATAGATAAGAGAGAGCTAAAGTCTCAGCCCAAATATAAATGAAGCAATTAATTGTTATCTCATTCCATCATTCCTGAATACCCCAGCTTTCATTGTTGCTGGACAAAAATGTTACTTGAAGCTTGTTGCATAAATATATAAGAAACAAACAACAAAACAAAACTGTACTATCCATATCCTTATTTTAAGAAAACAAAAGTACGACCATACATTTTAGATATAACACTAGAATATCTCCTTTACTACCTAAAGATAAGAAAAATTATCAATGCCCTCAAAATTGTTTAGGACAGCCCAGTTCTCAAACATTGATGAAGAACAACTTTATTTATGATCATAGCCTAGTCAAATCAGTTCTAGAGCAGAAAATTAACATTTTTTTGATAGAATTGTACCAATGTTTATTTCTCTAATTTTAGTGGCAATACAATAAGTTAAAGAACATGACAGACTATGAAAGGCATTATATAAGGTATTTTTTTGGTAAAGTCAATTATACATTCTCATGAATTCCAACAACTAAAAGATATCTTGGTAACATATGCAGTGAAAAAATAGATCAGATACATTTCAATGGCTATATTTCATGCCAGATGCAACAGTAAAGGTAAAGAAAAAACATGTATTCGTAGTTTGGTAATATTCCATTGAGAAGTAGCACAACAATTTACATATTAAACTCAGGAATAGTGAAGAGACAAATCTCACTGGTCAATATACTCAAATAGATTCAAAGAATTTTTTTGTTAGAATATAGATAAACTAAATTTCAATGAAAATGGAGTCTTAGCCTGATGGTAAAGAAAGGGTTTTTCATACTCCACTATGGCGGTTGTTTCACTTGCACAAGCACAAGCAAGGCTACTTGTGGATGGAGTTACGTGCAGGCCCTGTGCGTAATTGGAGAAGTAGATTCTTGTAAATAATCTATACTCGACTGTAATATGGAAAGAGTACTTTTGTTTCCTGGTTAGTTGAAAGCTACCAAAAAGGTGAAAAAAAAACTTGAAACTAAATTGCAAAGTCAATCTTAAGCCCTCTTCTTGAAAACGAATAGTAAAATATTGATAAGCTACGATTCGCGAATACTAAGCCTACCCTCTTCCTTAAAACAATGACCCGTTGGGGGTCCACATGCTTACCCAGACAATCTATAGATGAAATGACTCCGTTCGTCGGACGGTTCATCCAACGACCAATAACCCCCAAAAATTAAAATTTGTAGAAACGACAATAAGATATCTAATTGACAAATTCGTTATGGTGATAACTTACAAATATGCATTAGAGAACGATACAAATTGTCATTATATTTCTTTCCATTGCGAAGACCTGCATATATCATGACAAAATGGTATTTTCATATAAGCAATTGATAGATATGTAAAAAAGGCATAACATATATGAAATTCTAAAAAAATGAAATGAAAATACCTGAATGAGCTTCTCTTGGTTTCAAGAATATCTTATTCTCTACTAAACAGGTCCAACCACGTGAAGGTTGAAGCTCATATGGCCCCTCCCCCCCCCTCACATCACTCTCAATTCCCCACACCCAATCTATATACTGTAAAAATATATGCATGAAAGGTAAATCCAAGTAATAATATGCATAAACAGTAGCAAAACAAAAAATATATGCATGAAAGGTAAATCCAAGTAATAATCTAATATATAAGTTTTCACAGATACAACATAAATGAGAATTGATAAATAAATCATGCATGCTACTTACTGAACAACATCCAACCATGTGCCTTCACAATCTTGTCGAACATAATCTATGCCACCATCACCTACAGCTTTATCCTCTTTGCATTTCGTCCCTTCAAAATCTGCAACACTTGATAAATATGCATACTCCAAATCATATCTATTACAATTTCTTGATCCCTTCAGAGGGCATGTCAAAACTACACACCAGTCATTCTCTACCGGATCTTGTACATAAAACACTTGTTTCGCTTGTGATGCTAGAATAAATGGATCATCTTGCAGTCTATCCTTACTCAAGCATCTCTTTAGATTCACCATGGTGAAACCAATTTCATCAAATTTCATTCCGTTCTTCTTGTGTACATCTATACAATCACATTTGAAAAATGGATACTGCACCAAATAGTAGTCCAATAACATTATTTCTTGAATCACTCCATAATATGTTGTCGTTTGATGTATAGGGTTTTTATCCTTTGCACTTGATCTCATTAATGTTTGTGCATCTATGCACACACCACTATTTTGTGTGGCCCTGACATTTTGTAATCTTTTAACATGAAATATACACCCATTGATTAAGTAGCCATTATACTTATTTGCATATTTCCTTGGGCCACATGCCAACCATTTAAGGGTATCAGAAATATTTTCTTTTCCTTCCACCTTGAAATTTTGAAATGTCGTTAGAAAACTATGCAATTTCAAAATATATTAAAAGAATCTCACCTTCATACATCATAATAATCTTGATCAATGAAGTTCAATTAAATCTAATATGAAGAACATATCATTACCTGTTTTCTTAACCAATCACTAAATTGTTGGTTGTGGAGCTTTTGTAGTAGGACTTCATCGTTTTGAGCTTGGATGTTACTATTGGCAATTTCTGTCAAGTGCATCCTATTTTCAAGTAATGTCAATAAACAATTTATGAAAAAATTGCTATATATTATAATAAAAAATGATTTCATAAGTATGTGCTTATTACTTACTCTATCCAAGGTTGAATTTCATCTGTGTTGTGCAAGATCCATTTGTGGGCTTGTAACAAACTAGTTTTATCTAATTCAATAGAAGTTCCACTAGATAAGGCCTTCCCATATTGTCCAACCTCTCCTTCTTCATCGTCCCAAGCTTCATTTCTACTAGGCATGCTTTCAATATTATCCATACCTTCAACATATCCAGCACAAAATTTTATGGATTCCTCCACAATGTAGTTTTCAGCTATGCAGTCTTCAGGCCTATTCTTATTTTTCACATAAATTTTGAAAACTTTCATGTTCCTAGAAAAAAAACACACAATTTGTAGAGAAATCAAAAGTATGAATAAAGAGTTGCTAGTAATGTATTATTATTATATGCACATAAAATGATGGAATTTATGTGGATTTGCACTTAATAACATTTAACTGACCTTTCAAAAGGGTACATCCATCGATATGCAATTGGTCCACAATAACGTAGCTCTCGCACCAAGTGTACAGTCAAATGTATCATTATATCAAAGAATGAAGGGGGAAAATATTTTTCGAGCAAGCACAAAGTTTCCACAACATCATCTTGTAAGTTATGAAGATCTGTTGGATCCACCATTTTTGCACAAATTCGCCTATAAATGAAGCAAAGCCTACAAATAGTGTTTCTAACTGCTTTTGGTGGCACATGGCGCAATGCTACTGGAAGGATTTGTTGCATGAGAACATGGCTATCATGTGCTTTCATACTATGAAGCTTGAGATATTTCATAGATACATGATTTCTAGGGTTTGAACTATATCCATCTGGAACTTTTAAGGTGAACAAAACACGACAAAGAATCTCTTTCTCCTTTTTTGAAAGAGTGTGTGGTGTGGGTGGAAGAAATATTTTTTTGCCTTTTTGTTGTGGCCATAGGGACCTCCTTATACCCAACTATTGTAAGTCATCACGAGAATTTTTCCCATCCTTTGATTTATCTTTTATATCTAGAAGGGTTCCTAAAATACTTTCGCATACATTTTTTTCTACGTGCATTAAATATAAATTGTGACGCACTAGGAGTTTCTGCATCCAACCGTATAAAAAATCAATGAATTATAACATCAAAGAAAAATTAAACAATATATTCATATTAAACACAATGAAATCATTCAAGCATTGTACATTTTAGGCCTTAAGATAATGTGTGCACATACCTCCCAATATGGTAAATTGAATAGAATTGACCTTTTCTTCCACACGTCATTCTTCGAATTTTCACCTTTTTTTAAATTTCTCTTTCTTTTTGTACTTTTAGTCTTTCCCCATTTCTCTTCCCTTCCTTCTGTTTCTGTAAAAATATCTGACACTTGTACAATTGTAGGTGCAATGAGATGCTTAGACTTCCCATTAAATGGTCCTTTTTGTGAACGATACTTATGATTTATTGGAAGATAGATCCTATGTCCCATGTACACACACTTCCTACTACAGTTGAGATACATTGAATCCGTGTTCCTTTCACATATAGGGCATGCACAAAACCCTTTAGTCGTGCAACCAACCATATTTCCATAAGCAGGAAAGTCATGGATTACCCACATCAATTTAGCCTTGATATTAAAGAATGACCTTGAATGGGCATCGTATGTCCTTGCCCCTTCATCCCATGTTAGTTTTAGTTCATTTACCAATGGTTCCAAATAAACATCTATGTCATTTCATGGTTGCTTAGGACCAGGTATTAACAATGACAACAAACAAAAGCTCCTTTTCATGCATAACCATGGCAGAAGGTTATATGTGACTAGTACTACTGGCCATACACTATAACTACTACTCAAGTTTCCAAAAGGATCAAATCCATCCACTGCCATTGCAAGTCGTACATTGCGAGGATCGTTGGAAAAATCAGGCCATTTAGAATCTATAGTTTTCCATGTCGGGCTATCAACTGGGTGGCGCATTATTCCATCCTTACTTGCATTCTCATGATGCCACCTCATTTTCTGTGAAATATATGTAGAGTTGTAACAAAAAAATAAAGAATCATATATGCATTGCACTACTTAGTAGATTAAAGAAGATGATTTTATAGTAGGTTGGTAGTACATGAAGGTGTTTGATATAATGGAATTATAAGAGTTCAAAATCATACCTGTACATTCTCTTCAACCTCGGTACTATAGGGAAATACCTCATCACTTTGGCCGGGACACCAGTATGCACCTTTTCAGAATGAGCATCAACCTTCCATCTTGATTCGCCACATGTTGGGCATTCATTTATTTTTTCATATTTTCCCCAATATAAAATGCAATCATTGTGGCATGCATGTATCATTTCATAGTCCAAACCCAATGATTTAATCAAACTTTTTGCAGCATATGTAGATTCTAGAAGTGTATTTCCTGTTGGAAGCATTCCTCTTTGCAACTTCAACAACTGGGTGAAACTTGCATCAGACCATCCATTTCTCACTTTAAGGTTGTACAATTTCACAGTGGCCGATAGCTTAGTGAAACTAGTGCAACCTGGTTACAATGGTGCCTTCGCATCTTCAGTTAACTTTAGATATTGATTGATATCATTTTTTTCTTCCATCGATTCTGCTTGGCCATTTTCACAATTCACATCTGGATTTTCATTATAATATTGATAAGCATCATTCACCATTTCAACCATATGATCATCAACCATCAACCATGGTTTCGTCGTTATGATCGTCATTCTCAGTAAATTCAGTATCATTTGTAATCAATGTTGCAAACTCATCATTTTGATTATCATATTGATGTATGACTATGTGTTCATCACCATGTGTAATTTGTGGAGGCAAATCATGCATCTGTATTGTGTGGCATTTCTTGCTCTTGTCAAATATATAGTCCTGAGTAGGAACTCTCTCTCCATGGAAAAAACAAGTTTTATATGAACTTGTTATACCATGAATCATCAAGTGGTATTGTACTTCCTGAAACGTCAATACTGCAACATTGCAACATTTTTTACAAGGGCATCTTGTGCTGTTATTATCCTCTGAATGCCTTTTTGCAAACTCTATGAATTCTTCAACCCCAACTTGATATTCCTTTGACATCCTACATAGAACCAATTTGCACATCACGTAAGAAAAAACCACTACAAATTACAATGAAGACATATGTTATAAAATATCATATTGAAGAATCAAATATAAAAAGTATACCTCGTTTTCAAATCTGTCCAATCCCTTTTTTTGGCCATTTGAAAATAAAACCAGCCCAATTTCTCGAATTGGCTCCTCGAGAGTTGGCCTCTCAACTTCCTTCTAATATACAGTTAGGAATATTCATGTAGTACACCCATATGCTTTCCAAAATAACGTTTACCTGCACATGACAACAATATATTACACCATACAAGCTTCCACCTTATAATAACCAAATCCAAACATCAATTACATAATATTTTGGTTTTATATTAAAGACAAGATATTTAAGATTTAAACCCATTAATATAAATCTGAAGATAAAAAACAAATTTATGAAATCTGGTGGGCCCCTCCCCATTGGATATTGCGCTCAAAGATTGGAGGTACAAAGGTCACGTTTATGGAGCGCGATGGTTTATAAGGCTAATCAGCTTGACATTAACAGTCCCTTAATACTCCCACCACCCTGCAAATCCGACGCCTGCCAAGCACGAGTCAGCTGGATGCAACTGCAACCTCCAGAAGTATCAGTCGTCACCACCAGGTACTCCTTCATAGTTTATCAACCCTTTTGTGTTATGTAATTCATCCAATATACAGTTCCGCCATGGCCTCGTCTGTAAAAATCCTTGACCCGTCCGAGGAGATCATCTGCGATCGACTTTACGACACTTATGATCCTCATTTGTGGTTGTCCAGTGTCAGTGATGCCCAGAATTCTTTGTTGTCACCTTCCGGAGACCAGTCGGAACTGTTGGGAAATTTAAAGTCATCCTTAATAGAGTTCACATTAGAACAATTGCCCCATTTCCCAGATATTGTCCAAAGGGTAGCCTCCAATTATTCCGCCACTGGGAAGGCCATATTAAATGATACCCACTCACATGTCATTTGCAGAATTACACCAAAAGCTATCAGGGCTGCCCTGGGTCTCTCCGAAGCCCAATGTCAGGCCCTGATCCCCTTTACCGAATTAGAGGTTCTGCAGGTGTTTGGGAAAGCCAACCTAGAATCCAAGAATAAATTTTTCCAGACCATTTTGATGACCCCAGTTCCCTCAGAGACCCTTATCACCCCACTCTCCTCCGAATTGTTAATAAAGCCTATTGTATTAGCCATCTCCCTCTTGAGTCAAATCCTAGGTCTTGATAGCGATATCATGGTCTCTGGAGTAATGCTAGGCATTCTCCTTTACCCGAGTCAATCTGAAGCAAGAATTAAGTTCGATGATTTCTTGGCCGGAGAAATCAATTCTCAGCTTGAGAAGTTTGATTTGGATAACCACTTTAAATACCAGGTGTATCTATTTGCCATCATAGTCAGTTCCAATCGGCATACCCTTGAGGACATGGATCCAGAGGTGTTCAAAGACTGGCCTCGGTCTCTCCAGAAGATCCAGGAATGGTCTTACACCCTGTTCATTGACAGAATTGTCCTCAGCATCTCCAAACTATTTAACCCTAAAGAGAAGAGGATATCAGAAGGCATGAAGGCTGCCTTGCAACAAGAGGGTATTGGAGATTGGTTCCTGATGCAGAAGTATTCAGTTATCAGGGTATATGGTTTTTCGGCTGCCCCTTTCATGCTACGAGTTTACCTAACTCCCTCAGTATTCACACTAGAATTGATTAGGCAGAGGATATCTGCTGATGAGGAGCATTTTACTACTCACAGGAAGAACTCTTGGATCAAATACCCTATTAATTTCGGGCCCTTCATTGTGAAGAAGTCAGCATCATTACAAATGCTGGAGAAAGTCTTGAAGGCCATGAAGTTTTAAGGGACTCATGCACAGAATTACGATCCTAAGGGGATCATTTACCAGAGGAGGGTCGAGGTGCAGAGTTCTGTCTTTATTCACTCCACGATCCCTGATTTGTCCCAAGATGCAAATTATGTTGCCTATGATTTTGATTGGACTCCTGCAGAGAAAATTCAGGATCCTAAAGAAGTGCAAGGTACGGTCCCAACTACTCCCTTGCCCCTAAATAATGATGGTAGTAGCAGAAGGTCTCGGTTAGATGGAATGTGATGAACAAACCCCTAGCAAGAAGCCTAGGATAGACGTAGAGGAGGACGTAATCAACCTGGAGCAAGAGTTTAATTTTGAATCTGATGCCCTCAAGAAAGTGATAGAGGAGGAGCTTGTTTCAGTAAAACCTGCTAGGGGAAAGGTTGGAAATCAGATGGTGATCTCCCAGCCACTAGTGGTTGTAAAGCCAGCCACTACACACTCACAGAGAAAGCCCCCACGAACCACACAATCAATCAAGAAAGGGGGTGAGGAGTCTCTACTCAATTATACGAAGTATTCTTTTCCCTCGGTTGTTGAAGGGAAATTTAATACTGAAAAGCAAATGTTGACCACCTATTGGCAGCTCAAAGAGCAACCCGAGGCTGAGACTCATAATCAATCCAAGAAGCTAAGGAAGTTATCAGGTAGCAAAGTCTCTTTCACTACTGCTAGGAATATTACAACAAACTCCCTGAACCTAGCCATCGCTAATTAGGAAGGAGTTTCAGAGGTCGAGTTCAAGATGGATGGGTTCTAAATCCCAGATAAGATTGTGTTCCATAAGGGAGTTAGCGATCTCATTTATGCTGATCTGACTAAGGAGGCGTTAGCCCATTTCAGGTCCCAGCAAAGGGTGGTTAAACTAGAGACCCAATTGAAGCAGGAAAAGGAAATAAACAAGGCATGGAATGTGTAGGTGAAACTCCTGAATGAACAAGTGGCAGACCTAACAACACAGAACGCTTTACAACATCCCCTTGCATCTGAGTAGCCAATGGCAACAGAGCATCCTATTTTACTAGCTAAGCCACTGGCCAAGATACACGCTTACAAAAAGAAAAGCAAGAAACCTATGAAAGACATCAATCTACCTCCTCAGACCGTGCAGTTACAAGGAGAGATTGAGACATTACAACATGAAGTTTTGGATTTGAAAGGCCGCCTTGCTGTGCTGGAGGCTGACAAGCACACATGGGAAGAAGAGAAGCAAAAGATGCAGAAGAGAATTGATGAATTTAATGACTATAAAACCCTTGAGGAAAGATCACCCACTACTCTTGTAGCTAGGGTTTTCACCCTAGCTTGTGCAAATGAGCACCTACTAAGGAGAAGGGCCTCCTTAGTAGCAGTTCAGTAAAACAATAAAAATTGATAGTAAAACAAGGTAAAATCTAAGCTAACATGTGCATCAACAGAAAATAAAAAGACAATAATATAATGGGAATTTTTCTTTTGTATTAAAAACGAGAACAAAGTTACATTTACCTCAAATGTTGAGGTTGGTGGAGCTCTTGCAGTAGTCCAGGAAGGCTTCTTCCGTGCTCCAATGGGTTCCTTCTCTTTCTCCAAGGTGTTTGTATAATGGGCCAAAAGGGGCACTCAAATGGGAAGCTAGCTCAAATGGTGAGCTAAGGTTTCAAGAGTGATTTTGGCAGAGTGAGGCTAGGATAGATTGTGGATATGAAATGGGGAGCCTCCATCACCTATTTATAGGTTTTTTAGTGGTGGAGTGTTGACCCATGGTTTTTGGCACCATATGGTTTAGGTCAATTGTTTTAGGGTTTTTGCTTCCCTTTTCCCTCGTTTTCCTCTTTTTTATATTTTTTATTCCCTTTTATTTTGATTTTTGGGAATTTAGGGCCCTTTCAGAGGGTTTTTGCTATCTTTTGAGGAAATTTAAATTATTTTGGGGGGAAAAGGGGGCTTTTGGCCTTTTGGTGGCTTTTTAATGGTTTGTTGAGGTTTTGGAGGCAAAGATGGTGGGAAAAATAGACAAATGATTCATGTGGTGAGGGAGACGAGGTAATGAGCACTTTTTAGGTGTTAACAGATTTCCCCCTGATGTGTGAGGGCAGGAGCTCATCTTATTGCCGATAGACATCATAGGTCTTTTATGGTTTTCCTAGGGTGCGGAGAAGAGAAGAAATGTACTGGAGACCGGAACAGTGGTCCCGAAGCAATTGCAAAAACTGAAAATACATGACCTCAACAATGAATGAGGCATAATCTCAATATATGGATGAGGTGGGCATACCCATGCTCGTATCAAGATATATAAAATAAAAATGAGGCCCAAAAAAGGGGACCTGAAAGATACATGAAGAACTACGGTGTACATCATAAGGGTCCAAAGGGGACACAAATCTGGGACATAATACCGGTCTGACCATGTCTGAGCTGAAGAACTGATACACTGGAATAATAATAATGTTGCTAAGTGTGGTACCAGAGGAACTGATGAGATATTGGATCATAATGACGGGGAGTCATCCCCTCAATGGTACACTGGACTGTATCTATACTGGGTAATCAAGGAGGCATCTGAGTGGGTGGCCTCCGAATACTATCGCCAATGCAACCTGGATATCCCTGGGAACATATACTTGGGTGTTCCAAAGTGACTCACCAATGTGCTAGAGTCAGTGGAATTCCGGGGTCTTCGACAAATAACTGAAAGGACTAATACCCTGTACGAGTCTCAACGATGCGATCAAGGTGTTGAAATCGAGCATGTGAGAAACAATCATTTAGAGAGGCACTGAGGACTCCTTTCGAAATGATCCGTAGGAACTCACCACTGATGGTGATGAGTCCAAGGCACAGGGACCTCTAGGTCTATCCTTTGGAATAGATAAGTTGGCGTCGACAGAGGGAGACTTTGAAACTATCAAGGCAATGATGTTTCCTCGATAGGAGTGTGAGGTGAACAACCAGAAGGTGATAGTTCTGATAGTGGGACTGACATATTCTGGGGATGGGGAATATTTGGGGTCACAGAGTCGGGGGGGGGGGCACTCAAACGTCCTTCATTCAGAGTATGATGACATGGTTGACTTGGCAACATAGGAAACTGACTTTCAGTTGTGAGGATCATATCTTAAGGGATCAAGGGTATGTATTGCAGGCTGGAGTGACTTTGGGGGGTCAAGCTGATGGATGTTATTGGGAGACTTCTCAAGGTGACATACTGCAGAATACTCTGAACAAAGGAGACCATGATGGGTAAGCTGCCATAATGTGGGGACGAGATATGATCTGTCATGGCGCTAGGAGGCACCATTGGGTCCTTCTTCGTGGTTTAAGGAGCTCAAAGAAGGTATAAAATGGTACTGTCATGTGGATTTATACGAGCCCAGGACAGTTCATGCTCATGATTGCTTTCAATTTTAAGGAGTCTAAAAGCGATAAGAAGACTCTGAAATAATGGAATGGTACCGTCGTGTGGATTTATACGAGCCCAGGACAGTGCATGGTCATGGTTGCTTTCAATTTTAGAGAGTCTGAAAACAATAAGAAGACTCCATGGGGTTTCTTTTTCGTGTGTTAGTCTCCAAGGCCCGAAAAAGCATAAAAGGATGCAATGGAGAACTCTTCTAGCCGGTGTGACTAGAGTATTCCTTTTTGGTAATTAGTCGACCAGGTCCGGAAAAGGGTTAAACTTATACCAGATAGATTCCCTTTCAGGTACTTTAATGAGCATGAAAGGAAGCAAGGTTGCTCGACGATCTTTTCATTTTTTTAGGAGTTAGAAAAGAGATTAACAGAAACTCCCTAAGTGCCTTTTTCATAAAGGACTTGTCCGACCTGAAAAAGGGATAAAATTATACCGAACAAAAGGAATGGCCAAGCAAGGAGAGAGTGTTCAATCAAGGGACATCAATGAGAACCAAGAACGAGGGTTGGGGGGGAACACTGGCGGTGCCTCCTTGCAAGATGGTGAATGGTGGCAAAATAATGAAATAACTACAGTATGAAGGGAGTGGAAAGTTCATGGATATGCTTGCAGTGTCAAAGCAAGTGTAAAGTGATGGCGGCCAATGTGGCTCGCAGACCGCGGTTGCGTGGTGGACAGACAAAATGTCAAAAAAGGGGTGACTGTGACAGCAAGAAATGATCTCAAGCATCATCACGAGTGCGGAAAACTGAATCCGGTGATATAAAAAATGTCAAAAATGGATAACGGCCGAGGTGGCATGCAAACCGAGACGACTAGGGGTTGGTGAAAAATGCCTGAAAAATATGGGGGTGAGAGCGAGAAATGATCTCAAGCATCATCACGGGCTCGGAAAATTGAATCCGATGGTATAAGGGATGCTAAAAACTGATAATGGTCGATGTGGCATGCAAATCGAGATCGCGAGGTGCATGGAAAAAATTCCAAAAAAGGGGTTCGGAGAAAATGAGAAATCAAGTCGACCATTCTGAAGGTCTCGTCGTTCTGATTCTAGTGGTGGAAATGGCTTGGAAAATGGACTCCATATGAATCCAAAATAGTTGAATCAAGGAAAAGTCAACTATCTATAAATAGTAAGTGGACCCATCATGCCAAGTGTCATTTGTGCCGTTGACTTTGACAGGAGAGTGTAGTGGGCCAGAACGGATTTGGCATTTCTGGACGATCAGACCGATCGATTTTATTTTCGTGAGTTGCAGGTATTTCACTGAACTTCTACCTTTAATGTTTTCTCGATTCGAGTGGGTAGTGGGTCCTTAGGGAGGGTGGTACGGTCCATGAGGGGTGTGGATCGCGGGTTTTGAGGCAATGGCCGCGATCATGGATCATGGTTGTGGCCTCCACATCAGCGATCCGAGATCACGACTGTGGCCTGGATAGCCGTGCTCTGCGACCGCGGCTGTGGCCTGGATAGCCGCGATCTGCGATCATGACTGTGGCCCCCACATGTGCGATCTATGATCGCGGTTGTAGTCCCGATAGCCGCGATTTGGGATCATGGCATTGGGCCCCACAATCACAATCTGGAATGGGATTGTGGAGTCATACCAGGGGGGATGATGGTTTATTTGATGATGTTCTGATGAGTTTTCATTGTGGGATTGACAGGATGCCGAGAGTACTATGGTGAGAGCACGAGATACCTGACGATTTCATGGAGTACATATGGGATGATCGACATGTCCGGGGGACTTTGGGGTTGTGCGGGTTGTTCAAGTTTGCACAGGTACCGATGATGCATTCAACAGTACTGCTGCTGAACCGGTTGGTGGGATTCTGGGAGCTCGATATGCAGGCTTTCATGGTGCATGGGGAGAGACTAGAGCCAACCTGGCAGATGTGTACTTTTTGAGGGGACTTCCTTGTTTGGGTAGGGTGGCGGATACCCAGCCACGGAGGTCCAAGGATGTAGACATGGAGGAGATGCTAGATCGGTATTGCTTCCCTACAGCAAGAGTGCATAAAATGCACTTCTGATTTGTGACTTACAGGAGCCATCAGTTCGAGCGATCGCAACATGTGTGGTCCGAGTGTTGGGGTCACAGGTGCCCAATCAGGTGTCGGGGGGACAAATGCAGTTGGTAGAGCGAGTATTACAGGGCACCTTCTTTGCTTGGGGCCAGATATTCCTCACCTGTGTTCAACGACAGTTGAGCAAGGTGAATGTATCTGGCAAGGGTTTCTGTTATGGGTCATTTTTGTGTGATTTCTTCATGGAGAGGGTTCCCACGCCACGACCGCGAGTGCCAATCTGGGCTGGGGGGTGAGGGAGCGGCGGATGGTGCGGTGGGGTCAGAGGATGCGCCAGTGGGGTGGTGGAGAGCTGAAGCGATATTTTACGCGGGAGCTCTATTTGCAGTGGCTGTAGATGCAATTGGTTTTTGATGATTACCCGTATCACGAGATGGACTACCGGCGAGATCCGGAGGCACCACGACCCCCAGGGCAGGTTTGGGGTCTAGATGGTATATATCTAGTTTCTTGATTGTTTTATGTTGGATTTTTTGAGGTTAGAGATATATGATGATGCTAACCATTTGCAATTTGGTTTGATGCAGATGTGGGACCGCAGCCACCGCCGGGGCATAGGGAGCGTAGGGGGCACATAGCATTTCTAACCTTTCCAGACCGGGGGGAGGTGCGACGACGGGATGCAAACGAGACTTTAGAGTCCTTTCGAGTTACCTTCGACCAGCTACTAGTTGGGGTCTTCGACAAGGGGTGGCAAGAGCTTGATCGGGAGGTGGTCGAGGCCTGTCATGAGGCTCCATAGGATTGACGGGCAATTCTGATTCGGGTGGCAGTATTGGCCGAGGAGAGGAGGGCTCAGGGTCGATAGGGGGATGAGAAAGATCCAGAGGAGGAGCAAGGAGAGGATGAGTCCGCAGCAGAGGCGGCTGCGATGGAGAGTGATGATGGTTCGGATGAGGGATATGACTCTCATTACGGAGTGCTGGGGACTCACCCTGATGCGTATGGGAATTTAGGATTTTTTGTATATACGACATGTATTTTTTGTATATACGACATGTATGTGATGATGATGCATGATGGATGATTTACATGGTGTGATTGATATGCTAGTCGAGGATGTTGTTAGCCATTTGATCTGCAACACTATTGTGAGCTCTTGGGACATGAGTGCATGTTAAGGATTCAAAATGTCGGCTTAGCTGTTTTGTGCACAGGAAATTTCTAAAGAGGAAAGGATCATGCACCTGGTAGTAGTTGTTGAGCTGGGAGACAAGCATCTGGGAATCAAGGAACACATGAAGGTGACGTATGCCCATCTGAAGGGTAGCAGTCAGGAGACCGATCACAGCATTGTACTTAGCCTGGTTATTGGTAGCAACGCCTATGCACATTCCATCAAGGTGAATCAACTCATGTGAAGGGGAATCTAAGACCCAAGCTACAGAGGCCAGGTTT
The DNA here is from genome assembly GCA_027924585.1 of Larix kaempferi. Taxonomy (NCBI): domain Eukaryota; kingdom Viridiplantae; phylum Streptophyta; class Pinopsida; order Pinales; family Pinaceae; genus Larix; species Larix kaempferi. Next base: position 7,548,020 of record BSBM01000729.1, on the reverse strand, counting down.
GGAGACTAGCGGATTGCTCCATTGGTGAAGCCAATGTAATAAGGTGGAAGATGGTCCATCTATGTTCATGCAGGAAAATGACGAATGTAAGGTTGCGGGAAAAAATTGGAAAATAAAAAGAAATCAAACTGTACATTACGGACCAACGGGTCCACCGGATTGTTAAGAATAAAAGCGTTTAAGATACAACCCATTACGGGGGTTGCACAAGGGGTGGCCTTCCGATTCAGTTAGAATATATGCCCCATGTCCAAGGCAAGTATGCACTATGTAGGGGCCTTGCCACATAGATTCGAACTTCCCTTTACCTATCTTGTCGTGGGCTTGGTCGTAAACGAGAACTAAATCTCCTTCATGGAAAGCTCGTGGGTGGACATGTTTGTTGTAACCAGCTTTGGAGCGGTTCTTGGCGGCCTCAATTGTTTGGATGGCTGCGCGACGGTCTTCATCAGCTTGTTCTAATAACAACAGACGTTGTTCAAGTGGGGAGGTTTCAAGGAGAAGTTCAATAGCGATGTGTAGGGCGGGGATCTAGCACTCGATGGGGAGGACAGATTCGACACTGTGAACTAAGTGAAAAGGGGTGAAACCGGTGGCGGTCTTAGTTAATGTACGGTAAGCCCATAATGCGGGGAAAAGCATGTGATTCCAATTGGACTTATGTCGGTCAACAGTGCGTTGGAGGATTGTTTTCAAAATTTTGTTAATGGCCTCAACTTGGCCGTTCCCTTGGGGGTATTAAGCAGAGGGATACTGATGTTTGAACTTAAGGGGAGTTGACAACTCGCACCAAATGGCATTTTCAAAATGTGAATCGTGGTCCGAGACAAGATGTTTTGGGACCCCGAATCGTGTAATGACATGGTTAAAAAATAAACGGGCAGTAGTGTCAGCTTTACAGTTGAAAGTAGGCATGGTTTCAGCCCATTTGGTAAAGTAGTTGATGGCGACGATGATGTATTTATGGCCATTGGTGGATGAGGGTTTACACTTCATAAAGTCAATGGCCCATTTACAAAAGGGATCGACGGTAACGACTGGATGGAGCGGGGTGGGTGGTGTCCGTGCCTTCGGGGCAAAGAGTTGGAAATTATGGCAATGCTTGACCACAGTGATGCAGTCAGTGAACAACGTGGGCTAGAAATATCTGGCATGGATTACCTTTTGGCCTGTGGCCATCCCAGAAAAATGTCCACCACAGGCGCCGCTATGACAATCGTTGAGGACTTGCTCAGCCTCCTCTCGCGTGAGACAACGGTGGAGGATAGTGTCGGCACCGCGTCGGTAGAGGACATCGCCCAGAAGGAGGTACCGAGAGGCGTGGTGACGGATACGATGGCGTCCATCATGATCGATATCGAGGTGAAACTTCTGCGTGCGAAGGTATATCAGAATGTCACCATACCATGGGTCATCCGACGAGATGATGAACACATGATTGTCCGGTAACTCATCGGAGATTGGCGGGGACGACAAAAGGGATGGCAGGTGGGTTATGAGTTGGGAAAGCGGAAGGGCTTTAGTACTTTTCGGAGTTGTGAAAGTCAGGTCATACTCTTGTAGGATAATTACCCATTTAGCGACGCGGCCTTGCAGAAGGCGACGGTTCAAGAGGTAGATCATGGGGTTGGAGTTGGCGACAATGGTAGTATGACTTAGGAGGATGTAGTGTCGCAATTTTTGTACGGAAAAGACGATGGAAAGGGCCACCCTTTCCTCATATGGGTAACGTAGGGGTGGTCCAGACAAGGTTTGGCTGACGTAATAAATGAAATGCTACTGACGAGCAGCATCTTCTTGAACAAGGACCCCTGACACGGTGTGGTCGGATGCTGAGACGTAAAGGATGAAGTCCTGAGAGAAATCCGAAGGGGAGATCAAAGGGGCTTGCGTGAGAGATTTTTTAAGGGATTCGAATGCAGCTTGCGCCTGGTCATCCCAAACAAAGGGTATGTGAGTACGAAGCAGATGTAAGAAACCATGAACTGTGGTGGCATAATCAGGAACGAAGCGGCGGAGGAAATTAGATTTCCCCTGTAAGCTCTGTAGCTACCAGAGCATGCATGGTTCGGGAAGGTATAATATGGCTTGAAATTTGAGGGGGTCGACAACGATTCCTTTGTGGGAAACAATGAAACCTAACAACCGGCCTGCCGGAACGCAAAAGACACACTTGAGTGGATTCAAGCGGATCTGATACTTGCGACAACGTAGAAAAAATTGCCGGAGGTCGTTAAGGTGGTTAGATCGTTTCTTGGAACGTGCTGTGAGATCGTCAAGATAGACTAACAGGATATGAACTAAGTCGTGAAAACAATAGGTCATGGCTTCCTGGAAGGTGGCCCCAACATTTTTAAGGCCGAAAGGCATGACCCGATAGGCAAAGGTGCCCCATGGGGTGGTGAAGGCAGTCTTGTATTGATCTTGTTTGTGGATCTGAATCTGGTTATACCCAGAGAACCCGTCCATGAAGGATAGGACTTCATGCCCTGTGCACTCATCGATGAGTTGATCAATAAATGGCATCAGGAAGTTGTTTTTGGGACATGCTTGGTTTAAATCATAGAATTCAGTACATACCCTGATAGTGCCTTGTTTTTTGTTAATAGGGACGGGGTTAGAAACCCAAGTGGTGTATGTGATGGGGTAAATGAAACCTACTGCATGAAGTTACTCAATCTCTACTTTAACGGCTGGGAGCTTTGATGGGTGAATGGGGCCCCGTTTTTGGTGAACGGGGGGAACATCTGGCCATGTGTCAATGTGGTGCTCTATGATAGCAGGGTTGAGACTAGGCATTTCGGTGTAGGACTAGGCAAAGACATCGTGAAACTCCTGAAATTTTCTTTTGTACTCTCCGAGCTTGTACTCGGTGCAAGAGGCTCCCAAAGTAATGAGTTCAGGGGCAGCACCTAGGGCAAAGATATCAATGTGGATTGTGGGTGAGATATTGGCCATGTTACCTTCCTCAAAGGCATCGGGAGCGAGAATGGGCTCTTTAAACTAGTCGACCTTGGTGGGGAGGAAATCTTTGGACTCAACCAAAAATTGGGTGGCTGTGGTGGTGGAGGACTCCTCTAGGAGAAAATGGGAACGATGGTGCATATCCTCCCAGGGGTACTCAGGTGTGGTAAGAGCCTGGAGAATTTCCTCATCATTGCGGAAATGTTTTGTAGTCAAATTGGCTGACGAGGGGATGCTAGCAGTAGAGATCATATAAATGGTATTGATCTCTCCTATTGTCGGAGATTCTGGGGGGTGGATCTCTTCAATGGTGGGAGGAGACGTCTCGAGGTCCAATTTATTCATCTCGTAGAGAGCGGCTCTGTAATCTGGGAGGTCAAGGCAGTGATGTGAGTAATGGCCGTAAATACTACATATTGCACAAGGGTGATTGGTAGGCAGTGATTTATTGCGAGGCTTAGGGGTAAGGTTGAGTTGGACAACTAGGATGTTGGGGTCGTCGTCAAGCATTTGCATGTGCTCTTGTAATGCGGGTAATTGTGGACATTGGTAGGTAGGATGGCCCAACTCATCACACAAAGAGAATTTGGGAGGAGCGCGAAATGGTGGAGGATTCTTAGTGGCTTTAGGCACGGGCGGAGCGGTGTAAGGTTGTGGGCCTCTGCCCCCAGTGTATTTGGCAAGAGGGGGTGGGTTGGTAGAGGAGGAAGGAGTGGTGACACTGGGAGGTGGCCGAATAGCAGTGGTGATAGGTTACGTTGGCTATAATATGACATTGGGTGTCAGAGGGGAAACGGAAGGTGTGATGTACCATACAGGTAGTCCTAAAGTTAACCCCGGGAGGTTTAGTGTGGCCATCACCGGAGCGCTTACTACTCCCGAAGAAGGAAATAGGAAGGGGATTGTATGGATAGGTGTGGTGCCAACATGACTGGTTACCAATGGTGGTTGGGGTAGCAAGGGTGGTTGATGGTTGGGTATTTGTGTATTGTGGGAGAGGGTACATAAGTCAGATATTTCGGTCGCTGGTGACGGGGGTGGAATGGATTGGAATGTGGAAGTCATCGACATATCTGAGTAGAATCTGGGTCCAAATGAGGAAACCAACGAGGTAGATGCACCGTGAATAGGTTGTTCAACCATGGGAAGAACGTTTTCGGGTGCAGCAGGGGCATTGAGATCGTAATAGGTGAGTTGATCAATCTTGACCACTCGTCCTTCATGGGGGAACATCATGGTACGAAAAATAGATGAGGAAACCACTCGTATGGCGTACATGTAACTGCGGCCAAGTAAGAGGTTATAATCAAGTTGGGCGTTGATGACCTCTATGTCAATAAGCACTGTTTTACCAACCAACTAGATGGGGACATTAGCTAAGAGACCTTGGGGTTGAGCCGAACGACCATCGTAGACTCACAACACAGTGGTGGATGGATGGAGAGTAGGGGATCCCAACTTCTGCCAAACGAATGTGGACATAACGCATGTATAGGAAACCTCATCGATGATGCACCAATGGATTACAAGATTCCGAATGGATACAGAAACTTGGAATTCTAATGTGGAAGGCAGGTGTGGTTCAGATTGGTCTAAATCAAACACCATCATTCGTGAATCATTCGGGTTGATAGCACCAATGGCTGATAACAGAGTCTTGCGCTGTGTAGGACTTTTTTTTAAGACCTCTAACGCAGACATGGCTACAAGGGATTGAGCTAAGTTGTCCACAATGTTGTAATTAGACGCAGCGCGAGCATTGGGGTTATTGTTGATGTGGCGAAGTGGGAAGCGAGGGGATTTTGGGGCTCCATCTAATGGGGCCAGAGGTATGTGTAATGGCTAATCGGTGGGAAGAGTATTGGTGGTTTTGTCGGTGGAAGGGGATTCAGGGGTGGAGCCATATTGGTTCCGACGAGTTTGAAGGTTGACATCGGTGGATGACATCATTAACAAGTGATGGGTGCCTGAGTCTAAAGTGGGGTGGGCAGGCGCAGTGTACGTGACTTGCTATTGTGGTGGCGCGGTTCCTTGAGGGGGAGCTAACGGTTGAGTGTTAACCACTCCTTGGGATGGTAAAGGGTTCTGTAACACTAAGGGTTGAGTTTGAGGTGGTGGGGGGTTAGGTGGCGCCTGAGGTGCCGCGTGCCCTTGGCGGTGGGCATCATCGATCCAGAGTTGTCGTGCCCGCTCCAAATGTGGGAAAGCGTGTGTGTAATGACCATAGACTCCGAAAATAGAACAAGGGTGGTTCGTTCATAAGTTAGGGTCTTTAGCTTGCTTTGGCAGCCTGTCGGGGTTTTGGTTGGCAGGTGCCACGTTATTATTGTTTGGGGCATTAGGTGGCTGGCCGCCTTGGTCTGGAGGGGGGGTTTTCCCATGGTTAAATCCTTTTCCACGGTTTTGCTGGCCTTGTTGGCATTGGGTATTTTGGTTATGCTACAGATTTTGTTGTGCGTACACTTTCCCTTGGGTGGCAGGTGGGTGCTGGGGCTGTGCAGGTGCGGGAGTAGGTTGGGACGGATAATAAGTGGGTGGGGGTGGAGGCGGTGCAGGTGTGGTACCTTGTAGGGGTTGTTGATTCGTCTGTGTGACGGGTGGTTGATTTGCTGCAGGTGCTGCCTGTGGTGGATAATAAGCGGGGGGGGGGCTTGAGAGGATACAGGAGCGTGCACGACTTGCGGGTGGTAATATGGTTGAGGTGCAACTGAGGGAATGTAAGGGTGGGATGCATGGCCGAAGCACTGAGGTGGACATGAGGGTCCGTGGGAATGGCAGTTATGCGCCATGGGAGCATACGAATTAGTTTCTCCAGAGTGGGATGTATCCCATGAAAGGTCGGGGCCATTACTAGTACGTGTCATGGAAAAAGGGCTGGTTATGCGATGCAACATGGCCAATGATGCCATCGGTGGCATGGGATGCCCTTGGTGCATCGTTTCGGTAGGAATCACCACGGGGGGCATCGGGTATAATGGTATATAAGTAACCAGACTGGGCATAGATAACGTCAAACTACTGGGATTTTAAGATGGCTTCTTCCTTGGACTGGGGTCGCTCGGATGCCACATCCTTGGCAATGACAGGAAGGAGAGATTTGAGAAACCAATCTAGGAAGATACGGTCATCTAACTTGATTTTGCACAGGCTTCGGCATCGACTCCACTCATGAATGTGGTCAGTGATGTGGGTGGCCATATTCTATCTGCAAGACAGTAGGATCTCAACTCCCGCGTCATAGCAGACATGTAACTAAAAGAACTACAGGAAGGCCGAGGCGAGGGAAGTAAAGGTGGCATGGGTCCCATGGGGCTGCTCGATGTACCACTTGGATGCAGAGCCAGTGAGAGTTCATTGTAACAGACGGAGTCAGATAGAGTCATCCACTATGGAGTTGGAGGAACACCATAGATGGAAGGAAATAATGTGATTTTGTGGGTCTTCACCTGCCTTGCCCTCAAACTTGGGGATATCTGATGGGAGTTTGTTAAGCATGTGAGGCCACGTGGGATCGTGTTTGATGGGATCATTGGTCAATTTAGCTAGGTCAGGAAGGTTGAGACTGGCCATGAATGACAAACTAGTAGAAGGATGTGACGTGCTAGTGGGGGTGGCCATGGTGGGACCGCTGTCCCCAAGTGTGAGAGCTGGGTTAATGTTGGGGATGTTACCCCCAGACGGAGGAATGAAGGTGGTATGGGAGGGTCTTGCATCGCCAAGTGTAACGTGAGTTGCATATGGGGTTGGGTTGGGTATGGTAGCCGCTACAATGGGAATAGTAACAAGAATGGTAGGTGTGGGACCCATCATGGGCATACCCAAGGTAGATGTTGGCCCCATCGAGGGCATACCCAAGGTAGGTGTGGTTGTGGCTAGTGTGCTCACTGGGGTTTTTTGTGGACGTTCCACCGATCGTGCCTACAAAGAAGGGGTTAGAGGTCATGCCAGCCATGGGGTTGGTTGGTGCTGTGTAGGTAGGGTTTTCTGACTCTGCTGTGTAGGAGAGCGCAAAAAAATACGACACTCAGGCCAACAACCAACTCAAAACGCTTACTATAACAGCTGTGCTACAATAAGCGAAGTATCAGAAAAAATGGTCAGAATACCAACAAGCAAATGGTTGCCTAAAAATAAAAATAGTGGACTCACTAAACCAAAGGGAGGTAAGGGAGCATGCAAACACCTAGCTAAATCGTATTATGATTCGACTAGACATATCCTATGCAAGGTGATGAAATCCAAGTCTGACAATATGGATAGTAGAACTAAGTGGCTAAAGATATCCCCCTACCGGGAGGGATACCGAGTAAGACAATCCTAGAAGAAAGGCAACTAACATACCCCGTTCATGACACGTCCAGAAAAGGTGAATTTGCAGCTCTTGTCCTATCACCGTGTAGGCCTAAAAGGAACACCACATGCGGACATCGAGTAGGTAGCCTTCGGTTACTGGGTGGATTGCGGTATTCCACTTAGGCCTCCGGAACTAGTCTGGCTACTTCAACCCTCCTAAGGGAGAGGGCCTATGATAAACTGGTGGTGACCATGCCAAAAAATACTAGGGGGTTTTGGTATCCTAAAGGACAACCACTATGTCTCAAGTGTAAGTGACCGAGGGGTGTTATTTGTATGTCTATCCCCCCTATCCTACCTAACTACAATATTCTTATCTGTTCTCCAAGTGGGGTTAGAATGTTGGTTGTGTTAAGTAGTGTTTTAAGGCTCACTTGAATTAGGTGATAGAGTGTGTGCATGTGAGGTAATGAACCCAATCAAAAGTGCCACGCGTGAGCAACTTTTTTAACCAATAATAATGCATAAATTTAACTTACAATGCAAAATTTTCTTTTTTCAATGTCAATGCGTAAACTTAAAAATTCAGTAAATGGAACAGAAAGAAAACTGCAAAAAAAGGCTGCAGGTAACTGTGGCTGCAGATAGAACAGGAGGCGGTGCAGGTGCAAAAAATATTGCAGAAAAATTATGGGTTCAAAAAAGGGTAAAAATGCAGAAAACAAATCGCGGGTCTGTGACTGAAATGTGCAGCTGTAAGGGTGAACCCTGCAGTCGGATCATGGGTCTGTAGTCAAAATGCGCGGTCCGGGGTGTGGAAAAAGGGCTGAAAGCTGTGGTTAGATCACGGGTCTGTGGCCAAAATGCGCGGTCTGGAGTGCGACAAAGGGGTAGAAAGATGCGGTCGGGTCACAAACAAATGGCAGGAAGTTGCAGTCTGGGCCATGGGAAAGTGGTAGAAAGTTGTGGTCTGAGTCGCAGGAAAGAGGCAGAAAGCTATGGTCGTGTCTCAGAAAAATGACAGGAAGTCGCGGTCTGCGCCACGGGAAAGAGGCAGAAAGCTGCGGTTGGGTCGCGGAAAAACGGCAAGAAGTCATGGTCTGGGCCATAGGAAAAGGGAAAAAAGTTGCGATCTGGATCACGAAAAAATGACCAAAAGATGTGATCTGGGCCACGGCTGTGAGGAATAGAACCACGATCTGCGGCAGAAAACCCAACTGGCCAAAGCCACAGCTGAACAGGGAAAACAGAAAAATACTTGCAGAAAGTAAAAACTTTTAAAATTTTAACCAAAAATTCAAAGGCCAATAGTGGAGTCACCAAAACTGTGGCTAGGGTTTTCACCCTAGCTTGTCCAAATGAGCACTTACTAAGGAGAAGGGCCTCCTTAGTAGCAGTTCAGCAAAACAGTAAAACTTGATAGTAAAACAAGGTAAAATCTAAGCTAACATGTGCATCAACAGAAAATAAAAAGACAATAATATAATGGGAATTTTTCTTTTGTATTAAAAATGAGAACAAAGTTAGATTTACCTCAAATGTTGAGGTTGGTGGAGCTCTTGTAGTAGTCCAGGAGGGTTGCTTCCATGCTCCAATGGGTTCCTTCTCCTTCTCCAAGGTGTTTGGATAATGGGCCAAAAGGGGCACTCAAATGGGAAGCTAGCTCAAATGGTGAGCTAAGGTTTCAAGAGTGATTTTGGCAAAGTGAGGCTAGGATAGATTGTGGATATGAAATGGGGAGCCTCCATCACCTATTTATAGGTTTTTTAGTGGTGGAGTGTTGACCCATGGTTTTTGGCACCATATGGTTTAGGTCAATTGTTTTAGGGTTTTTGCTTCCTTTTTCCCTCTTTTTCCTCTTTTTAATATTTTTTATTCCCTTTTATTTTAATTTTTGGGAATTTAAGGCCCTTTTAGAGGGTTTTTGCTATCTTTTGAGGAAATTTAAATTATTTTTGGGGGAAAAAGGGGTTTTTTGGCCTTTTGGTGGCTTTTTAATGTTTTTTTGAGGTTTTGGAGGCAAAGACGGTGGGAAAAATAGAGAAATGAGTCATGTGGTGAGGGAGATGAGGTAATGGGCACTTTTTAGGTGTTAACAGCTCTGGCGATCAAAGATATGTCTGAAATTTCCCTGAAGGACCTGGAAATCACTCAATTGAAGGAGGCCAATCAAGAGCTCCAGCACAGGATCACTGCTAAGGAAAGTGAAGACTCTGCTGAAGAGATCAGGACACTCAAAGAGAAGGTAGCTAGGTTTGAGGAAAGTGTCATAGGCCGAATTCCCCTGCAAGGGGCTAAACATTTGCTCTGGGATGCAGTGATAAAGGAGATGCCCTCACTAGAAAAGCATTTGGTCATGGTGGACGAGCATAAATAGGCTACTATGGTAGCAAGTAGAAGATGTAAAGCCCTGTAGGAAAGTCTAGCACAAAGGCCTAGGGAGGAGGCCCAGAAGGTGATTACTGTTATGAGCTTATCCTATGGGGAAGAAATAGTTTCCCTGGGGATTAATGATAGGATATCAGTTCTAGTGGCAGCAAGGAGGATGACCACAAAGCACAACATATTGCAGAATGCACTTAATAGGATTAACATTATTCAACAAGGGGTAGAAAAGTTCAACAAATTGTTCTAGCCCCTGTTTAAGAAAGGGTTGCCTGAGTTTTGGGGTCCAGAGGGGAAGCTGATCCCTCAGAGCAAATATGTCGAACTGCTAAACCAGGCAAGAGTAAACCATGCAAAGTTTGGGGGTATGATTGGTGGGCTAAAGGGAGAGGTAATCATCGATAAAATCAACGAGGACATTGAGCTGCTAGCTCAATTCAGGACTGTCAAATCAGCTCTCTCTGCTATTGTCCATAGCCCCCTAATTGACCTGTATGTTCTCCTAAAGGAGCTATTTGAGATGCCCACCCCTACAGATCAACAGTGGAAATATATACATAGACTGAGCAATCATCAGCCTGTAAGGCCCCCCAACAGCTGAGTCAACCGTAGTCTGTTAAAAATATGCTCGGAGTTGTCATTTTCATCAAGCGAGCCAAAAATCCCCAGATGTTGAGATTTCCCTTTTTGATTGGTCATGCTTAGAATATCATGCCTTCCCGAAATGTTTTGTGGGGACGGCGCATCTGCCCTGTCAGAGTTTGTTAGGATTTAGGACATACTTTCGGGTTTGATTCCCGCAATGTAATTGATTTTGATGCCCTATTTCGAGATACGTATCGAGGGTAAATGTCTCCTCTATGGAGGAGGAAGGGTTCGAATTTCATTTTTTACGCCTCTGTGGTTGGACTGTAGCTTTGTAAACTTTCTTGGAAGTGTTAATAAAAGTTTTTTTTTGAGTTTCTGAGATTCATTGCTGTGTTCATATTCAGTTTGTGTTTCCTGTTTGCGTCAATTTCATATGTGTAAATTCTGCTAATGCTTTCTAGAGAAACCCATGACCTGTCTTGAGCCTGCTAAGGGATGTTGTGACATGTCTTAGGCCTGCTAGGACTATCATGACTGGCTGAAAGTGCCTTGAGGACTGTTGTGGAGGTACCATGACCTAATGTGGGTTACTAAGGGTGTCATGAGGGTGTGTAAATTTGTTGGCCGTGATCTGTTAGTATGGATGGCAGTCTGTGAGGTCTAGTACGTGGGTCGCTACCCTTTATTGGACTAGTGATATCGCCGGGATAAGTTGCAAGCCTTGAAACACTCTTCATGTTTGCGATATTCTATGGGATGCGCTCAATAATTTTTGGAATCCACCGTTGATTTGGTGGGGACACTGATCGAACGACCATAAAGCCATTTCACTGCGTGAAAAGGTAAATTGTACGAACACTCAGGCTTGCAGCGAAATTGATCGACAGTGGGGAAGAAGTGTTTTGTGGAAACTCTATTCCCGCATTCCGAAAAGAATTCCGCTGCGGAAGACAGTGCGGGAAGAGTTTGTTTCGGATATCAGATCTTGATTTTTGTACCGCTAACTATGAATAGTAAATGTAATAGAGATATCTTTGCATAAATAACAAGGAAACTAAACCCTAAATATCATATTCATATAAATTTGAGTTTACAATGACTGTAACAATAGTTCTAAGGTGGACAAACAAATATGAAATTACTTTAACTCTAACTTGTAGCTTCCTGGGCGTGCGCAATGATTTATGGAAGTGAGATGGCCTTCTTTGGTGTCTTGATTTTTCTTTGGTGTATGCTAGCTCCTAAAAACAACCCAAATTGTCTTCTTCTCAAACTCCCTTCACTACCCAGAAACGTTATGCACAGTTGTAACAAGAAGGAAGACTATAGTGAGAGTACCCAACAATGCTGTAGTAGATTCTTGTAGGTGTCAATAACAACGCTGTAGTAGATTGCAGCTCCTTTTGGCTGTAAGGATATGCACCCAACAAAAAGTAAATCGTCCTCTCCATATGATGTCATGGCCCACGCAGTCCAAAATCAGCCAACAAATGAAGAATACGACCTCCACGAGATGAAATCGGCCCCTTTGTTACTCTTTTTTTTCAAAAACATAAAAACCAAAAAAGATGAAAAAGTGAATATGCATGAATCTTTAGCATCTTATATCTAGATGGGCCTGAAAATTTGTTGTATGTATAACCACGGCAGGAGCCTATAATCAATCCTAGGTATAATATAATATTGTTACTTGTTAGATCTACAGGAAGACCCCCTTGGGCTAAACCTTATTATAGAATATGCTACGGGGATGGCGCTAGGGGGTGCTAGTTTCTTATAATATTCTTAATTTACTTATTTCATAATCGTTTCTATCTTCTATTATATTGCTTGTCAAGGATATTTATAACTTACATCGTAGGGAGGATCTATGGGTTAAATATAAATATGTTTCTATTGTGGACATATCCCAACCTTTAGACTAACTAATATATGTTGTTAGTATGATAAGAGATCAAGATGTTAAAGTTGTCACCACCATTTTAACATATCAATGTATTTTTAGGAGTTAGAATTGGCTTTGATCCCCTCATTTAATGGCTTGGAAGGTATGGGAAACTTCATTTCCTTTAGAGCTCAAAAAATGTCACTTGGGAGTGAGTAAATTACTCAAAGGTGCAGTGCAATGGCCATAACATTATTAGAGATCACTTGGTTCAATAATTTCATATGCCGCCTGTCGTTGACTCTCCAATGAACTAAATAGAAATTCCCATGTAGACATTTGTAAAAACTATTACACTTCCACCACTAAAATGGTTCATTGAACAATGCAAATACATAAATGAGGTGGAGGCTCTAGATTGGCATTGGATGATATGTGGTAGATGTAAGGTAGGCATCATTGAAAATCGACTAGAGGGATATCTTAACAAGTAATCAAATTTTCATTAGGAGAATAGTTTCAATGGTATAATACTGGTCTAAAAAACATAGGTTAATGGTTTAAATTCCTTTTATCTTTATAAGAATTTCATATGGTTGGAAGAGGTAATGATAAAAATTATTAATATTTAAAAGGATTATATAGATTCTTTTAGGATTTCTCCAAGTAGGACCTTAACCGATGTATTGATTTGTATAGGTTCTTTTAGGTTTTCTCCAAGTAGGACCTTAACCTTAATCGTATATCTCTTCTCATTATTCTAATATCCCTAGTTACCTAATTGATATGTCAATTAAGAAAGTAGATTTGTAAGGCATACCACCAGTCAAATTTTGGCTCATATGATTTCCATGAGAAGAGAGATCATAATGAGTCATAATTGTTTGAATGGATATGATATATCTCTTTGTTATAAGGCTGCAAGAAACAATAATGAGTCATATCATGCCAGTAGTTACAATTAATAGCATAAAGAGGAAATATCTTGGGTAGAATCATAAGAGAGTCTATGCAAATAGACTAATTTAGTACAATTATTTTATCCTTATGGTATCCTTACTTATTGGCATGGGAACTTGAATGATATATAACTAATTTGATCAAGTAACCAGTAAATCCACCTAGGTATAAATGCAGTAGATACCGACTAGAAATAATACTATGTTTGGATGTATAAACCTCAACATCTAACGTCAGATGAAAATGACATCCCTTATGTGGTAAGCTAAAATTGATTACTAGTCATGCACTTCAATCCATTGAAACAAACTCACTGTCCCCATCCTTCTACAAATAAACCTCACAATCAATGCCTTAGAAGCCATGCTTATTAAAGGTCTAACAATCATGTATCCAACCACCAAAGCTAACCTCTTGAGGGGATATTTGTCCTTATAGTCAGAATATGGGCATTGTTAAGAAGTTTCTGAGCATGAGGTATGGGTCTTGGGGATCTAGAAATGGTTAAGGAATGGAAACTGGAACTTAGGACCTAAAGGAAGCTTTTATGTATATATAGCCAAGAATGATATGTTGAACAACCACAATAGACCTTTCCATGGTATCTTTGGCCTATGAGTGGGGTTTTTGTGGCACTGTGAGAATTTTAAGACTAATTATAGGTTCCAACACCATGGATATGGTTGGGGAAAAAAGAGCGCGAGTTAGGTCCTAAAGGAAATTCCAGGCATATTTGGCTAAGAACAATTCCTACAATCACCGCACATGACCTCCCAAGAGCATATTATTCATATAAGTGGGGATATTAGTGCCATTAGAATTTTTTGAGAACCTGGTATAGATATTGGGTTCCCTATACATGTTTGAGGGAGAAAAATTGAGCCTTAATAAAAAAATAACCTTTTGAGAATCCATGGCCAAGAAGAACAACTTGAACAAACACACATGGATTCTTGAAAGTATCTTTAGTGTTTGAGTAGGGATGTCTATGTCATTAGATGGTTTTGAATAGTAGTTTAGGGTCTTGAGGCTCTATATTACATAATTAAGGAAGGAATCACATGCCTTATTCCCTAAAGGAATATTCTTTGAGGTATCCAAATCCATGAACAATATTTTAAAGAAACACACATCACTGTTCTAGGATATCTGTAACGTCCTCGACCCCCTCGGTGCCCTTTAGAGGTGATAGGGGAGTTCCTTAGAATACAACCTGATAAAAAATTTTCTTCCAAACTATGCACTTTCGCACAACCGCAATAGCTTGGTCCGCAATCTGCATGTCGGATTCGGAAGTCAGCACCCCAACGTGCCACTTCAAGAAAGGCACCTTTGACTACTGCAATCCATGACACGAGAGTTGGAAAGTTGGAATGACAAATACATGGCGTTGAAGAAATATGCCTCCGACTTTTGCATTCCACAATCCGCGATGCGGGAGTAGGGAAGTTGGAACACCCAATTATCTACTAAGCCAAATCACACCTCCGAATTATATAATCCACGACGTGGGAGTCGGAAGTTGGAACTCCAAAGGTCTCAGCTTCGCAGAATCATGCCTCCAACTTCCGTGATCCACAATCTGCACTGCGGGTTCGGAAAGTCAGAAGTCGACCATATATATACCACTGTTACTGCCAACTTCTCATGATGATAACTTTCTCATCCTAGGTGCATTTTTGGAAAACTTGGTATCATATATTGTAAAGCTCTCGGAGATCCCCATGCAAGTGTATGATCTTCTTACAAACCTAAGAACTCTGAATTTTCCTTCTTCCAACCAAGGTGATTCGGCCCCAATCCTCATCCATACCTCTTTACCACTCTGTAAAGAGCTCTAATCCACTATGCCATATCTCCTCCCTTCATTTGATCCATAGAGGGAACATGAAGACAAAAGGGGTTTCTATTTCTCCCCCAAAGTCACGACTGAATTACATTCTGAACCTCCTGGGCCTCAACAAGACTTGGCCCTATTCATCATTGAAGAAATTCATAAAAACACATGGATGCATATGCATACTCAAATAAGCACAACTGAATGAAACATGAACAATTAAACATTCAGAACACATAATTACCACGAGATGGAGTGGCTTATGGGTCGAGCAAACTGATCCCATACCTTGCCGTACTAATTTCAGGGCTACCCATACTCCATCACTCTCATGGACTGAATTTCTCACCCACTTCCTTACAACAAAATTAAATGATGACTAGAATAGTCAAAAGGGTTCTCAAGATGACATATGGCAGCTAGCTAGGGTCCAATTGTTATTTTTTTAGAATTTACTTCAATTTGATCTAGTATCTTAACTAAGAGAACAACATGTACAACATATCTACAACATATCAATTATAGACACAATAATGCAAGCACACAAGAGACATAGAGTTTCACCGGGGAAAACCAAGAAGGTGAAAAACCCTACAACTTCCTCAGAGATAGATAGAGCCATAATACAAAACCCAAGCATAAGAGATATACTCCTAGCAGTAGCTTCTCCTCCTCCAATAGTGCACCACTCTCCAATGAGTGTATGAGTGAGGTGAATGATGAAATAGAGTGCCTCCCGCACTCTATTTATACTTGACTTGACTTTCCTAATATCCTTTACTAGGTCGGCCTTAACTTAACAACATAACATAATTCTCACAGGGTCGACCCCCAATAGGGTGGTCTAATAACCCTTTAACCCACATGACTTATACAGGGCCGACCCCAACAAGGTGGTCTAATAACCCATCAAGTAAAAGTTACGACACTTACAATATAAATGACGACACTTCCGTATAGAGGAATAATAACATCTCTATAGGAATACAAACACTTCCATATAGAGGAATAATAACATCTCTATAGGAATACAAACACTTCCATATAGAGGAATAATAACATCTCTATAGGAATACAATATACATAGGTGAAATACATTCCAAAGTTACAATTACATCAACACTCCCTCTTAACTAGGAAGGTATTTCTCGACACAGGTCTTCTAGCACAAGTCTTCTTCTCTTGATCATCGTCACTGGATCATTGAAATTGAATCATCGCCATCGTCACTGCTGCTGCTATCTCAATCAATCTCTGAAGTACTCGTCATAGGAAGTTCTACAGAGCCAGTCCTTTTTCATACTGGATGTAGGCCCACCACCTGCAGGTATTCATAATCACTGGCCATACTGTGGAATCCTCGGGACTTATTACGTGCATCACAATGCCTCGAAAGAGTATCCCAGGATCCTTTATGTGCCGAAGCACGGCCGACAAGATCTCCCAAGTCCACTTACATGTGATTGTCACAAAACCTTAAAAGAGTGTCTTGACTAGCAAGAGCTCTAAAGAGCATCTGAGGCCTTTTACGTGACTAGAACAACCTGTCCGGATCTCCAGGACGTATTACATGTGACCCGCACCACAAAACCTTAAAAGAGTGTCTTGACAAGAAATAACTCTAAAAAGCATCTGAGGCCTTTTACGTGACTAGCACAACCTGTCCGGATCTCCAGGATGTATTACATGTGGTCACCACAATGCCTCGAAAGAGCATACCAGGACTTATTACGGGAACACATCCCAACCTATCGGATCTCCCAGGTCTACTTACATGTGGTCATGGCAATGCCTCAAAAGAGAATCCCAGGACTTATTACGGGCACACAGCCCAACCTATCGGATCTCCCAGGTCTACTTTCATGCCATAGGACAATGCCTTGAAAGAGAATCCCAGGACTTATTATGGGCACATAGCCCAACCTATTGGATCTCCCAGGTCTACTTATATGTCCTCCCAGAGCAATGCCTCAAAAGAGAATCCCAAGACTGATTACGGGCACACAGCCCAACCTATCGGATCTCCCAAGTCTACTTATATGCTCATCTGCACAACCTGTCCATGGCCACAGAGTATCAATATGATACTCACCATACATCATCCTGATGTACATCATCACATGATCATCCTAATCATCATCACAGCATCATCTTGATACATATCATCTAGAGCAACATCCTAAAGCTCATCATCCATGATCATCCTGATCATACAGTGCATCCACCTGATGCATACCAAGTATCTACCTGATGTATATCATCATACATGATCTACCTGATTATACAATGTATCTACCTGATACATATCATCATACATGATCTACCTGATCATACAATGTATCCACCTGATACATATCATCATACATGATCCAACTGATCATATCCAACATCCAACATGATGCATATACATATACATGATCCAATTGATCATATCTAGCATCCAACATGATGGATATACAGAGCAGTAACTGAAGCATCATCCTGATGCTCATCATCCAACGCTTACATCCACAGCCATGGGAAGGATCCTCCTCTAACCATGTTGGGAATGGCTCTCGCAAATGTGTCCATCACTTCTTCCTCAAAGTGTCATCAATCTGAAGAAAACCAAGCCTCTCTCTGAAGTATTCAAACTTCACTCTGGCTAGTGGTTTCGTCAACACATCTGCAACCCGCTCATCCATCGCAACATACAGGAGATTCAATTCTCCTCTTTGCACCATATCCTTGATATAGTGATATTTGATCTCAATCTGCTTCGACCTGTCGTGGAACACTGGGTTCTCAGACAGCTTCACACAAGTCTCGTTGTCACAAAAGATACTAGTAGCATCCAACGGGAGATCAAATAACTCAGACAGTAGCTTCTGGAGCCATACTGCCTCACAACTAGCTGAACAAACTGCAACATACTCTGCCTCGAGTGTACTCAGTGCTACATTGGACTGCTTCTTGCTAAACCACGAGATCACACCTGATCCCATACTGAAGCAACACCCAGATGTGTTCTTACTATCTGCAACACTACCTGCCCAGTCCGAATCAACATAACCTTGCAGGTTAAACTTTTGATTCGCATCATACTTGAGCCCATAATCAGCTGTACCCTTCAGGTACCTCAGAATATGCTTTATAGCAACCAGGTGAACACTTCTCGGATCTGTCAGGAACTGGCTCAATGTGTTCACCGCAAAGCAAATATCTGGTCTCGTATCCATCAGGTACATCAAGGACCTAATCATCTGACGATACATCATGACATCAACCGGCTCAGATGAAGCATCACACAAAAGCTTCAAATTTGATGCCATAGGTGTGTCCATGGCCTTGCAGTCCATCATCTCGAACCTCTTTAGGATCTCTACTACATACTTCCCTTGTCTAAGGAATATCCCATCTGCACTCTGCCACACCTCCAAGCCTAGAAAGTAGTGCATCATCCAAAGTCCTTCATCTTGAGCTCGGCAGCAAGCTTCCTCTTCGTGTCAGAAATCAATCTATCCTCACCTGTAACAAACAAGTCATCCACCTAAAAGTAGTATCACTAGATTGCCTTCCTCAACCTTGTAGTAAAGGTTGGAATCCGCTTTACTCTTGGTAAATCCCAAACTGAATAGAAAGTTGTCTATCCTACCATACCAAGTCCTAGGAGCTTGCTTCAATCCATACAAGGCTTTCTTCAACTTGCACACATATGACTCTCTGTCATGTGTCACAAAACCAAGTGGCTGCACCACATACACTTCCTCCTTAACTACACCATTCAAGAAAGATGTCTTGACATCCATCTAGTGTATCTTCCATTTCATCACTACAGCCAGAGCAAGTACTGATCTAATGGAAGTGTATCTGGCTACAGGAGCAAAAATCTCTTCATAGTCTATCCCCTCTTTCTGAGAGAAGCCACGAGCTACAATCCTCGCTTTGTATTTTTCTATGCTACCATCTGCAACATGCTTGATCTTATAGATCCACTTGGAAGTAACAACAAACTTCCCTTTAGGTCTTGGGACCGCATCCCAAACATCATTCTTCATGATCAACTGGTACTCCTCGATCATGGAATTCTTCCCGAATGCTGGGAGCTTCAATATCTTCAATAGATAACTTTGTTGCTGAACAAATGTTGTAGTCCTTCTTTTGTAGGTGATGGTATACGATCTTTCCTACAAAAGAAGTTAAATTGCATGATTAGAAACATCTCATAGTTTTCAGAACAAATTCTTACACATAAATAAATATGTCATTCAGTCATGCAATTATCTTAGCCAATGCTTCAATACAACATTTATCCATATCCTGTAACTTTCTAGATGCCTTCCAATCTCTACCAGAACAATGTTAAGAGTGTGCACAACTCCCAACATGTCAACAAAGAGGTTTCATTCTAGATAAGTAGCAATGGAATGTTGTATAGTGCCATAGGCCACTTACCCATCACATGCATATTAGTAGTATACTTTTCATTAATGCAATTATTCTAATATGCATAATACACAGCCTAAGTCTACGAACATAAGCATATACATCATTGAACAATATTATTTAAACAAACAAATATGCAAGAAATGACAATTCAAATACTTATCTTTGTTTGGTTTGTAGGGTGGACTCCCTCTCAATATTTGTTTCCTTGTAGGAACTACTGGAGTGTGCTCCCTCTTGATCTTTGCTTCCTGGATTACCTGTCCTTGAACTTATATCTATCCTTGATCACTTATGCATACTTACTAGTATCATCGTTGTGTTATCCTCGAGGTCTCATACATACATTCATTAGTATAATCTCAATACTATCAAAACACAATAATCTTAAACGTGTATAGTCATGATCATTTCAAACACAAATAATAAACATTAGTATTCAAGGTTTCAGGGAATACTTCTTTTACTCATGCATATTTTTATTTGACCAAAGGACTTTTCTGGTTAGTCATATCATCAATCAAGGTAAGAGACATAATATGCATAAACCCTTGATTACTTACATTTCTAACTTCATGAATAATCATTATCAACCATACAATAGTATAATATCCTAACACAAGGTAGGATTCTAACTTGATATAGGAAAAACATACCTGGTTATCATATTTGCTAGTTATGTCTAGCAATGTCTTCTTGTTCTCTTTAATGACTTGTGCTAGTAACCTGCATATCTCATAGGTTAATCATTATAGAACCAAGTTATACATACCTCGTAAGTAGATCTTCTATGTGATCCATGAAAATGGATGAATCTTTGTCTTCATGTCAACATGGTCATATGTTCTTGAACTAGAACATGATTTGTCTTTCTTGATGTACCTTTCATGTTAGCGGACAACATCAACCTCATACAACAGCACAATGCATTAGTACAATCATAAGTGTCAAAACCCTAATCAATGAATATATGCATTCATAATTTTATTAAGGTGATATGACAAGTCTAAAGTTAATCAAGATTGTACTAACCTTAATGAAGACAAACATACCATAAACTTAATCATGACCAGATCTCGAAAAATACCTGGATAAGTCATACATGTCGAGATTGTTTGTAATCTTCTTATGCAAGGCCATAGCTTCATCTCCCTCCGAAACAGGAACTTCTTCACGTATGCAGGTGACCAATCCATTCTCTTCTAGGATTGACCCAATCCACTTGAATTGCAAAAACTGGATCTGGAGCTGGATTAGGGTTTGTCACAGAAACCCTAAAAATTCAAACTTTAAATTTCAAACTTCTGAAAGGATAGAAACATGTGCCTTGATGAGTTGATCAACCTGGTATACTCAGAATTTGAAAACTGCAAAGTTTCACCCCTCAAATTTGCTTTTCAATCTTCCAGATTCACTACGGAGGACCCTGAATTAGGGTTTGCGTTTCCTAGAGCTTTACCCAACCAAATAGTTTGATCCAAAGCTCTAAACTTCGATTTTTCCAAGGAGCTTCCAGCTATGGTCATAGATTTAAAAAATTCCCATTTTTGTAGAAGCCCTAATTTTCCACTTTCCTAATCAAAGGCTCGAACTAGGGTTTGATCAAGCCCGACCTTCTGTCCAACCAAAAAATTTGATCTTGGTCTCTAAATTTCAATTTTGATGAGGAGAATCCATCCGTGGTCTCTAATACAAAAATTCCAACTTTCTCCAAAACCTAAAATTCTCGGAGCCATGAATGAAGGTGCTCAAAATCCAATTCTGTTTTGACAGAAATATGCACCTGATTGTTTCTATTGTAACTCTGAAATTTCAGATCTACAGGGTCTGAAAGCTCTTCATATGGTATCCTGACCTGTCATCTTTCCAACCCCACATGTCTGACCTCAAATGGATTCTCCGAGAGAGATTTATGCCAAGTGTCGCAACGTGACCTGTTTATGGGATAAAACAGGAGAGCGAACTTGTACGGCGTGCCACGTGTCACTAGTTTTGTTTCGGCCTCTGAAAAACTTACCTAAGAAAGTAGAGTTTGTGCCCTAAATTCCAATGTTTAGGAAATTTCATTTGGAGCTTCCTAGCCCAAGTTATGACCTTTTTTCCTAGGTCACCTGTTTATGACTGAGATTTGGAAGAGGTAGAAACCCTAGATTGTACAGATCATAACTCACAAAGTACATCGAATTAGAAGTTTTTCTTATGACACAAGGTACATGGGGATGTTATCTACGACCTTTAAAGGTTTTATATCCTGAAACTTCTCAAAAATGGATTTATAGCGAAATTTCTACGATGAATGGTTTTTTCTATATCAAGCCCTAGCTTCGCAAGTGCAACAAGTGTCATAAATGCCATACCATGCCTTCTTTCAGGCTAGATCTGATACCATGTGAGTTTTTCAGAATTTACTTCAATCTGATCTAGGATCTTAACTGAGAGAACAACATGTACATCATATCTACAGCATATCAATCATAGACACAATAATGCAAGCACACAAGAGACATAGAGTTTCATCGGGGAAAACCAAGGAGGTGAAAAACCCTACAACTTCCTCAGAGGAAGATAGAGCCATGATACAAAACCCAAGCATAAGAGATATACTCCTAGAATCATCTTCTACTCCTCCAATAGTGCACCACTCTCCAATGAGTGTATGAGTGTGAGGTGAATGATGAAATAGAGTGCCTCCTGCACTCTATTGATACTTGACTTGACTTGCCTAATAACCTTTACCAGGTCAACCTTAACTTAACCACATAACATAATGCTGACATGGCCGACCCCCAATAGGGTGGTCTAATAACCCATCAAGTAAAAGTTACGACACTTACAATATAAATGACAACACTTCCGTATAGAGGAATAATAACATCTCTATAGGAATACAAACACTTCTATACAGAGGAATAATAACATCTCTATAGGAATACAATATACATAGGTGAAATACATTCCGAAGTTACAATTACATATTCAACACCAATCGCAAAACCCCCTAGTGATTTCTTCCTAGTGGATACACATAGCCCCCTCATTTAGTTGCATCCATAGCCAACCCCTTGGTATTTTTATTTTCATTATAATCATCTACATGTTTTTACAATTTCCATGGCTTACTAACCGATGGATGGCACAACATAAAATATCATCCCTTCAACGTTGAGAATTCACTGGCGGGGCCTTGGCCTTGAGCTCCACGCTAGGATTAATCATACATCACATATGCACAATGTTTACATTACAAGTCAATACATCCGAAGGGTCCCAGTTAGTATAGGTGGACTTGAATCTATTGAAACAAACTCATTGTCCCCATCCTTCTAAAAATAAACATCACAATCAATGCCTTAGAAGCCATGCTTATTACATTATTTAACTTCATGTCATTGACCACAATAGGCTAACATTTCCTTTCCTTTTGATGCATTTCTTTGGTTCCCTCCTTCCTTCCTTTGGTCCACCTACATGACTCCCAGTACCAAGGTCTTTCCCCTTTTCATTGAAAACCTTAGGAGAAAACTCGGGTGTTTTTGCTATCTATACCAAAAAAAAAGAAATTTAATTTACCAAAAAAACGAAATTTAATAAAAAAAAAATGGGACCCCTAACATAACTTTTCAAATTTGATCTCCCGCGAATAGTTTTGCCAGGAAAGGGCGTCGTTTTCTTTTTGCACACCACGAAAGGTGAATCTTTGCTATTGGGACATATTGAGGTGAACTGCGTGAGGTGTAACTTAACTTTCACGACATTCTTGTTATTGCAGGTATTTTATCCATGCTTTCGTGAAAACAACATAATAAATGAAAACATTTTGTGGTTTCTTTATTGACAGAAATCAAAATAGTGGTTCCTTTGCTACAAAATTTTAAAAATTCTGTAAACATGTTGGTTTTCTCTAGAGCTGACCGTGGATTGTGGTGGCTCTTCCTAGCTAAGACGTGGAATTTTGTGATTGTTTTGTGACCACTAGAATTTTATTGCACTTTCCCACTGTTGTAAGACCGTTACTGTGTTCATCTTTGGGGCTTCCTGTGTAAACCTTGTCTTGCTTGCAACCTCTAAGGCTGAGGGGTCTTCACTCTTGGAGACTGAGATATCTTGTTGGCTACTGTACGTGTCTAACCTAAACCCTAATGCTCTCTCTCTCTCTCTCAAATTATGACATCTGTTCCTCTTAGCAGATAGTCATTACAGATAGTCTTCCCTTTTACTTTTGAAACTTGTTTAAACAACTTTCAGTTAGCAATTGAGTGATGATAGACTTTATTTTTTTGGTTATGCAGGCTTTGTATAAGTGGAGACATGGAGGTAAGTGATTGTTTGTGATTGAAGTATATCATCATTTTTATTTAATTTAAATTGTTTTTTTTAAGCAGAAACGAGTAGGTTTTATATTAATAAAATTGTGGCTGAGCCACCCAAGACGTTACATCTGTGAGTTCTTTGAAAAAAATAAAATTCCCCATCACAACAAATGGGAATACTACTTTTATTTAATTTAAATTGTTAAAACATATTACTTTGTAATTTAATAACAATCAAATAGGCTATGGCTAATCAATACTCTAATCATTTAAAAAAAACCATAGAAAGCAGATTATGACACGAAATCAAAAAAATATGATTATGAAATTTTCAAAAAGAACGCATCAAAATGATCAAATGGGAAAGAAAGGGACATGCATCTCAGAAGGTAAATATTTAGAAATAGAACAATGTATTTCTTTATGCAGTATAATGCTTATTTTTATTGTATGATGGTGCTAGGCATATGTTTAATAACATTCTTGGCTACAGTTCCAAAGAAGAGAAAAATACAAACAATAGCAAAGAAGATTACACCTTCTATGCCTTTGAAGGACTCTACTAGTGATCCTAACGAGGAAGGAAATGATAAAGTTACATTTTCATATTTTCAGGAGGAGGAGCAACATGAACAAGGTAAGCCCATTAATTCATATTTTTCTAGTTCTTTGTATGTATAAATCTTATGATTAAGAAATCCATAACACCTTTACGTGCCCTTCTTTTATAGAAGACGTTCACAAAAAACCATGCCATATGGATAACAGTGTAGAAGGGGAAGATCCCTCGACACAAAAAGGGACGGAGCAACATGAAGAACAAGGTAAGCTCATTAATGTATAATTTTGTAGTTCTTCATAAATAGAATTTTATGACTTAGCATAACACCTTTAAGTGCCCTTCTTTTATAGAAGTTGCTCACAAAGAACAATGCCAACAAGATATTAGTATACAAGGTGAAGATCACTCTACACAAGCATCGACAAAGAAAGTCAAGAAGAAAGGTAGAGGAGCAACTAAATGTGTAGAAAACAATAACTTGGAGGGAAAGATCGAAATTCATATCAATGAAAGGAACCAACCAATTGGTCCAAACTCCGTGAAGCTTTCTTCATTACTAGGTGTGCTCGCAAGGGAAATGGTTCCAATCAATTACTCTGATTGGAGGAAGGTTTTAGATCAATTAAAGGAGGACTTGTGGAACATTATTAATATGAGTATTAGAGATTATGTGTATTTGTTTTCAACATTTATATTTTTGGATGATTTCGAAGTTTATTTTCAAACCATGTATGACATCTAAAAATGCAATTCTTGTATGTTAAAGGAAAAATTCATAACCCCCTTGGTCCTTAAAGAATATTGTATGAAATCCATTGGCCATAAGGCAAACAGTCATAGATATCGGTTGACCAAAAAATACTGTCACTGTCAAGCACTCTATATGCAGATAAATTGTTACCAATGCACACAGAGCATATGAAATTTATTGTCAACCCGAGAAAGTATTTTTATCTCAAAGGATAAGTGCACAATATATGCTTAAACACCTCATCATTAGAAGTAAATAATTTTATCTTCTATTATCCATGTTCATCCCCAGAAATCTATGCAATCCCAATTTCCTTCTAGCTGCTATACTTCAATTCCTTTCTACCATGCATCAATAAGAATTGGTATTAAATCTAATCAACAATTGCAGAAAAGAAATCTCATTCTTATTCTAGAACAATCACTTGTCTGATCTAATCAATCTGGAAATCATAAAACATAAACTGAACATTAATCTAGAAATCCAATTGCCAAAGATTAAGTCAACTGTTCAAAGAAATTAAATTGCAGAATGGAAATCAAGCAACACACAACAGGAAAGATAAATTGTAAGAGCTCATGGGATCACAATCTTAGCTGTAAGATGAACACGGCTGTGTATAACAGCAATTGAAATGCATAAAGCAAACCTTACTCAGTCGACTGTTATTCTACACCATTCACCAATCTCTCAGAAATATAATCTTTTACTGAAAATCCACACAATAAATATTGCTGCTGCGTAAAAAAAAGAAAGAACAAGCATCACACAATAATAAATTCAAAATCCTATTTTAACTCAGGAATCTCTATGGAAGACGGGCCCATCCTTCACACAGAGACGCTGGATGAACAACACAACTCTTTAGCTCAGAAGTAACCCCTTATATTAACAAAAGAATAAGTACATAGTTTTTCTCGGCTGCTAATACAGTGAATTAATTGTCTGCCGTTCAACCCCCTGGGTCGAAGAAACTCCCCGTATTTATACATACAAATTATAACAAACCCTATAATCGGGCAGCCATGAAGATCTTTGATCTTCAGGCGCCCTAAATAACTAGCTGTTACAATACGTGGGCAGAGCAAAGACATCGAAATATGAGAGAGTTATCAATTGACCCAAGAGTAGTGGTCCTTCCAAATTGCAGCTATACTCGAGCAGCAACATACTCAAAATGGCACATTTTGTTACAGCTGCCCTATCACAGCTGTGCCTTAATCAATAATTCGAGCCCCAAGGATCTCTCTTTAAGCAACGAACATCCTTCCTTCATGACTTGTTCAGCCCCGATCTTCCTGTAGTCCATTTATCTCAACTACCTTCATACATTGTAACATGTTAGCACAATTGAGAGATGTACAGCTTTAATTATCACAATCATAAGCATTAATAAAATAAAACAATGATCGGCCATACCTTGGTAATTTGAGGAATAAGGTAAGGACAATGGGTCTAATTGCCATGATAAATGGTGTAGGACAGGGGCAGGAAAGATGATTAATGATGCTTAAAAAGGGCCAATTCTGGGCTCAACATCTCCCCCCAACTACCCTGTTGCATGTCCTCATGCAACAACCTGCATTCTTCAGAATCTGAATCCAGTACTGAGTTCTATCTGAGGGGAGAGGAAGAATTGTAGGAAACTCAGATAGCCCCTCTGTCCTTCCCTGCTACCTGCTGATGTTCTGAAAATGTAACTGATACAAATGAATATCACTTCTTCCTGCAGTCTCTTGTGTGCTGTATCTAGGGAAGACTTGAAAGGAAATCCTTAATCTGAATCCAACTCAATGACATCTCCAGGAGGTGGAAGCACTGGTTCTTAAGGGGCAGTGTCTTCCAGCACATCTAAGTTTAATAGAAGAGTTGCTGGTTCTTGTGTAGCAGCAACACCCTTTAAATTCTCTTCAGCAGCTACCCTTATAGCTTTAAGAGACACTGGTTCTTGTGTAGCAGTGTCTTCCTTGTCCTTCTGCTGCTGAGATTGAATCTCCTTCTCATTGTGCAGCTCATCCTCCAAAATTTCAGTGTCACCTGAGCATGGTGTCTGTACCTGTTCATCTTCTCCCAATTGTATATCGGGAATGAAATCCACTCCAGGTTTGTCTTTTGAATGAAATTCAGGAGCTCCTGTTGCAGCTTCGAAGGATGTTGGTTCTTGTGTAGCAACATCCTGGCTTGCCTCTTCATCCTCCTGTTGTTGTAATTCTTCTCCTAGGAGTTCTGTATCATGGGAGCCCTCTGGGGTTACAACCCAGAGTTCATCATTGAATTCCAGAGTGTCCTCTGTTCCGGGTTCTTCTAACACCTGTTCGGCTGATTGGACAAGTAAATTCAGGGTTGCTGGTTCTTGTGTTACAGCATCCTATTCTAGTTTATCACTGTCCTACCCTTGAGCCTCTTCTTCCAAAATTTCTGTGTCCTGGGAGCATTCTGGGGTCACAGTATGGAATTCTTCTTCAGCCTTCAGAGTGACCTCCATTCCCAGTTCTTCTCCCGTCTGATCTATGATTTCTGTATCGTGGGAACATTCTGGGGTCTCACTATATTCCTATATAAGCTCCAGAGCATCCTTTATTCCAAGTTCTTCTCCCATCTGCTCTATGATCTCTGTATCGTGGAAACATTCTGGGGTTACAATATATTCTTTATTAATCTCCAGAGCGTCCTCCATCCCATGTTTTTCTCCTAACTGTTCCATAATTTTTGCATCATGGGAAGTGGCAGCTGCAGTAAGAATGTTTAAAAGTGTTGGTTCTTGTGTGGCAGCACCTTCTTTTTCCACTGCTTCCCCCACTGTGGCCACAGGCTGTTGTGCTGAATAAGTGCTAAGTAGAATTTTATGGCCTGCTTCCTCAAAGATTTCTCCACAGGTGGGACAGAGTATTCGTTCATCCTTCTCTCCAGCTCCAGCAGAATCTGATTCCTCCACTTGGTCTGCAGCCTCTATCAATGTGTACAATTTTCTTTCACCCTGTTTTCTGCAGGTTTCTTTCCAAGTTTCCAACTCCCTTATAAGTACTTGGAGGTCCTCTTTCAGCATTGCATTCTCATACCGAAGTCCTTCAATTCCAGGTTCTTCCTCCACTGGCCTTTGTGGAGCATCCATCGGTCTTGGTACAAGGATTGGGGGCTCAAACTGTGTCTCTGAGGTTGCCCATCCTTTCTTAGCTACCTCTGCTGCTGTGGCAGATCGAGTTCGTTTCTTTCTGATTGGTGCTATTAGGTCAAATTCATTGGTGGCTCTCTTTCTCTTCTTCTGTGGCGTTTTCTTTTGTGATTTTTCCTTTTGTGGTGTTTCCTCCTGTGGAGCTGGGATATAGGGAGGCAAAACTGAGGTCAAAGGAATATTTCTTTGCTCCTCATGTTGTTCTTATTCAATCATAGCTCCTCCTCCTACCCACTCAGGTGAAGACTCGATTGTTACCAGCTCGATGTCTTCTTCCATTTCCCTAGCTCCGTCATCTTCAGGTTCCATTGTCGCAGCGTTTGATGCTGATCCAATCTCTCCTTCTGCTATCGGAGTTGTTATGTTATCTAGGTTTTCCACAAAGGTTTCATCTACACCATCATCTAATGGATTTGTTTGTGCCTCCCCTTGCTCTCCTTCAAATGCGGTGTCATCCCCCACTGGTTCTGCTTGTGCCGGAGATTCATCTCCTCCACATGGCTCTGATTGTGCCCCTGGTTGCTCTTTCTCTAATATAGGTTAATTCTCCCCTGATGGACTGGCTTGTGCCCCCGGTTGTTGGTATTCTACTGTGGTTTCATCCACCCCGGATGGTCCTGCCTATACCCCCGATTGCTGTTCTTCTCCCATTTCATCCCTCCCCCCAACTTCAGTGGAGGAACTCCGGACCTCCTGTTGTGGTGGAATCGGTACCTGCTGTGGTGGGATGACCCTCAAGGGAACAGGTTGCTGGGGTCGGGTTATAAATTGTTCCCAAGTTATATTATGTTGGGCAAGGGTTCTTACAATAATTAATTTGATAAGGCCATGGTGGGTGAGAGAGGAAAGTGGATGCTTCGCAGACTGAACAAATGTCGCCATATGGCGCAAGTCGTGCAGTAAATAAAATGGAATGTTCAATAAAATGCCATGGCGGAGATGAGAAAGAAAAGGAAGTTCAAAGTTATACACGGTTTGATATCTACCTTCACAAGTAATGTATTTCTTGAGGAAGACAACAACCTGGTCCCATGGCCGCGACAGTAAGTTCAGTGCAATCCCTCTCCTAAATGCTTCAACTTGCTCCCCTGGAAGTAAAAATTCTTCTCGTGCAGCCTTTGCAGGGACTCATCGGTTAAACCATGGTTTTCCCACCATCGGGATGGCCATGACCTCAGATATAATGGTCTCGGAGACGTCTATACACATCCCCCACACCGTGGAGTGAGTTTTGGTAATATTCAGGGCAAACTGTAGGGCTGCGTCCCGATCGAATCTGTCCAATCGCTCAAAGAATTCGAGCCAACCAGCAGCTTGAAAAATAGCAAGAACTTGAAGGTTTCGCCTGAGTTCCTGGGTATTGAGAGGTTCATGGCGAATTGGAATCCCCATGGTCCTGGATGCAAGCTGAAACTGTTATTCCACAAATTACAGGATCCCAGAATGGAGTTGCAGCATAGAGAATGCACGAATCGCTGAGCGGAGATGTTGAGAGAATGACCAAATTTGGAAAGTTGAGCACAGAACAGTGTTTGAAATTTCCATGCCGAATTGGGGAAGGTGGCAGTTATTAGCGTTTACGTCGTACGAGGGAAATGGTTAATCAGGTATAATGGTGGTACGAGTGAATGTACGACCAATATCGTTTAAATGATATCAATGCTAAATCACGTGATAAATGAAAGCCATACCTCATAAAACTGTGCGTCGGAAGGCTGCGGAAACTGGTGGAGGATGCAGTTGGTGACGTCGCGGAGCCGAACTCGTGCACAGTCAGACGTGTGAACATGATGACTCGGATAAGGCACTAATTTCTTTCGCCGGTGAAACTCAATCCATCGCATCCTCGGGGTCGGAATGATGAGTTCACTGGCATGTCTGAGGTGAATCAGGACCATGATTAGCAGGTTTGAAACAATTCCTCTGTTAATATGGGAGTTACCACTGCAAGTTGCCAAAAAAAAATGATAGCCCGGCCGATGAAAAAGATGTTGCAGTCATCAAAAAAATATGTTGCAGCCACCGAGCAAAAAGTTGCAACTACCGAAAAAGAGTTCACGGCAGCCGGAAAAAGAATTTACGGTATCGGGGAAAATTACGACTGTCACGGAAAAGTTTACGGCAGCGGGAAAAAGATTACGGCTGGTGGGAAAATTTTTGACAACTGTGGGAAATATGTTGCAGCTTGGCAGGAAAAGTTGTTGCGGCTGTAGCTGCCGGAAAATAGTTCACCGGGATGTTGCAGCGCTGTGACGTGATGTTGCAGCTGCTGGATTGAAGTCGCGGCTGCCGGGAAAAAATGACTTTACGGTAAACAAAAAATAGTAACGCAGATGCTTGGGAAATGAGGTGGCAGTCACGGGGAAATAAGGTGGAAGCTGCGGAAAAAGATGTTGCAGCTGCCGATGTTGCAGCTGCCAGAAAAGATTGACGGCAGGTGGAAAAAGGGATATTACGGCTGCTGGGAAATGAGGTGGCAGCTGTGGGAAAATGAAATGGCAGTCGCGGGGAATGAGGTGGCGGCTGCGGAAAAAGATGTTGCAGCCATCGATGTTGCAGCTGCCGGAAAAGATTGATGGCAGGCGGAAAAAGGGATATTACGGCTGTTGGGAAATGAGGTGGCAGCTGTGGGAAAATGAAATGGCAGTCGCAGGGAATGAGGTGGCGGCTGCGGAAAAAGATGTTGCAGCCGTCGATGTTGCAGCTGCCGGAAAAGATTGACGGCAGGCGGAAAAAGGGATATTACGGCTGCTGGGAAATGAGGTGGCAGCTGTGGGAAAATGAAATGGCAGTCGCGGGGAATGAGGTGGCGGCTGCGGAAAAAGATGTTGCAGCCGCCGATGTTGCAGCTACCGGAAAAGATTGACGGCAGGTGGAAAAAGGGATATTACGGCTTCTAGGAAATGAGGTGGCAGCTGTGGGAAAATGAAATGGCAGTCGCGGGGAATGAGGTGGCGGCTGTGGAAAAAGATGTTGCAGCTGCCGAATTTTTTTTTTTTTTTTAAGCAAGGATGGCACAGGAAGATTTTCGCTTAACGGGCCCAAACTGGTCATTCACCTGGCACTTCCCTGAAAATTTTGGAAAATGACAGCAAACAAAAAGATCAACTGCAAGAGGGAAAGAAAAAAACAACAATTATACGCTATAGCAGGAAATTATTTATGTACAAAAAATACGATTTTCAGTTTAAGGATTGGCAAAGGCAGAGAAAAATTCCTGCTCTGGTGCCAACTGATAATCTGGATCGGCAGCGATTTGTGAAATGAATGCATCCTTCGAGATGGGCTTACGATACAGTCACAGTCTGTGGCCGTTAGCAAGTAATGGTATACGGTTTTCATCAATGGTCACCAGGCGAACAGTGCCGTTGTCAAATACCCTGTCGACCAAATATGGACCCAGCCATCTTGTACGTAATTTTCCTTTAAAATCCTTCTTGAATCTGGAGTCGTATAATAGTGCCCAGTCTCCTTCACGGAAGATTTTCTTTTTGATGAATCGGTCATGCCAGTTGGATCTCTGTTGCTGGAGCAGCATAGTCTGGTCGACTGCAGCTAACTGTTTCTCATCGAGTTCATTTATTTGATTCAATCTTCTCTTATGGGCTTCTGTTACGTCTAGATTCATTTCGGTGGCTGTTTTCAGGGTCTTGATCTCAAATTCAATTGGAAAGATGGCACTCTTTCCATACATCAGATCATAAGGAGAAAACCCTGTAGTGTTGCGCCAAGTTGTGCGATATGCCCACAGTGCTTCTGGAAGCCTGTCAGCCCAATCCTTTCGATGGCTTTTAGCTATTTTAGTAAGGATGGCTTCAATAACTTTATTAGTACTTTCCACCTGACCATTGGCTTGGGGATGATAAGGTGAAGTTATCCTATGCTGCAAATGATACTTCCGGAGCAAAGATTCAAATTGGTGTGAGATGAATTGCGGTCCCCCATCAGTAACTACTTCCTTTGGTACTCCAAAGCGGGTAAAGATTTCACTGCACAGAAAATCAATCACCGCCTGGTCATTAGCCTTAGCCAAAGCTACAGCTTCTACCCATTTGGTCATGTAATCTGTACACACCAGAATGTAAACCTTCTGTCTGGAAGGAGGGTTGATAGGGCCAACAAAGTCCAATGCCCATCTATCAAACGGTTCTAGTACCACTTGGGGCTGTAAAGGCATCTGATCTGTCTTATTAGGTTGGCCCATCCTTTGGCAACTGTCACAAGACTGAACATATCTTTTAGCGTCCCTGAACAGTGTCGGCCAATAGTAGCCCATCCTTAACGCTTTATGCCCTATTCTTCTGTCTGCAAAGTGTCCGCCGCAAGGTTCATCATGACAGGCCTTTAGTATATGAAAGATCTCATCTTCCCTCACAAATCTCCTGATCTCAAGATCAGGTCCTGTGTAAAAGAGATGACCATTAAGCCAACAATACCTGGCACTTTGCTGGATAATTTTTCTTTTCTCTCGTTTAGACATATGTGGCGGGAGATTTCCTGCAACCAAATAATTAGCAACATCTGCATACCAGGGTGAATGAGCTAAGAGTGCAAATAGATGTTCATCTGGGAAAGAATCCTCAACAGGCGAACTGTCATCACTGTTAGTAAATCGTGATAAGAAATTAGCAACAACATTTTCTTTTCCAGGTTTATCTATAATGGTAATATCAAATTCCTGTAAGAATAAAAGCCACATGGTTACTCTGGCATTGGTGATAGGTTTGTTCATCAAATACTTAATGGCAGAGTGGTCAGTGTGCACAAATGTAGGATATCCAGTAATGTAATGCCGAAATTTATTAATAGAATAAACAATAGCAAGGAATTATTTTTCAGTAACAGTATAATTAAGTTCAGCAGGAGCTAAGTTTTTACTAACATAATAAATGGCATAAGGTACTTGACCATCCTGCTATCCTAACACTGCTCCAATGGCAGTATCAGAAGCATCTGAAGAAATGTGAAAAGGTATGGTCCAATTAGGTCCCCTTAGAATAGGGGCTGTGGACAACTTCTCTTTAAGCTTTTCAAACGCTGTCTGGCATGCTTTACTCCACACAAACTGTGCGTCCTTCATTAACAATGAAAACAAAGGAGAAGCAAGTTTGGAGAATTTTTCTATAAATCTCCTGTAATATCCAGCATGTCCCAGAAAACTTCACACCTCTTTCTGAGTTGAAGGAGTTGGTACATTTTTTATTACTTTTATTTTTGAAGGATCCACTTGAATGCCATCGACAGAGATGAAGTGTCCTAATACCACCCCCTCACTCATCATCATATGACATTTTTCAGTACTTAATGAGAGGCGAGCTTGTTCACAGCGAATTAAAACCTTCTCTAAATTTTCCAGTGCTTCCTCAAAATCCTTGCCATAGGGCATAAAATCATCCATAAAGACTTCCATGCTATCATTAACTAATTCAGAAAATATGCCAATTACAGCTCTTTGGAACGTTGCTGGTGCATTACATAGACCAAAGGGAAGCACCCTGTAGGCAAACGTTCCCCAGGGGCAAGTGAAGGTGGTTTTATCCTGGTCTTCAGGAGCAATCTGAATTTGGTTGTACCCACTGAATCCATCCAAGAAGGAGAAGAATTTTTTTCCTGATAGGGTATCAAGTACCTGGTCGATAAAGGGAAGAGGGAAATGATATTTTTGCGTAGCTTTGTTTAGCTCCCTATAATCAACACAGACTCTCCACTTACCATTTTTCTTGGGCACAATTACAAGTGGGGAAACCCACTCACTATCTGAAATAGGATAAATAAATCCTGCTTCCAAAAGTTTCTGGATTTCCTCCTTCACTATATCCCTCAGATTGGGGTTCATGCGTCGTTGAGGTTGACACACAGGCCGGGAGTCGTTTTTAATATAAATATGGTGGGTGCACAGATTAGAGGGAATACCTCGCATATCTGTATACTCCCAGGAGAATGCCCCCTTTCGTTCCCTTAAGAGACTGATTATGCGCCTCCATTCCTCTGAGGAGAGACCAGGGTTGATATTCAAAGTTCTTCCAGGCTCTACCTCAATAGGACTGCTTTTTGAATTCTCCAAAACTGGGATTACGTTTGTATTTCCAACTAAAGTTTCCTCCGTGAGATTTTCTTGTTCTTCCCTACCAAGGGTAATGTTCAGGATTTGATAAACCTCCTTATCCACTGAAGCTGGTTCGCTAATAAAATTACTAATGGCATCATCTTCTGTTTCATTTTTAAAGGTTAATGCTTTCCCTATTGTCAATAATGGCTGAACATCCTCCTCCTCCTCCTGCTCTACCCAAAGGGAAGTTTCAGCTTCTAAACTGGGCCGTGCTGGAGGATACAGGGTGAGGTTTTTGGTTTCCATACCATCAGATATAGTCATGGACCCCGATCAACACCTGATGCAAGCATCAGCTGTGGCCACCCAAGGCCTTCCCAGGATCAATGGGTGTCCCCCCAACTGTGATTTTGGTTGTAATACCAAAAAGTCAGCAGGGTACTCCCATGAATCTACTAAGATGACAAGATCGTCCACAATCCCTTCAGGTCTGATGGTGGATCTGTCTGCCAATTCTAAAATGGTAGGAGTCGGTCTAATATTAGTGAGCCCAAGCTTCTTTACAGTCTCAATGGTTATGACATTAATCGCTGCTCCTAAATCTACTAGCACATTGGGTATCTGCGTCTGTACTATATGTACAGTGACAGTAGGATTGCCAGGATCGTCATACTTGGTCACAGGGATTTTTCCTGTCATCAAAGCAAATAGATTTCCTGTGACGTGAACTGTAGGAGGATCTCTGGGTTTTCTTCCTGGTCTTTTAGTGCACAGGTCCCGAACAGTTCTAGCATAAATAGGTACGTCTTGAAGAGCTTGCAGAAGAGGGATTTTAATGTAAAGATTCCTTAACTCTCCTAGGAGGTTAAACTGAGGTTGCCCCCCTATTTTTGGTAGCATTAGTCTCTCAGGGTATGGTGGTTGCCTTACCAGCTGGGTAGGTTGTGTATTATCTGATTTCTCGTTTAATGTTTCAGCCGTCCTATCTAAGGGATGCTCAGCACCTTCAGTGATAGGAACCGAATCAAACGAATGCTGGGAACTCTCTCCTTTCTCATGAACAGAAGGTGGAGCATCTTCTGTAATGATAGGTTCTATTATCCTCCCATATCGTAGAAGAATATCATTACAAGGTACAGGGGAGAGAGAGTAGGCCGGCATATTGACAGTCTCCATTTGATGGAATGTTTTATTATTCGGGTTAGGATTAGGTTGGGCAGGTAGCTGAGGTCGTATTGGTATATTAGGAACAGGATTATTCTGCAGCTGCAGCTGCGACTGCTGAGGTGGGTATTGAGGATATTGAGGAAATTGAGAAAATTGAGGATATGGAGGAGAATAAGGTAACTGCTGAGGTGGAGGTGGTTGAGGAAACTGGTTCCCAGGATGGAAGTTCCTCCATCCAGGAGACCATGACGTAGGTTGATGTGGTGGCTGTGTCCAAGGACTCCATGAGTTATAACTTTGCACTGTAGGTTGAGAAGGATTCCACTGAGCATAATTTGAAGGGAATTGTGTATTCACATTTTGCATATGATTATTCCAATTGCTCATATTATTCAGAAATGGAAATGAATCTGGAGACATACCTTGATTTCGAGGCTGCCAAGGTTTCTTCTGTGCAATGAAATAAGCTAATTCCACTTCTGGAGTTGATGCCTGTAGAACAACCTTTACTTGGGGAAGTGTGGGACATTCCTTCATGTCATGGTTCAGCTCACACAGCTGACATACTTGTACTTTGTCAAGAGGGCATTCTTTCAGTGGATGATTCTTTTTACATCGGGGACAAAACACACCTAGCGTGAGATCCTCTACTGCCTGTCTTTGCTTGGCCTTTAGGACATCAATCTCCGAAGAGATGGAGCTCATCATTTCTATTTTAAAATTTTCAAGAAGATTGCCTATTTCTGCACGTGTAGCTCCTCCATTGGATGACTTCTGAGTTCTGTCGAAGACATCACGTTCCAGCTTATCTCGTTTATCCCACTTATTATGTCTGGAAGATCCCCTGGAGTATCTCTTACATAATTCCACAATTGTCTCAAAAGATTCTTTGGAGATATCTCCCTTTCCTAACAGATTTAACATGTCTAAACAATCATCCCTGATCCCTCGAAGCAAGATTATCTTGAGCACATCTAGCCCCATGTTCGTCTGCCCGGCTCTCTGCACATTGTACAACAGCCTTTCTACAAAATCCTCCAGACTTTCATCCTCCTTCTGTACCATCTTGAATAATTCCTCTCTTTTGTCCCTGGTGTTGCAATATTCTTGATATTTTTCCAGGAATACTTGTTTCATCTTATTCCAATTAGCAACAGTTCCTCCCCCAAGGCTCATGAACCATCGCAATGCATTGTCCTTCAAGGTGGCGGGCAAAAGTTTCAGATTTTGGGCATCTGAGACATAATCATAGCTGCGACAGAGGATATCAAATTCAAAAAGGAATTCGTCTGGATCTTCTGCAGCTCTGCCATGGAAGCGAGGCAGCATCGATGGTGAGATGTTCTTCATAGGAGCTGTCCCTTCTAACTGTTGTATTGGAAATTGTAATGTAGCCGTAGTTCTTTCAAGCTGACCATCATTTTCATGATGGTATTGTACCACTGCCTCTTCCTCTTCATTCTCATGTCTATTATTCATCGTTTCTTCTATATCCTCTTCTTCGTTTGTTCCTGCGTTCTTTTCCTCAATTGCAACAGCTGCGTATTCTTGAGTTGTAACAGCTGCGTCAGCTGTACCTTCCTTAGCGAGAGTCACAACTGCTCCTGTATCTTCCACTGTGGACGTTGGTGTTCCAAAATCGGCAGGGTTTCGTCTAATAGGAGTTTCTTGATGATGAGCCCTGGTGGATGAATCAGTTCTGTCAACAAGATCGTCGATGAATGTTCTTCTGCCCAATTGTTGTCCTCAACCACGACCCGAACCACCTGCGCTGTTAGTAATTTGTGGGGTTTTGGGAGTTGGGAGGTGATCGCGTTTTACGCTCCTTGTATTCATACAAACCAAATCATTTCAGCAAATAAAAGACTGACTAGAAATAATTATCATATGCAACTAATGATCAATGTTTAATTTTTATCCTTCCCCGACAACGGCGCCAAAATGTCAAGCACTCTATATGCAGATAAATTGTTACCAATGCACACAGAGCATATGAAATTTATTGTCAACCCGAGAAAGTCTTTTTATCTCAAACGATAAGTGCACAATATATGCTTAAACACCTCAGCATTAGAAGTAAATACTTTTATCTTCTATTATCCATGTTCATCCCCAGAAATCTATGCAATCCCAATTGCCTTCTAGCTGCTATACTTCAATTCCTTTCTACCATGCATCAATAAGAATTGGTATTAAATCTAATCAACAATTGCAGAAAAGAAATCTCATTCTTATTCTAGAACAATCACTTGTCTGATCTAATCAATCTGGAAATCATAAAACATAAACTGAACATTAATCTAGAAATCCAATTGCCAAAGATTAAGTCAACTGTTCAAAGAAATTAAATTGCAGAATGGAAATCAAGCAACACACAACAGGAAAGATAAATTGTAAGAGCTCATGGGATGACAATCTTAGCTGTAAGATGAACACGGCTGTGTATAACAGCAATTGAAAAGCATAAAGAAAACCTTACTCAGTCGACTGTTATTCTACACCATTCACCAATCTCTCAGAAATATAATCTTTTACTGAAAATCCACACAATAAATATTGCTGCTGCGTAAAAAAAAGAAAGAACAAGCATCACACAATAATAAATTCAAAATCCTATTTTAACTCAGCAATCTCTATGGAAGACGGGCCCAGCCTTCACACAGAGACGCTGGCTGAACAACACAACTCTTTAGCTCAGAAGTAACCCCTTATATTAACAGAAGAATAAGTACATAGTTTTGCTCGGCTGCTAATACAGTGAATTAATTGTCTGCCGTTCAACCCCCTGGGTCGAAGCAACTCCCCGTATTTATACATACAAATTATAACAAACCCTATAATCGGGCAGCCATGAAGATCTCTGATCTTCAGGCGCCCTAAATAACTAGCTGTTACAATACGTGGGTAGAGCAAAGACATCGAAATATGAGAGAGTTATCAATTGACCCAAGAGTAGTGGTCCTTCCAAATTGCAGCTAAACTCGAGCAACAACATACTCAAAATGGTTCATTCTGTTACAGCTGCCCTATCACAGCTGTGCCTTAATCAATAATTCGAGCCCCAAGGATCTCTCTTTAAGCAACGAACATCCTTCCTTCATGACTTGTTCAGCCCCGATCTTCCTGCAGTCCATTTATCTCAACTACCTTCATACATTGTAACATGTTAGCACAATTGAGAGATGTACAGCTTTAACTATCACAATCATAAGCATTAATAAAATAAAACAATGATCAGCCATACCTTGGTAATTTGGGGAATAAGGTAAGGACAATGGGTCTAATTGCCATGATAAATGGTGTAGGACAGGGGCAGGAAAGATGATTAATGATGCTTAAAAAGGGCCAATTCCGGGCTCAACAGTCACCCTTATGAGTCAACAAAGGAAAGATTAAAAAATGTTCCTCCAATTAGGATAAGTGAGACAGTGTGGAGAGAATTCGTCCTATCACGAGCCACCACTGAATTCCTGGTAAGGAAAAAGTTCACATATTATATAATCAAGTTTTTTAGAATGTCTATTGGCTTGTAATGTTGACTTATATATGTTATTTTCAATTTATTTATAGAATATAAGGAAAAAAACAAGGAAAATAGAGAAAAGGAGAGGGACTTGCACACCTCTGGATGTTGAGGTTATCAACGGGTCGAAGATGATATGGTAAAAAATTGTGATGATATTTTATTCGACATGAGAAATATTAGCATATTTTAGTTTCATTGTAATGTCACAACTTAACCATACTATTTTACTTGTTGCAACTAGAAAAACTCTATAGCCTATGGTGATACCACTACAAGCATTACTAGGGTAGACTTATGGAAGAAGTGCCATCAAAAGAAGGATGGCACTCCAATCACACCAGCTGTAGGAGAAACAATAGTATGTTCTCAACCTTTTAATTTAGATATTGATTAAAATTTCATTTTACATGTTGGAAATGTTTTCTTCTATGATAAGATTTAATTGTATGTCAATGTTAGCAAAACATTGAACAAGCACAAGTAGAAGTTGCATCCCAAGACTTTGTAGCTAGGGATGATGCCCTTTCCAAGGTACTAGGGGTTGGTGCAAGAGGACGATGTCGTGGCGTTGGCTTAGGAGTTACGCCAACTAACTTGTTTGGAAAAAGTCCATACAAGGAGGCACTAGCTGTAAGCCAAGCTACAGTGAAAGAAAAAACACAGGAAATCACATCTTTGAAAACAACAATAATTGAACTACTGAAAAGAGTAGAAGATATGGAGAGAGGACATGTGGTCAGCCAAGCAAGTGTTAGTGTCCAATTCTTTACTCTTGTCTCAATATACATATTTTCACGCTAATGATCTGACTTCTAATATTTGATTGCTCATATAAACAGTGTCCTACTGTACAAAATGCTCATGATGAAATCACGCTTGTGGTGGAGGTTAGTTGTTTAATTATTATTTAAAATAATATTTTATTTTCATCTTTTGAATATATATATATATATATATATATATATTACATTTTGTTTCCTTGACAGAGTAATACAGAGGACATAACAACCCTATGAACGGACTAATACAAACGAAATTAACTTCAATGCATACTCCATCATATTCCCTAGAAAGTATTGATAAATTTAGTAATTTAATTCAATTTTATTTTATTTTATCAATATATTTGAAATAATTGTCTATTGGGTGTAGAGTCGGGCATCGAAATATGACCAACATTCTGTACATAAAACACCAATGGTTCCATCGAAACTACAAATTGACAAAATGAAAACACTAATTCAGGTAAGATTGTAATTATTTAATCTAAGATCATCAATGTTTAAATTCTTATTTCCATGCATCTTACTTTGTCTCATTTATTTGCAGAGTCAAGATAATGCTAATGAGTTGACACCAAATTCCCAATTGGGGCTGCAAGGAAAGAAATGCTTTCTCATTGCATTAAACTCAAGGGTTAAAGTTGCAAGGGCGACGATACATAAGACTGACCCAAATGCAATGGTACACTGTGTCCCTGTTGGAAAAGGCTATTATATTGTGAATCTGACAGATTTGAAAATATAGCTCTACCACATCCTAGTAGCGCATTAACTAATCTAGTGGATGCTTTGTTGAGCTTCATTCCTTGGCATAAGGATGACATTGAACTATGTAACTAGTGGTTATACTGTGTGACTAGTGATTTTAGTGATGTTGTATCAACTGAGAATAGTTGATCTATTGAATATTTATACTTACATCAGGACATAGTTTATAAATTTTTTGTAGTTCGGGATTAATCTTTACATTTAATTAAAATTTTGGGCACAAGTTGCCATTATATGTCATGGGAACAATTTCTGATTTTGTAATACATCAGTATTATATAATCTTCGTTGCATGTGAAATGAGATATTGTGTTGTGAATATGTTGAATGAGCAGTCTGTCTATCATATTTTCATTAACTTTTTTTTTTTTTGTAAATTAGTTTATCCTTCTATTGCCTTCTGTTGGGCCTTGGAAATGCCCCTTTTTGACCATACCTATTTCATCATTTTGCCCAGTTACACCCTACTTTCATAAACCATATACATGCCTTTTTTCCAGATTAATCAACAATCTTGACAAGGTATACATCATTATTGTTTCATTTAATTAAATGCCTAAGATTGTTATGGTTATGAATTCTAGCCTTCGATTTATGCTAACTTGTGTTGATTTCATTAAGTTAAGATCAAAGCATAGGTGTATCAGTCGCAATGCCTTGGGAAAGAATCATATGTGGTGCCAGCTGTTACTCTTCTGACTTGATTCCTTGCCATAGTTTATGCCATCAACAA
The DNA here is from genome assembly GCA_027924585.1 of Larix kaempferi. NCBI lineage: Eukaryota > Viridiplantae > Streptophyta > Pinopsida > Pinales > Pinaceae > Larix > Larix kaempferi. Next base: position 7,506,863 of record BSBM01000729.1, on the reverse strand, counting down.
ATTTAGACACTACATTATTGGATACTCCACTTTTGTGCACATTGATCATTGCCATCAAATATTTAAAGAATAAACCAATCACGAATGCTAGAGTTACTAGATGGTTGTTACTGTTACAGGAATTTGACATCACAATTATTGATAGACTAGGAAAGGAAAACGTTGTTGCAAATTTCTTATCTCGACTTACTAACAGTGATGACAATTTACCAGTCGAAGATTCCTTCCCTGATGAACATTTGTTTGCAATATCAGCTCATTCCCCATGGTATGCAGATATTGCTAACTTTTTGGCTACAAGTAAGCTCCCAGCACATCTGTCGAAGAGAGAAAAAAGAAAAATCATACAACAGAGTGCTAGGTATTGCTGGACTGATGGACATCTTTTCTACACAGGGCTTGATTTAGAAATCAAAAGATGTGTTAGAGAAGATGAAATTTTTAGTATCCTTAAAGCTTTCCATGATGAGCCCTGTGGGGGACATTTTGCTGACAAAAGGACAGGTCATAAGGCTTTGAGAATGGGTTATTTCTGGCCCACATTGTTTAGGGACGCAAAGAAGTATGTTCAAGCATGTGATAGCTGCCAAAGGATGGGCCAACCCAATAGATTAGATGAAATGCCTTTACAGCCATAACTCGTGGTTGAACCATTTGATAGATGGGCTCTGGATTTCGTAGGGCCTATCAACCCCCCCTCAAAACAGAAAGTTCACATCTTGGTTTGCACAGATTACATGACCAAATGGGTGGAAGCTATAGCCATGGTTAAGGCTAATGACTAGGCTGTGATTGATTTCCTGTATGAAGAAATTTTTTCCTATGAATTTTTAAGAACTGCAATATCCACATAATTTGTACATAATTTTTGTTTTCATTATGTATTTTATCTATTTTTCATTTTGCACTTGATCGGGTTTGTTTTGAAGAATTGTGCGCAGGAATTAATTGGAGGAACAACAGTCGTGACTGGGCCAGACGATTGTAGGCACCTTACATTGTTTCCTGATCTAATAAAGCTCTTTTGAAGAAGATGGATGATTTGTTATTTTTCAGCAGCCAGCTGAAAATCCACCAGTTACTTATTTCGCAAAGCAGCGACTCCCTACCTTGCTCATTCTTTCGATTTTCGCAGCTGTAACCCCGCTATTTTCCATTCACTTCACTTTTTCAGTAGCTCCGACTCTGCTACTTTTGCTTATTTTGCCAAGTTTCGCAGCAACAACTCCAATATTTTTATTCCTTTCGTTTTTCCAACAGCTACGACTCCGCCATTTTTGCCCATTCCTCCAAGACTAACAGTTGCGACTCCATATTCCCATTTTATTTTTCACTTTTTTCCAGCAGCTACGACTCCGCTATTTTTGCCTATTCCGCCAAGTCTAGCAGCTGCGACTCCTCTATTTCCATTTCATTTTCTCCTTTTTCCAGCAGCTGCAACACCACTATTCTTTCCTCTTCTCTAAATTTTTGTAGCTGGAACTCTTCCATATTTCTCTGAACTCTACTCAAGTCTTCATTCTTATTCATTATCTTCAACTCCGCTAGATTGTTGGCATTTTGGAATAGTCTCGCCGCTAATGATCTGACCTGGATCGAATTTAAATGATGACTCCATAGCTCGAATGACAGTCTGCCAAGAATGAAGGAAATTATCCGGCCGTCTTGTTTTCCTATCAGCGTGAATGTACTTATCAGCTTGGTTGGCAGTGTCCAACTCATCTTGGCACATGCGTATTCTACCAGAGATGCAACTGTGAAATATCATGCCATGACAGATTGGCAGCTTGAGCATTGATTTTGAAGGTACGGGTACTAACTATAGTCATGATTAGGCATCTATTGACATTGTAAGCAATAATGGTTATACTTGTTATTTACCCCTGTCATCGATCCACAACAAATCAACTGAACCAAAATCATGTTTAAAGCTATTACCTGTACTTATGATTTGACCACCATTCTACCTGACCACCGTTTTATCCAAAAATTAACTGTGCCACCTTTCCAAAAATGCTCAATTCAAACTTCGACTATCCATCAACCATGTCTGCATGCAGTCAATTCGATGTTCAAAACTATAACTGCTGTATTCATTACAATATTTCGCAAAAAGCTCAATGGTATGGGTATCCCTGTGAGGTATGAGCCTTTAAAAATACAATCTCTATATAAGAATAGAGATGTCTTTGCTATCTTTCAAGAAGCAGGGTGGACAGACTATTTTCAACACTTGAATGGTTTTCATGAGGAAACAACCCTTGAATTTGCTCAAAACTTGATGAGCACTCATTTAGAGGTTCGAGGCATAAGGGTAGATGTTTCAGAGGTAATCCCGGTGGAGGTAACGAGACTTCCCAGAATAGAGCAGCGCTGGTTTAGTCGGAAACGCCATCACTCGACTGCAATTGAGGATTTCCTGGCAGCAGGGGAGAGTGTTCGACCATGGGGCATAGGAACATCACTGGAGACTCTTCCAAGTCCTTGGGACCAAGTTACACTCTTCTTAAAGAAATATATTACATGTGAAGGGAGGTATAGTGTTGTTTACATTTATGAATTTTTCCTTTTATCACATTTACGTTATCGTAAGCTGCTAAATATGCCATACTATCTTCTTAGATCCTTGCAACGCATGGCTTATTATGCTAAAAGAGATCAACACCCCTTATCATCCCTCTCCAATCATGGGCTAATTAAATTATTGATCTTACGGACCCTGACATATAACAAGTTGACCTGGGGGCAACTTCTGGTTCGTCCAGGAGCACCCAGTGAATTCTTTTGAAAGATAGTGGATGAGGACTAGAGTTCCTCAAACTTAGTTGGGGGGAGGATTGGAACACCAAAAGTTCGATTGGAGGATGAAGAGGAGATTGAAACTGAGGCAGCTAAAATCGCAACAGTAGAAGAGGAACGTTAGGAAAAAGCAGTAGAAGAAAGCAGTCTAGAAGCTTTGAATGTGGAGACCTTCCCTAAAATAAGAAGAACTTTAATTCAAAAGGAGGGATTTGGCCCCGTTTCTAAGGCGATAGGATTTTTTCTGCATCAGAGGAGAAAAGAAGGGCTAATAATCAAAGGCCAGACATCCATCCTAGCGAAAAGGAGAAAAATCAAAACGGCTACTACAACAGAAGCAAGTCAATTTATTAGGGAAGAAATCGGGATTCCCATCTTAAAACCCCGACCACCTGCTGATACACAAGAACCTGCTGTAGAAGAACCTCAAATAGAGAATCTCCTGTTTGAAAATGAACTGTTAAAGGAGAGGTGCAAGTGCTTCATGCAGAACTAGAAAAATGGAAGGAGACATGCTGGAAACATGAAAAGAAATATGCGAGTTCAATGGTGGAAGCTACAGACCAATTGGGGAATTTATTGTCCATTCAAGGGAATGAAGGACAACCAGAAATGATATGCCCGGAATTTGGAGATATTTTTAATATGGCAGGTCATAAAGTTACAGTAGTGGACCTAGCATTACAAAAACCCTCAGGAGCAAGACAATCAAAGTAATTATCCCAAGGCACAGCCTCATTGTTTCAGGAAAATTGAACCGATTCAGCAGGCCAAAAGAATCAAGAAATAGGACACTGTTACACAAGAACCAGCGCCCCCAAAATTTATTTTTTGTTGGAATTACAACTCAGGAAAAAGATGCTGAGACGGGGACACAAGGAAAAGATATTGTTTCAGAAGGACCAACACAATTGAAAATCTGGTGAGTTCCAATATAAGACGAAGCTGCTAAGGGTAAGGAGAGGTTGTCACACAAGAACCAACGTTTCCAATGGCTAATTGTCAAAATTGATTCCTTCTACTCACTTGCATAATATGAATGAGGATTAGAGTCAGGATCGAACTAATCGGCTGTTGCATGAGGACATGAAATTGGATAGCTGGGGGGAGATGTTGGGCCCTGGAAATGCCCCTTTTTGACAATACCTATTTCATCATTTTTCCCAGTTACACCCTACTTTCATAAACCATATACATGCCTTTTTCCAGATTAACCAACAATCCTGACAAGGTATACATCATTATTGTTTCATTTAATTAAATGCCTAAGATTGTTATGGTTATGAATTCTAGCCTTCGATTTATGCTAACTTGTGCTGATTTCATTAAGTTAAGATCAAAGCACAAGTGTATCAGTTGCAATTCCTTGGGAAAGAATCATACACGGTGCCAGCTGTTACTCTTCTGATTTGATTCCTCATATTTCAAGGGACAACGCATCTCTCCACGTGAAGCTGTAACAGGTCGCTGGAACAGAGTATAGCTGCGACATACATGATGCCTCCGAATTTGTGAAACTGTTGATCCATTGACTGCCAGTGTAAGAACATCCTTCATGATTAATGACCTCATTCATTATGGCTGTAACAGTTTAGCTGTAACTCTGCAGCACGAAGATCAGATATCTTCATTGCTGCATGAAATTAGTGGATCACGAGCTGTATTTTGCATGTATAAATATGGGAAGGATTTCAAAGTCTGGGGTTGGATAGTTATCATTTTGTACAGGCTATAATAGAGGCTGATACTGTGGATTACCATCTTTTAATGAAGAGCAGAGTTATTTCCATTTCTGTGTCTTAATTCGTGGTAGTTCATGGTGTCTCTGTTAGAAGGCCAGGGCCCACCTTCTCACAGAGATTGCCGAGTTAAGTAGGTAGTTAGATTAATTCATTTCCTGTTGTGTGTTGTGCAATTACATTAGGCATATTTCTGATAGCTGCAATAGATATTTACGATTGCATTCTTTATTGGTAGTTTATTCTTTGCATTACGAGTAGCTCCAATTCCTTTCAGTATTTATACTTCCTAGGATTTCCAATGATTATCAATTTAGAGTTCAAGTTTATTTTCTAATTCTGGTTGTTGTTGTATCTTTAGTTGAATTCATAGATTAGGCAGATTATGATTGAGTTACAATAGTTTCTAGATGAATCATCTTGGTAAAGATTGAATACTGTAGTTTGATAATTATAGGATTTAACTTCTTGCAAAAGTAATCTAGTTCATTTCTATTCTTAGATCAGTAACTGCTAGGTTGATTTCTGTAGGAAGGTAGTTGCACTTTGAATTTCTAGATGTATGAGTTAAATTAGTTTTCTTTATGGAATGCGTTTGGTTGAGCAGATAGGTAGGATTATTATCTCCATTCAGTTAATCAACTACTTGAAATGTTTATGCATAGATTGTGCTTATTCCCATTGAAATAAAAGACTTCCCTGGGTTTGACAATTTATATTGAGCATCTTGTGTGTTAGTTGTAATTAATTAGCATATAGGGTGACCAACACCTTCTATTTCAAAAAATAGACATTTACAGAAAAAACCCAAGCCCTCCCATTTACAGATTTTCATTAGGAGAAAAGTTTTTCTATGGGTTATCTGGGGTAAGGCAGTTCCTTCCATTCACACTGATCTAAGCACATATCTTCCCAAGTGACTTCGTCAAAATCGCCTATCTTTCCCATTTCGCGCAACTGCAACAACGCTAACTATGGCTTATTTCGCTTTACCGCAGCTGCAACACCTCCAAAAGTGCCTATTTTTCCTATTTCAAGCAGTTGCAACACCTAAATTTGTCCATTTTTCCTATTTTGAGCAGTTTCCACACCTACAAAAGTGCCTATTTTTCCTATTTCAAGCAGCTCCAACACCTAAATTTGTCCAATTTTCCTATTTCGAGCAGATGCGACACCTCCAAAAGTGCCTATTTTTCCTATTTTGAGCAACTACAACACCTACATTTGTCCATTTTTCCTACTTTTGGCAACTGCGACTCCGCCAATTCCTCATTGAATACTCATTATTTCTTTTCTCATCGGTATCAATGCTCTCCATCGGTATCAGCGCTCTCCAACAGTTGTCTATTTTTCCTATTTCGAGCAGCTGCAACACCTCCAAAAGTGCCTATTTTTCCTATTTCAAGTAGCTGCAACACCTAAGTTTGTCCAATTTTCCTATTTCGAGCAGCTGGGACACCTCCAAAATTGCCTATTCTTCCTAATTCGAGCAGCTGCAACACCTAAATTTGTCCATTTTTCCTACTTTTGGCAACTGCGACTCCGCCAATTCCTCACTGAATACTCATTATTTTTTGCTCATCGGTATCAGTGCACTCCATCAACGCTCTCCATATGGTCCTGTTCATTGTTGAAATGGCTATCTAGCCATGCTCTTGTTTTTTCTTATGGTGATCAGATAAGGAAAATATCAACCTGCCAAAATAGAAGAAAAATGTTATTTTGCATACTAAAGACAAAGGAAAAATAGCTAAGTGTTGTAAAGGGGCTAAGTGATGCCCGCATTAAGGTTGATGCCTGCAATAAGGATATTGATGCCTGCATGGCATAGATGATGATGTGGCATGAAGTTGAAATCATTGTTGCATTATGAATCAGTCTGGAGAGATACAAAAAATTAGTGAAAATCAAGAAATTGGCTAAGTATGGGAAAATTCGTCCAACTTTTTTACTATTTTAGAGAACATGAATGAAGGACAACTATATGCAATTAATAAGATTAATCTACATTATATGAAACGACAAAACACTTTTCACTTTTTAAGTCAATACTTTTCAATTTTTTTAGAAAATACGGTTTATATTATAAAAAAAATATTTACACAGCAATATGCATTACCTCAATGCAATCAGCACTGCAATTAGATCAGATTGTCTTTGTTGAATCTTACTAGCGTGATTGGTTTTTAAGGAATCTGTTGGTTAAGCAATTCAAAGACATATTGTCCAAATGCTTTCAATGGATTTGGCCTTGACAGTAAACTTCAATTTAACAGAGGCAGGGGATGCATTCAACCTGTCCTCTTAATCAATTCACTCGCTCATTACCAATAATTGCAATGTTCTGCAATCACGGCTCTATCCCAACAAATAATAGCATACAGATTTTGATCAATGGATTTCTTGAAAGATTCAAATACAGAAACATACTCCGTTTTAACTCAACATTTCTACCATGAAGGCGCATTGCAAGCCATTCAAACGCATTTGGACTGACATTCAATCTTACAGAAAAAACCATTTCAAGGACGCATTCAGTTACATAGATCGTACATAGAGGTTTCAAATTTTAAATCAGCATAGACACTCAGAAATCAACCAGTGAAAAGAAGAATACATACGTCTGCAATATCGACTTTCATCTAGCAATCATATCATAACATAATTATCCAAGAATAGGGATCTGTGTTATAATGTAAATCATATCAAACCCGACATTCTTAGTTATATGTTCATATCATCATAATTCATTATGAATAGTCATTTTCAATCCAATTTAAACTAATATTCAAATTTATCACATTACCCTAAGTAATTTTACAAAGAGTACTATGACAAATTCAAAGGAATGGTTAAAGTATGTCTTTTTGTCAAAGGAATGGTTAAAGTATGCATTAGCGGATACATTCTTAGCATCATGCATTATCAAAAAAATATTAGATTTTACTTGAACACTTACCTCATTAGAAATCAACTTTTTAAAAGCAGAGAACGGTACTTACAGTTACTTAAAACAAAAAAATACACTTATCATGACTGTGATATGGAAGAATAATCCTTTGGGAATAGTAAACACCATTCCAAGCCTTTTTTTTTTGGAAGTAAGGATATTTTTCATTATATTAAAAGGAGGAATTACAAAAGGAGCAATCTGGACGAAGATCAGAATTGTTCATCAAAACAGACACACACCCTCGTGGCACATCTGAAGGCTATTGCCGCAGTAACCGAGACAAACCTTCTACCCAAACAGACAAAAAACCACAGAATTACCAAAAAAAACATAACCAAATACTTTCTTCCCATAGGCTCGCAGGCCAAAGAGCATAAATATAGACACCCAAGCATAATAGACACCCCAACTTCATAACCACTGATACATAAGATAAATGCTAAACTAGCTAGCCCGAGACCCCCCAAATAAACACCCACCCACCCAGACATCAGCGAACTATATAAGGAGCTTCTAGAGAACTCCCTGGATGGTGAAATCTGGAAGAAGAAGCAGCGCATGGAGGAGGTTGAAGTGCCATGGAAGAAAAAAGGAAATCCAGCTTCCGGTGAATCACGCGAGACTCTTCAAAGAGAAGTTGTGCATTTTCATCTCTGAGAGGATTCCTATCACGAATGGCATAGCCAACCAAGGTTTTCATCATCCAAAACAATGCAATAGTGCGCTCGTAAAGACTAACATGCCCAACCGTGTTTCCAAGATCAATGATCCAATTCTCCAACTGTTTACGCTCTCCCACCAGGGTTTCCCTACTCAGATGAGCCCACCATTGTTGTTCATTGTCATTGATTCCCCTCTAGATTTCCAAGGGGATATTAAGAGCGAACGAAGTTGCCTCCCTACTCGCCCGCTAAGTGGAACAAGACAGACCACCACCCAGCTCCCCTGGAGAATACCCACGCCCTCTCTTCCTAGTGCGACTGGAATTATCTCCAACCTCAAGATGACAGTTAATATCTCGTGGCTCCTTCATCCTATCACCAGAGGCTTGCTCCATAATCAACCAGATTACGAAAAATTGCATGCATGCAGAAAACCAGCAATGACGATCACGGTTGCCACTTTGAGCTTCCATATATTCTCTCCTGCCACCAACTGTTATGATGAAACAGGTACATCTTAATAACTATTAATAACTGAAGGAATTAACTATTAATAACTGAAGGAGGTACATCTTAATAACTCTTATTTCCTTCTATCATTTCCCCCATCGAAGAACTGCGAAGGAGGATGAAAAGACTGATCGAGAACTGTGAAGGAGGATGAAAATACAAGAGTTAAAGGTCGATGCGGACAACTGCAAAAGGCTAGAGTTACCGTCAGCATGATGTCTTCTTGCATGAAAAACCAGCATCGTCAAATCGTCCCACGTATAAGAATAGGTGGCCATCCCAAAAAACTGCTCCTGTCAAATCATCCCACGTATAAGAGCAGGCGGCCATGTGAACACTGCTCCCGTGGTTAGCCAGCAGATCAGCTTGACGTGGGAGAAGGAAAGCGCTATGCCACTTTGGATAATGAGCAACAACCATGTGGAGAATGATATTGGAATCACCTTCCACGATTAGAGGGGTCCTTGGTGAAGACCTTGATCTAGTTCGGCAACATTATTAGACTCTATCCCCAAAAAACCAATTTTGAACCCGAGCATGGGGTCCAAGTAGCCCTGAGAGGATGCTCTGCACAAATTGTGTGTTGAAGAAAATGCCGACAGCACATGGGGATTTTGTAGGCTGTTATTTTGTCTACTCAACCATGGTCTCAGTTTGTCCAAAGACCTGCCAAAACACTGGTTTAGGGAAATTAGACCAAGCCTACGAGAAGATAAAAAATTGTCCAAGTATGGTAAAATCTGCCTAATTGGCCTTAGGGAAATGCCCACCACAGCTCATAGGATGATGATAAAGATATTCTGAGGGTGTGGATCTCCAAACCCCCCCCCAAAAGACCAAAATTCCAACAAGACTTTTGGGGGGTCTTCCAAACACCCCCCAAAAGTCCAAAAGTCCAACAAGACTTTTTGGGGGGGTCTTTCCAAACCCTCCCCAAAAGTCCTGTTGGACTTTTGGGGGGATTTTTTAAAAACGCTCCCAACAGTCAAATTCTAAGGATTTTTTAGGGGGGTTCTTAAGGACCGCCCCCAAAAGTCAAATTCTAAGGACTTTTGAGGGGGTTTCTTAAGGACCGCCCCCAAAAGTCAAATTCTAAGGACTTTTGAGGGGGGTTTTTACGGACCGCCACCAAATACCTTTAAAAAATGTTTTTGGGGGGGGGTTTTTACGGACCGCCACCAAATACCTTTAAAAAATGTTTTTGGGGGGGGGTTTAGCAAGACCGCCGCAAGCCAATTTTAGGGGGTCAATACTTTGGGGGGGGTTTTTACATAACCTCCCCCAAAAGTATTGAAAATTGGACTTTCGAGGGGGGATTTTTAACCAACCGCCACCAAAAGTATTAAGAATTGGACTTTGGGGGGGGGTTTTACAAAACCGCCCCCAAAAATCCTGACAATTGGAATTTTTAGGGGGGTTTTTTAAAACACCGCCCCCAAAAGTCCAATTTTCGGGACTTTTGAGGGGGTTTTGAAGAACCACCCCCAAAGACCTAAACAAAATTTGGGGGGGGGGTTAGCAAAATCACCGCAAGCGAAAACCGCCGCCAAAAGGTTATTTTGTTGTAGTGAGTGCTTCAGTTAAAGCACCATTTAAAGATATGCCTCAGTTAACTAAAGAATCCACAGTGGTCACTTCAATTAAATCAATCAACATGATTTTAGTTAACTAAGTGTTAAACAAGGACTAGTTAACTAAAGTGTTTTCACTTTAGTTAAAGTAAAAGAAGACACTTAAGTTAAAGAGAGTTAACTAAGTGTTATTGCATGATGACACTTATGTTAAATAAAATATGGCATGTGAGTTGTGACAGTTTCATGTCGACACTTAAGTTAGCCACCTAACGAGTGGAAAAGATTTCAGTTAAGAGGTGTGTTCATCCTAAGTGACATCTTAGTGAGATAAAGCACTGCATGAGAAGTGGGGCTCACCTCTGCATGCAAGATTAATACATCCATTTTGAGGGCGAGTTCATCCTGAATTTAGAGGTTAAAAATTGAAGAGAAGAATGTATAAATATGTTATACGGGATTGATGAATTCAAGATGAAGCAAATTCTCTTCTCCATTGAAGGCAAGGCGCTTCTCTTTGTGCATGGTATTGTTCATGCTTGTTATTGTTGTGCTGGGCACACATCTGATTGATCTCTCTTCTGTATTGCTTCCACATCTTCACCAAGAGTGTTTTGTAATCTCTTATCTTTCAAAAGCAATCTACTATGTTGTAAAAGAAATAATTCTCTGCTATCCATTATATTATACTGAATTTCATGGATTGAATTGTCTCATTGCTTCAAGTCTCTGCATAAAAAAGAATTACAGATCAAAGCTCGACCAAATTTTAACAATTAATGAAGGAGGTAGGGTCTAGCAATCTTCTGTGATACGATGTTAAGTTATGAAAATATGTGAATAACATATAACAATACATAAGATGAAAAACATAACTAGCCTATCCTCCTATCCATCTAACAAAAAATAATCAAATAACAATAATAAAAGAAAATAGAAAAAGAGAACACCAAATATACGCGGTAAAACCTCAAATGGGGAAACATCCACGGGAAGGTTGTCTTATTATTATTAATCAATAATATCCAATATTACAATAGAGAGATCCCACAATCACACTCCATCTTCATAACAACACCCACAATGCATCTACACGATGATCATTAGATGTCTTTCATTGTTTTCATCATGTCTTGATAAGACTCTCTTGACAAAGAGGTAAGGAGGAATTACATCCCATATTTTACATGTGGGATAGATGTAATTTCACCTCTTTATTTAATAAATAGTAACAAGAGTAAATTATTTCATAATACATCTAAGATAACTCTTTTACATAAGAGTGTAGATTATTACCTTCCAAATTAATACAATCAATCATCATTACATATTCCAATAGTGTTTGTAAAATCATTTTTGTTCATATTGTTCTATGTGTGAAAATCCTCACAGCAGATCTAAGAGATGATGTATACCTAACAATGAAAGAATTTAGGAATAAGAATAAGAGTGGTCAATGCAGTAAGATGAGCAATATAATAATAATACAGTAGAACTCGGATAGAAGCAAAAATACTTCACACACACTAATTAATTAATCACAATATGGACAAATAAGTAGTAAAATGCATGAGGATTCGAATGTCGAGGTGGAAATTCGAATTAGTCTTCATGGAGTGATCAAAATATCACTAGAGTGTCATCGGAGCACAACTATAAGTCTATCTCATCATCAGTGGAGTCATCAATGCTTAAGTAACTATCAACCGTCAGTAAAATAGAGTCTAACTGAGTGTGGTAGGTGTAACCGAGTGTAACTGGCACATGGAGACACTAACTGAACGAAGGAGGCTCAGTGGAGGGCGCATGAGGAGCTAACTGAAGTCAAAATGAGCAGTCTAGTCACACTGGAGGTCCATCGGAGTGGTAAGGTTAGTTAAGAGTGATTCAAGCCTAAAATCAAGGAGAGAAATCAGTTAACTGAAGACAACTGAACTGGTAGGTGAAGAAGGGCACCTTTGTCAAGTGGATGGTGAGATGTGGGGGCATCATTGGATAGGAGGGCTCAATCTGAGTGGAAATAAGCTCCTGAGTGCTGGAAGACTAGGGACTAGGTGCTGGAGGTATCAATCTGATGACTGGGCAGCATGCGGATGCATGCAATGCATGCTGCATGCAGGAATGCACGCAAGACTGAAAATGATGGTAGGACTAGGATGGAGTATAGGAATATCCTAACACCCCCCCTTAATCCATCCTAGGCCCTAGTAACTAAGACCAAAGGTCACCCAATAGAATGAATAATAACAGTCAATAAACCGAGGAGATGGGGAAAACCTCATGGGAAAAATACCCCCCCTCAAAATAGACTATAAGGAACACACAAAAATAATGCTCCAAACTCAAGTAGGTGTGATACTTGGTCATATCTTTGGGGGTATATTCTTCTTGGGAAGAAGCGGATCATGCTCAAAAAGCATGTGCTTGTAATTGCTCTTCAGATCAAATGTGATGAGAACAAATCCAAAAGTATGAGGATGATCCTTGAACCTCTGATTCGAATCATCTGAGGTAGGATAAAAAACATGAATGTTTAGATAGTCTTTTTTCTTCTCCTTTGAACCATCATGGGTGAGATTATGCTCAAAAGAACCATCAAATAATAGTAAATGTTTTGAATCCAAATCAGATCCAAGACTTAAAGAATGGTTTCTTAAGATCTCCTTTGAACCATTTGAGGTGAGATCTAAACCATTGAATGTATGAGAAATTATCCCAAGCGAATGGAAATGGCCATCAAATATCAGTGTTTGCTTGGAATCCAAATTAGATCCAAGACTTGAATCATGGTTTCTTGAGATCTCCTTTGAACCATTAGAGGTGAGATCAAAACCAGTAAATGCATGAGAAATTATCCCAAGCGAATGGCAATGGCCATTATCTTCAATAACCTTCTGAAAGCATGAAATAATGATCATATAGTAGTACATAAGAGGTGAGTGATCAAGGGGAGCGGATGCATTACCTCCAATGGCTGATTTTACCTCCGAAACATTCAATAGATCATGATGAAAACCAACAAACTCCGGTGCAAGAGAGGATTTAGGACCTTCTGCAATTTCTAGACTGTGAGCTAGCACATAATTCGAAATAGAAGAAATTTGGAGCATGAGTGTAGAATCTACAAGTTCTTCTTCTTTTTTGACAACTTCAATATGAGATATGTTTGATACTAATTCATGATCTGAGAGACCATCAAGGGGAGCGAATGCATCACTGGGCTTCCTCTTGAAAGGGTTTGGACCAGTCCCTTCATTCTGTCTGCCAAATATTTCATCCAGGTAGGCCCATAGCTCTTTTGGAGATTCAACATCATCAATGAATTGGTGTACCAAGCATCGAGACATAGAAAACATCATTGTTGCAAGGACTCTGTCACCTTTATTTAACGAGTCAATCTCTTCTTCAGAGGATTCAAACTCTCTTTCAAAACAATAATCAAAGAGACCATTTCTCTTCAAATGTGCTATCATCTTTGGTTTCCATTCATCATATTTGAATGGAGAAAGAGGATCATAGTTGAAGGGAGGAGGATAGATTTCATCTGAATACATGGAAGCCGTAGAATACCAACAGAAACAATAGAAAATATCTGCAACTGCTACTGCTGCACTCGAAATCTTGATAATAACCTGCAAAAATCTCTCAGGAATGGAGATAAACAATACTCTCAACATGCTCTAATACCATGTGAAAATCCTTAGAGAAGATCTAAGAGATGATGTATACCTCACAATGAAAGAATTTAGGAATAAGAATAAGAGTGGTCAATGCAGTAAGATGAACAACATAATAATAATACAGTAGAACTCGGATAGAAGTAAAAATACTTCACACACACTAATTAATTAATCACAATATGGACAAATAAGTAGTACAATGCATGAGGATTCGAATGTCGAGGTGGCAATTCGAATTAGCCTTCATGGAGTGATCAAAAGATCACTAGAGTGTCATCGGAGCACAACTAGAAGTCTATCTCATCATCAGTGGAGTCATCAATGCTTAAGTAACAATCAATCGTCAGTCAAACTGAGTCTAACTGAGTGTGGTAGGTGTAACTGAGAGTAACTGAGTGTAACTGGCACATGGAGACACTAACTGAATGAAGGAGGCTCAGTGGAGGGTGCATGAGGAGCTAATTGAAGTCAGAATGAGTAGTCTAGTCACACTGCAGGTCCATTGGAGTCGTAAGGTCAGTTAAGAGTGAGTCAAGCCTAAAATCAAGGAGAAAACTTAGTTAACTGAAGACAACTGGACTGGTAGGTGAAGAAGGGAGGCTTTGTCAAGTGGATGGTGAGATGTGGGCACATCACTAGCTAGGATGGCTCAATCTGAGTGGAAATAAGCTCCCGAGTGCTGGAAGACTAGGGACTAGGTGCTGGAGGTATCAACCTGATGACTGGGCAGCATGCGGATGCATGCAAGACTGAAAATGCAAAGGATGAAAATGCTGGTAGGACTAGGATGGAGTATAGGAATATCCTAACACGATGCATGAAATAGTATTTTTTATATCTATTTGTTTCATATGCAATGGTTGATTTACATAGTTTGTATTTTTTCCTTTGAAGGTTAAAATAATTACTTCTAAATAAAACATTAAATGACCATGACAACCAATTGCAATTTTTATTTGTTGAGAAACAATATGTTTCATTTGTAGAAGTTAACATTTTTACCATAAGAATATATTTGTATATTGTACTTATATATTTTTCTTCAATAAATTTTGTTGTAATAGGTAATTACAATGGCATATAACAGTATAACTCCAGAAAAAAATGAAAGGACGATCGCTACAGTAAGGGAAGTGTTGGAGGGAAAGGGTGATGGGAAATTTTATTTCCCTTGCACTCGATGCAAGGGCTGAAATAAAAGAAGACTTTTAAAAACAACTGGAAACCATTGTAGGTAGTATTGACATGCAAAGGGGGGTATGAATATTGTACCTTGGTAAGTTATTCATTATATGTATTTGTATTGATTGATGTATTTATAGAAATTTCTATTGTTTTAGTATTTGTTATATACAATCATTTTTTTTTATTGTTTGTAACTATAAGAAAAATAATCCTAGGTGTGTTCCGAATAATGTACCAAGTAGTAGTAGAAATACTATTGTACAAGTTGATGAAAATGGAGTGAATATTGAAGATCAAATTAATCTTATGAAATAAGATAATAGTAACAATACAGTCGAGGATGATGGGAAAAATAGATTGATCCATGACACTTTCTCTCCTATGGACGATGAGGAGAACTTTGATAATATTCATGATGTTCCTCTCATCGAGAAGTCGCAACAACCCCTTTGTGAAGGCTCAAATACAAGTATTATCTCTACTATAATGTTGTTGGTGAACATGAAGGTATTGAATGGTTTGTCAAACACTTGTCTCACATAGATCCTAGGGTATGTAATACAATTTGTTACATTATATAAATAATGGTCTAGCTTTTTTCTCTATTTTTAGTGTTAATTAATGTGTAAATTACGGATGAAATATTTACTATTTCTATTATTTACATTAACTAGTTATGTTTTATGTTGTATATTGTTAGGTGAATTTTTCTTACCACAACCATATAATTTACCTCTCACATACCAAAGATTATCTTCCATTATGAAATACATTGGACTGCATTATTAGGCTATCGATCCATTTCCTCGTGATCATATAATATATGATGGATAATATGCATCAAAAACGAAATTCGTATAATGTTAAACTAGTAGACATCAAATCGATCAAATAGCAAAAAAGGGGCTTCACAAGGTTCTTCGTCATATTCCCATAATTCCATGTTTGTAGCGTATGTTCAAGTGTCAAAGCATAGCATAGTTTATGGATTATCATGCACTGAACATAAGTGAAGATGGTGTTCTTTGAATTTCTGCAGATGGTTTTGCATTTAAAAACATCGAAGGAAGATATTGTCTAATTTTTAAAGAAGAACCTCATAATGTTAAGGTTCCATTAGTAGCTGATAGTGTCAATCCTCCTTGGATGTCAATACAGAGGGAGCACACAATGTTGGCAATGCTTGTTCCAAGTATTTAGTTACAATATTTGTTTTGAACATAGTAATGTTTCATTTGCTTTGTTTGTTGCAACATGATAATTTATTTTGTGTGTGTGTGTGTAATCATGTGTATTTTCAACCATTAATTAGATAAGTATTGTTCATGACTACATCCACATGTCGGTACGAAATATGGTTCATGTTTGAAAATAGTCATTATGCAGGAATAGTTGGTGTAGTAGGAAGGAGCTGCGTTGGTAAGTTTGAAACTCCACGTTTCGATCCCTACTCTGGGATCATCATCAGGAGATGTATGAAGAAGCGAGCATGAGAAGCAATTAATTCTACAAAGATAAATTTTATTTCGATGAATTTTTGGATGTGTAGTTTCCAACAGTCAAGGTTATGTAGGAGTTTGATTGATGACTCATCTTGATTCAAGCTCAACAACATACACACTGTTTATTTTTAGGTGCATGATCCTTAGTGAATACCACTTGAGATGCATGGCAGACATAGAGTTATTCAGGGTCGAAAAAACAATTTTTATAATCCTTCTCATGCATGATCCTGAAGCCTTAAAACTGCCTAAGTAACTAATTGAAAATGCATGACCACATGGCCCACCAAAATGACAAATCAGCTTCCTAAGTGTGAGTGGAAAAATTAACTGGAGAGATGTGACAACAGTTATTGAGGGGTCCACATGAAAAGTGCACGATAATACAATTACATTTGGATCTTGTGATTGGAAAATCAATGGTTGTAAGGATTTTAGGATTCTAAAGGTTCTCACTCTTTTTCTTAATCCTCTTGATCCTAAGACAAAACGCCAGATACATGTGTCTTCTAAACAATGCTTCCGGATCATAAAAGCAGTTTAAGTAAACCCTTTCATCGTTCATCCTGAAACTGTAAACCATCTTTGTTGCATAAGATCCTTTTTTCTATCATACCATTGACTAATGTCATCATTCCATGTGTCTCCGCTCCCTAATGGTTATGATATTAAATTCATATCTACCACCAGCTCATCCTCGCCTACTTCATAACGCTAGTTGAATTTCACATTTATTGCACGAAATTGCTTATATAAAGCCACCACCCCTTGAATTTATTTTCAAATTCAAATTGTTAAAAGAAGTGCAGAGCCAAAGTTTACCCTGTTTTATTACTACTTAGTAAAAATAAGGATTTAATCTCTCTTACCCATCATGGATCCTCTTTCATTATCTTCCCCTACAACTGATGTACCATCCTCACCTATACCAGATCTCGATGCAGCCTCTATAATCCCAGAAGAACACTTGGAAGATTCCTTCTCAGAGGTGTTTGATATCGTTACCTCAATTCCAAATATGCATCAAATAGCTCATGAGGCTAAAGAAATATTTGAGGCAGGAGGTGACAAGATACACTTTTGGGAGTCCGGCCTCTCTTTCATGGTCGTTCCCTTGATGCGCCATTTCCCATAATTTGTGGGATGGTGCATGGATTTGTATTCTAAGGAGATATGATGTTCTCATTACTAATGGGGCTCCATTTTTCACCATTAATAAATATTTTATCCAGAATATGTTGGACATTCCTGCAGATGTAATACAACGAGTCTTCAATGAAGACTCCCTCAGTACCAAGTACAAGGAGATATTAGCTGAAGAAAAAGTTAATTTCCTCAAAACCCTAATCCCAACAAATTCCAACATATGAGAAGGTGAGCCTCCTTACCAGTTGGAGATATTTAACGAAGTACCCAGGATAGCAATGGCTTTATCATGTCAACTGTTAGGTTATTCGAGTGATCAACTAGTTAGTGAGACAATATTCAACATGCTTCTTGAAATGGTTCCTAACCCTGTTGAACCAAATGTCTGCCTTGATTTCACTTAGTTTTAGCTAATGTCTTCCATGAGAAAATAAAAACTTTTTCCACCCTTATTTTTTTCAGATATCATTCATACCTTCTCTATATGATCATCTATCAGTTTCCATACCATTTTCCTTTAGCTCACCTTGACTTGATGTTGCATCATCCAACCAATGCTAGCTACACTGAATTTGTGCATCGAGTAATGTTTGAAGTGTATATAATCCTAAATGGCACTCCTTTACCTAGAATCCTGCCGAATTACAAGATATTTTTACAGCTGAGTCTCGATTCTGCTTATGGAGTCTGGTTCTTTTTTGAAGACCATACTGAGATCAAAGTATATGGATGTGAAATTCCTCCATATCATCTCCCAACTTTCTTGACACCAAGAATTTTCTCCCTGGAATATATCCGTTAGAGATTCAATTCATATCAAGTACATTTATGGAAAAATAATAGCCTCACAACATGCCTTTTAGTTGCCACTTCTGCAGATATACCAAGTTCATGTCCAACAAGTCTTCCAGATGCCATGACCTCAGCATGTGCAATGACCACCCCAAACTCAGGGTCAACATCATGGACATAGGAGACTCCAACAAACAAGGCCTAGGACTAGTCAACATCAACATTGTCCTCAGCCTTATATAAGAGTTATGGTTGAAACCATTTTTGTAACAGCAAAAGAAAAGTTGTTTTGTAAAATGATTTTGTTATGTAAATCCTAGAAGGATACAAATAGGGTTTGAGACCCTTTCCATAGAGGTGTAATATTTTTTGAAGGAATTTTAACTTCATAAGGATATTTTTCTGATCATGAATTGTCTTGTGAGCATTTGATATTTTGTAATGAAGACTATGGGTATTAAAAGATTTTGATATAAACAGTCAATCCCACTTTATATTGTAGTTCCATCTCTTCCTGCTAAATTTCTGTAATTGATGCACATGGTATAATATAATATTTGGGGACAACTTTCCATCTGATGTTTTGTCTAAGTGTTATGATGTATGTTACTTTCTGGTTAATATATTGTGAAGTATTCATGATGTGCTACTTGGAATTAACGTTGTTGTCTTTGTCTTGATTTGTGTTTATTATGCAATTATTGTTTTTTAATTGCTGAATTATGTCTGCTCAACACATTTTCTGAAATATGGGATAAATAATTACTTTTATTAGTGACTTTTATTATTCAATCCATCCATTCACACATATGTCTTTTCATGTTGTGTCAAAAGTAATTCCCACCATTCTCCACATGGTTATGACCGTTTGTCTATTTATTTGAAAATGCAAGTAAGTTACATTAGTTCTTGAATATAATATTCATGCTCATTGAGAAAAAAATAAAAATGACATCAAAAGATATTGATTCTCAAGAGCTTTTCTAAAAACAACCTTAGAACACCTCTAGGACTAACATCTTTTCTAGCACCGTTTTTGGGGATCGAAGTAACAAGACCAATATTCCCTAGGATAATGACAATTTTATGCCCTAATCTTTGAAGTGAACAAAATCAAGTTATTGGATTTGAAATTCACTTAGTGACTCCATAAAGGAAAATATGGCATCTGGACGTAGACATACTAACCAATATCCAAGTCACAAAGAATTCATGGCCTTGCAAGATCCCATCTCTTGGAGAAATCGACGTGGAAAGTATCAATCTATATCACCAGGTAGTCATCAAAGAAATTTTTATCCTCCTCATTTTGGTCCTCAATTTTCTAAGCTTGAATTCGTTTTCAAGACCGCTAGCTAAAATTCCCCTCTTAGAACTCTTGACACTCCTTTGCATTTACCTTATCCTCTTTTTACTACTTCTAAGAGAAGAGAATCCTCTGATCAACTCAATCCTTCTAATCCCAAGACCCTCATTACTACTTCTAAGAGAAGAGAATCCTCTAATCAACTCAATCCTTCTAATCCCAAGACCCTCATTACCCCGGAATATAAGAATCTAATCACCGAGCACCTCATGTTAGGAGGAGGAGGAGGAGGGGGGGGAGGATGCCTCCACTGCCACTGCCACCAAGAGCTCCCCAATGGTAGCAATTCATCATGGACCTTTAATATTTCCTACACCTCTAAATGATATGCTTGACTACTATCTTAAATTGATTCCTAAGTATGGCAACAGTAAAGGAACATCTTTAGAAGATCATGTGGATCATTTTCAGTATTTTACCAATAAAAATTTATTGAGTATGACGACATGTGTATGAGAATATTTTCTCAATTTATTGAGGGAGATGTTCACAAATGATTTAGATAATTTCCCAATTCCTTAATCAAAACTATGTACTATTTGGAGAACGTGGTCATGAAGAATCTTTATTATTTAACTGAGTTCTCTTCCCTTAAGAAAAACAATTCAAAAAAAGTAGTTTATTTCACAACTATATTCAACAAAGTGTACTATTGGATCCCTGAAGATATTTGATCTATTAAATCCACTGCACGAGCTACCTATGTAGGCACTTTTCCTTCAGAGTGTTAGGATATTCTCATAATGCAGTCATACAGTCATGTAGGCATGCATTGTCATGCATTTGCATGCATCCCAATCATCAGTGAGGTGTCCTCCAGCACCTAGTACCCAATTTTCTAGCCCCGGGAGCTTTCTTCCATTCATTTTTAGCCCTCCTAGTCAGTGATGTGCCCTTCTTTCACCTATCACATGTGAAAGGCACCCTTCTTCACCTACCACTCAGTTACACTTCAGTTAGTTGCTTGATTAGTGGATCTCTCCTTGATTTGAGGATTGATTGACTTGTTTACTAACTGAAACACTCCTTTGGACCCCCAATGAGACTAGATTACCTATTTTGACTCCAATCAGCTCCCCATCTGCCCTCCACTGAGCCTCCTTCACTACATTAGTGCTTCCATGTGCCAGTTACACTACCTACATTCACTTAGACTTAGTTTGACACCTGGTTGACCATTGTGCATTGATGACTCCACTGATCTGATGATGACAACTCCTAGTGGAGTCAAGCTATTCCATGCAGCATATTCAAATGACCTGCTTGGTTAATTCAAATTATTCAGTCGTTGTGACTACACATTGTATTGTATTCTACTTCTGAGTTCAATAGAGAACTGCTGCAATTCTCTTGCACAGTTTACACATATTATTCTTTATGCATCTATTGTAATTGATTTACTTGTTCAATTAGATTTGCTGTGCTTCAATTTCACATGGTATCAGATCCATTGCAGGGATAAGACTTCTTTCCTGTAGGTATTATTCATGAGGATTGAGTGAATTTGATCACAAAAATATTGCAGCAGTGGCATGCATTATCTCATGTGCATTCACTACTGGGCATGCGGTGCGAAAAATTCTCTTCCAATCCACACCAGAAGCAGAGAGTTTTCCACATAATTCTTGGATTCGAATCATTAGATCTTCAAGCTTGCTTTATTGTCTTATGCCGGGTGTGAAGCAACTTGAAAAGTGTGGATTGTTCGACTTTATTGTTCTTGTTTTCTTGTGATTTGCAGGTTATTGACTCCTTCTAGTGCATTCGTTCCTCTTGAAAGATGGACACTTATTCATCAAATCTCTTCACTCCCTTCAACTATTTTCAGTGGAAGGCTGATATGGAGATATTGCTGCTCTCTAAAGGTTTCTACAAAGTTACCATGGGCCTAGAAGTCGAAGCTACATCAACAATAGAGAAGGAAAAATATTTCAGTAAGCTTGATGAAGCTTATGGTTTACTTTGTCTTAGCATCTCTAAGGATCTTCTTTTCCATCTCAATGGATTGACTACTCCGAAAGAGGTATGGGAGAAACTTTCCACACTCTTTGGCAAGCAGGATGATATGAGATCTTATTAGCTAGAGAATGATTTGATTGCCCTCAATCCTGAAAATTTCGAGACCATCAATGACTTCTTCACTAAGTTTAAGATCTTGGTTATGCTATTGAAGCAATGTGGAGTGGAAAAAGAATATAAACAATTGATCTTATGCATTCTTTCGAAAATTGGAAAATATTATTCAGT
This sequence comes from Larix kaempferi, assembly GCA_027924585.1. Taxonomy (NCBI): domain Eukaryota; kingdom Viridiplantae; phylum Streptophyta; class Pinopsida; order Pinales; family Pinaceae; genus Larix; species Larix kaempferi. The sequence goes on along the minus strand of BSBM01000729.1, from coordinate 7,484,711 downwards.
TTTTGTTTCAACTTTCAATACAGGAAAGCTCACAATTCCCAATTGGAAAATTCCTACCTTAAGTGCCTTCATTGAATCCGTGACAAAGGAGCATGATAAAATCATTCAAATGGGGACCATATGCTCCAAATATCAATCTTTATTTGTTGGAGGATCAAAATCTACGAATGTAAAAGGGAAGCAAAAGAAAGAGAAGCCAAAATTTGATCCATCCAAGCAAAGATAGAAGACCAAGCATTCGGATGAGCCATCTGGTTCAAGAAACAAGCAAAAGGGTAAAGAGGGAAAATAGAACACTAAATGTTCTTATTGCAGCAAGGGATATCATCCTGAAATCTCATGCATGAAGAATACCATAGATCAGATGGCCCTTCTCTTAGAGAAAAACAACATAACCCTTCCAGACGGTGCAAGGAAGAAGGAGAAAAATGATCACCCCGAGAGAGGTCATGCACTCATGGAAACTGTTTCGACTTCCACAAATCTACTCATTGATTATGGAGCTTCGAACCACATGGCTGAAAATAAATATTATCTATCATCATTTGATCCTAACAACACCATCTCCATCCACATGGGAGATGACTCTCAAATTTCTTTAAAGGGCAAAGGAACCATTCATTTAGAGCATGGCAGTTTTCACAATGTTCTCTATGTTCCTTCCTTAGCTTTAAATCTTCTTTCCGTTTATTTGATGACACACACTGGTTCAGCAAAGAAAGTTGTATTCTTCCCTAACAAATTTGAAATTTTTGATATTCAAAGTGGAGAATTCGTTGCAGTAGGAAAACCCAATCATGCGGCAAAAGCTTATGAGTTTTCACACTTTCTGCCACATGAAAAGCCCATTGCTCTTCTCACTCATGGGAATGAGGTTAGTAGGCTATGTCATGAGAGGTTTGGACACCTAAATTATGAATATTTGCAGCTTCTACAGAAAAATTCCATGGTTGATGGCCTTCTGAAGATCAAATCCTCGAAGGGAATATGCAAAGGTTGCATCATTGGGAAGCACCCCGAGCACAAATTTGACCGAGGAAAAGGTAGCAGAGATTCTTCTATTTTGGGGATGATACATTCTGATATCAGTGGTCCATTGCCACATACCTCCATGAATGGATCAAGGTATGTTCTGACATTTATTGATGACTTCTCCAGATTTGCTTGGGTCTTCTTTAAAAAAAACAAGTCAGAAGTGCTAGAAAAATTCAACATTTTTAAGGCTTCTGTTGAGACTGCCACCGAGAGAAAAATAAAAGCTATAATATATGATAATGGAGGTGAATATATCAAATCAGATCTGCTGTAACTTTTTGCTGAAATTGGCATTCAGATCCAGCACGCAGCTCCCTACACACCTCAGCAGAACGGTGTAGTGGAAAGGAAGAACATATCACTAAAAGAGATGGCAACCTGTATGATTGAGTCAAAAGGTTTGGGTGAAAATATTTGGGATGTGGCCATGAATGTTGCTGCATATATTAAAAATAGAGTTCCACATTCATCTTTGACAGATACTACTCCCTTTGAAGCCTACACTGGTCACAAACCTGATGTGTCCAATCTCAGGGTTTTTAGCTCCATTGCTTGGGTTAGAATTCCGTCTGAGAAGAGAAAATATTTGGATCCGCAAAGTGTTGAGTGCATCCTAATTGGATATGATAAAGAATAAAAAGGCTACAAAATCTTGGATATCAGATCCAAAAATATATTCATTGAGCGAAGTGTCATATTTGAAGAACCGCTTCAAAATCTAGAGCTAGTTGAGGAAGAAACTGTTGATTTACCGCCTCTACAAGAACAAGATTTCAGAGAAGATGATGAAATTTTTGGTTCTGATATTTATGATATTTTCTCAGAATTTGATGAACATGAAATATCAGGTTCAGAAGCTGATCCATATGTGCCCCAACAGTTTCCAAAGTGGGCCCAAAATACTCTCAATTCTGCTGGTTCTAACATTGGAAATCTTCTCGATCCAAGGAGAACTCGAGCAGACTTTCAAAGAGAAAGCCTGGCTCTTTCATGTCCTAATCATTTTCTCTCTGAGAAATTATTTTTGATGATAGGTTCATATCCTAAATCATATCATCATGCCCACTAATGGCAAATCACCATGGATGAAGAGTATAGTTCTCTTCAAAAGAATGCTACGTGGGAGCTAGTTTCTCTTCCACATGGGAGGAAACTAGTCCAATGTAAATGGGTCTATCGTACAAAGGTTGCTGCTAATGGCTCAACCTGCAAATAAAAATCTTGGTTGGTTGCAAAAGGTTTCTCCCAATTCCAAGGAGTGGACTACACCGAGACCTTTGCACTGGTTGCAAAGATGGATTCTATCCGTCTAGTTTTGGCTATTTCTGCATCCAAGCACTGGGAAGTGCACCATATGGATGTGAAGAGTGCATTTATTCATGGATATCTGAATGATGATATTTACATGAAGCAACCAAAAGGATATATATATATATCAAATCCAACATTAGTGTGCAGATTGAAGAAGTCATTGTATGGATTGAAACAAGCGCCAAGAGCTTGGTACGCAAAGATGGACTCCTTCCTTTTGTCACGGAATTTTGAAAGGTGAAAATCAGATCCAAATGTGTACCTAAAGAAAAATGAAGGTAATTTTATGATTATAGTTCTTTATGTTGATGATCTTTTAATAATTGGAAGCACTCTTGCTTTTGTTGAGATCTTGTAACTTCAAAGAATATTATATTTGTACTTTATTATTCCGGAGATGATTCATTCCTCCGTGAAGATCTTATTGTATATCCGGAGATGTTTATTCCTCCGTCGGAATGTGGTAACTTGGGTTATTAGACTTCCCTAGTGGGGGTCGGCCCTGTATGTGTTATGTGGGTCAAAGGGTTATTAGACCACCCTAGAGGGGTCGGCCCAGTCAGTTATAATGGGGTATTTAACCTAATGGTTAAATACGAGCCTACATGTACTTGTGTAAAATACATATCAGAGTAGTGTATAAATAGAGGAGGTGTGTTCCTCATTATACACATTCACTCACTTGAGGATAGCACACTTGTGGAGGAGAGGTCTTCTATTGTGGAGGAGGAGATCATGTCTCAGGGTTTCATCTTTGTATATTGCTGGTCATCTATATTGAGGAAGCTTTGCTGGGTTTTCTACCCCATGAGGGTTTCCCAGGATAAATCTCTGTCTCTTGTGTTTATGCTGTGCTTGTTGTTTCTTCAGTGATCCTGTATATGCTATTATTGTGAAATGGAATGTAATGCTGCTATTTTCTGTCTTAGCATATTAAATCTTAACATGGTATCAGAGCTAACCTGAAGGAAGACAAGGTATGGCACTAACGACACTTGCTTTACTTACGACAATTTGAAGGTTAGGGTTTTACATAGCAAAAACCAGTCATCATAGGACTTTCGCTATAAATCCGTTTTGGCGAATTTTTCGGATCTGAAATTGTTACAGGACGAAGATTAAATCTCCAGGTACCTCGTGTCCAAAGGACAACCTCTAATTCGTTGTACTTTTTGATTTATGATCTGTACAATATAGGGTTTCTGCCTCTTCCAGATCTAAGTCAAAATCAGGCGACCTTGGGAAAAGGTCATATCTTGGGCTAGGAAGCTCCAAATGAAATTTCGTAAAAAGTGACAGGTAGTGCACAGTCTGTACTATCTCAGAAAACGTTTTCAGAGGCCGAAGTTGAACCAGTGACACGTGGCACTCCGTACAAGTTCGCCCTCCTGTATTATCCCATAAACAGGTCATGTTACGACAATTGGCATAATTCTCTCTCAGAGAGTCCAATTGAGGTCAGACCTGTCAGGATGGAAAGATAACAGGCCGATATACATCAGGAAAGTTTTTCAGAGGCTGAAGTTCAAAAAGTGACACGTGGAACGCCGTACAAGTTCGCTCTTCTGTTTTATCCCAAAACAGGTCACGTTGCGACATTTGACATAACTCTCTCTCAGAGAATCCAATTGAGGTCAGACCTGTCAGGATGGAAAGATATCAGGTCAGGCTATCTCAGAAAACTTTTTCAGACCCTGTAGATTGAAAATTTTGGAGTTACACCAGAAACAATCAGGTACATATTTCTGTCAAAACAGAATTATTTTTGAGTACCTTCATTCATGGCTTCCGGAATTTAGGGCTTTGAAGAAAGTTGGAATTTTTGTAAATGGAGACCACGGCTGAATGATACTCATCAAAATAGAAATTTAGAGACCAAGATCATATTTTTTGGTTGGGCAGAAGGCCGGGCTTGATCAAACCCTAGTTCGGGACTTTGATCAGAAAAGTGGAAAATTAGGGCTTCTGTAAAAATGAGAATTTTTGAAATCTGTGACCATGGCTGGAAGCTCCTCAGAAAAATAGAAGCTTAGAGCTTTGGATCAAACATTTTGATTGGGCAGAAGAGTGGGATTCATCAAACCCCAGTTCAGGGTCACGTCCAGTGAATCCGGAAGTTTCAAAGGCAAAATTGAGGAGTGAAACTTTGCAGTTTTCAAATTCTGAATATATCAGTTTGATCAGCTCATCAAGGTGCATATTTCTATCCTTTCGGAAGTTTGAAATTCAAAGTTTGAATTTTTGGGGTTTCTCTGACAAACCCATATCCAGCTCCAGGTCCAGTTCTTGCAAATCAAGTGGATAGGGTTAATCCTAGAAGAAGATGGATTGGTCACCTGCATAAGTGAAGGAGTTCCTGTTTCAGAGGGAGATGAGGCTAAGGCTTTACATAAGGAGATTACAAGCGATCTCGACAGGTATGACTCATCGAGGTATGTTTTGAGATTTGTTCATGATTAAGTTTATGGTATGTTTGTCTTCATGTTATTACGGTTAGTACAATGTTGATTTTAGATTTGTTGTATCACCTTAACAAAATTATGAATGCATGATAGAAGATATTCATTGGTTAGGGTGTTGACACTTATGATTGTACTAATGCATTATAATGTTGTGTGAGGTTGATGTTGTCTGCTAACAAGATACAGGTACATCACAAAAGACAAATCAGGCTCCATGACCATGAAAACATGAAGACAAAGACTCATCCATAATCTTTGTTCTACTTACGAGGTATGTATGACTTTGTTATATTATGCTTAACCTATGAGACATGCAGGTTCTAGCTCAGGATCTCTAAATCATTGAAGAGATTGTTTAGGTATGTTGTACATAACCAAGTAGGTATACTAATCCAGGTATGTTTCCCATGAATCTTACCTTGTGTTAGGATCCCTTATATAAGTATACTTGATATGATTGGTTATGCTTATTCATAAAGTTAGTAATCAAGGGTTTATGCATGATTTAATTAACCAGAAGAGTACTATGATCAAACAAGAATATGCATGAGTAAAAGAAGACTTACTTGAAACCCTGAATACTAATGATCATGACTATACATATTCAAGATTATTTAGAATTAGAATGTTTTGAGAATATACTAATGAATGAATGTTTGTGTATGAGATCATGAGGATGACACTAGTGCACACTTGAGCATGCACAGTGGTACAGAATGAATAGAAGTTCAAAGGACATATAGAAGATCAAGCGGGAGGCAACCACACAAACATAAAAGATAAGTATTTGAGTTGTTATTTAAAATAGTAAATGATATTTCTTGTATGCATATTTGTATTCCTAGAACATATCATGCTGAGTGCAAACATTCATTGAGCATTGAACATTATACTACTAATATGCATATGATTGGTAAGTTGGACAAACATTCCATTGTTGCTTGTCTAGAATGAAACCTCTTTGCTGACATGCTGAGAGATGTGCACACTCTCGATAGTATGTTCTGGTAGAGATGGAAGGCATCTAGATAGCCACTGTATGCATACAGGATATGGGAAAGTGTTGTGCCAAAGTATTGGTCAAGATAGTTGCATAACTATGTAAATGATATCTGTATGCATAATAGGTTATCATGATTTCATGATTATGAAGGATTACTAATCATGTAATTAATTTTGTTTTGTAGGAAAGATCATGAAGAATAATGAACACCGAACAAGTGATGGATGTTCAACAAGAAGATTTACAAATCAAACAAAATATAGAAGGGTTGTGGCTAGAAGATTCTCTTAGAAAGAGGAAGAGAATCATGATGAGATGTTTGCTCAAGTGGCTAGATAAGACCATTCTCTTAATGGTGCAATTAAAGAAGAAGTGTGAATCAGGTTCTGTATGGGTTCCCAGGATCGATAGTATATTGATGAGAATACATGTGGGGATTGTATCATCCTTGAACACTTGTTCTAAAGAGAGCCGTAGACGTAAGCTCTCCGAGAATGAAGTCCTTAGTGGACAGTTAAGGGGATTGGATCATCCCTGGACTTTCAGTCCTAAAGAGAGCCGTAGACGTGAGGTCTCCGAGAATTAATTCCTTAGTGGACAGTTGAAGGGATTGGATCATCCCTGGACTTTCAGTCCTAAAGAGAGCCGTAGACGTGAGGTCTCCGAGAATGAAGTCCTTAGTGGACAGTTGAGGGGATTGGATCATCCCTGGACTTTTAGTCCTAAAGAGAGCCGTAGACGTAAGCTCTCCGAGAATGAAGTCCTTAGTGGACAGTTAAGGGGATTGGATCATCCCTGGACTTTCAGTCCTAAAGAGAGCCGTAGACGTGAGGTCTCCGAGAATGAAGTCCTTAGTGGACAGTTGAAGGGATTGGATCATCCCTGGACTTTCAGTCCTAAAGAGAGCCGTAGACGTGAGGTCTCCGAGAATGAAGTCCTTAGTGGACAGTTGAGGGGATTGGATCATCCCTGGACTTTCAGTCCTAAAGAGAGCCGTAGACGTAAGGTCTCTGAGAAGTGGGGATTGTATCATCCCCGGACCTTGGTCCCTGAATTGATCCGTAGACGTATGGTCTTCGAGAATAAAGTGATGGGATTGCATCATCCCAGAACCACTAGTTCAAAATGTACGTGAGGACTGCATCGTCCATGAACTGGGTTCAAAATGTACGTGAGGACTGCATCGTCCATGAACTGGGTTCAAAATGTACGTGAGGACTGCATCGTCCATGAACTGGGTTCAAAATGTACGTGAGGACTGCATCGTCCATGAACTGGGTTCAAAATGTACGTGAGGACTGCATTGTCCATGAACTGGGTTCAAAATGTACGTGAGGACTGCATCGTCCATGAACTGGGTTCAAAATGTACGTGAGGACTGCATCGTCCATGAACTGGGTTCAAAATGTACGTGAGGACTGCATCGTCCATGAACTGGGTTCAAAATGTACGTGAGGACTGCATCGTCCATGAACTGGGTTCAAAATGTACGTGAGGACTGCATCGTCCATGAACTGGGTTCAAAATGTACGTGATGGGATTGCATCGTCCCTAGACATGAGACTTGTCTTAAAGTGATAAGGACTAATCATCCCGTAAGTAGATTGGGATTGCATCGTCCCTAGACATGGTGAAGTGTCTTAAAGTGATAAGGACTAATCCTCCTGTAAGTAGATTGGGATTGCATCGTCCCTAGACATGGTGAGGTGTCTTAAAGTGATAAGGACTAATCATCCTGTAAGTAGATTGGGATTGCATCGTCCCTAGACATGGTGAGGTGTCTTAAAAGTGATAAGGACTAATCATCCTGTAAGTATATTGGGATTGCATCATCCCTAGACATGGTGAGGTGTCTTAAAGTGATAAGGACTAATCATCCTGTAAGTAGATTGGGATTGCATCGTCCCTAGACATGGTAAGGTGTCTTAAAGTGATAAGGACTAATCATCCTGTAAGTTGATTCGGGATTGCATCATCCTTAGACATGGTGAGGTGTCTTAAAAGGATAAGGATTGATCATCCTGTAAGTTGATCTGGATTGCATCATCCATAGACATGAGAGATGTCTTAAATTGAGAGGGATTTATAATCCCATAAGTGGATCAGGATTGTATCATCCTTGGACCTATGTCCTAAAGTGAGAGGGATTGACCATCCCATAATTGGATCATGTGTGTTGCAGGGTATGCTGCTATTGTGTATACTTGTATCAGTGTGGATACTTGTATTGATAGATGTATTAGTGAGAATACATGCTTTTGATGATAGATGTATTAGTGAGAATACATGCTTTTGATGATAGATGTATTAGTGAGAATACATGCTTTTGATGATATATGTATTAGTAAGAATACATGTTTTGATGATAGATGTATTGGTGAGAATACATACTTTTGATAATACATGTATTGATTAATGTACTTGTATGGTTGAGGATACTTATGTTGTAGATCGAGATGATCCAGATGCTGTAGATCGAGATGATCCAGATGCTGTAGATCGAGATGATCCATATGCTGTAGATCGTGATGATCCAGATGCTGTAGATCGTGATGATCCAGATGCTGTAGATCGAGATGATCCAGATGGTGTAGATCGAGATGATCCAGATGGTGTAGATCGATATGATCCAGATGCTGTAGATCGAGATGATCCAGATGCTGTAGATGAGATGATCCAGATGCTGTAGATCGAGATGATCCAGATGCTATAGATCGAGATGATCCAGATGTTGTAGATCGAGATGATCCAGATGTTGTAGATTGTGATGATCCAGATGCTGTAGATCGAGATGATCCAGATGCTGTAGATCGAGATGATATGACAATGCTGATGATCGTGAGATAACGATGCGGATGATCGTAAGATGACGATGCTAATGATCGTGTGATGACGATGCTGATGATCGTGAGATGACGATGCTGATGATCGTATGATGACGATGCTGATGATCGTGATATGACGATGCTGATGATCGTGTGATGTCGATGCTGATGATTGTGAGATGACGATGTTGATGATCGTGTGATGACGATGTTGATGATAGTGAGATGACGATGTTGTTGATCATGTGATGACGATGCTGATGATCGTGTGATGGCGATGCTGACAATCGTGAGGATTCAGATATTGATGTTGCTGTAGTTGTTTGAGTGCTGCAGAAGATAAAGACTCAGTACTGAAGATGTTGATGTTCTAGTATTGAAGATATTCCAGTAACTGGTTGAGTTACTGATGATGTTGAGAAAGCTTCCAATGATTTATAGATGTATCATGTATGATGTTGATGACTCCTTGCTCGTGCAGATGCTGTTATAATATCCTTCTCGTTAAGGGGGGGTGTTGAGATCTTGTAACTTCAAAGAATATTATATTTGTACTTTATTATTCCGGAGATGATTCATTCCTCCGTGAAGATCTTATTGTATATCCGGAGATGTTTATTCCTCCGTCGGAATGTGGTAACTTGGGTTATTAGACTTCCCTAGTGGGGGTCGGCCCTGTATGTGTTATGTGGGTCAAAGGGTTATTAGACCACCCTAGAGGGGTCGGCCCAGTCAGTTATAATGGGGTATTTAACCTAATGGTTAAATACGAGCCTACATGTACTTGTGTAAAATACATATCAGAGTAGTGTATAAATAGAGGAGGTGTGTTCCTCATTATACACATTCACTCACTTGAGGATAGCACATTTGTGGAGGAGAGGTCTGCTATTGTGGAGGAGGAGATCATGTCTCAGGGTTTCATCTTTGTATATTGCTGGTCATCTATATTGAGGAAGCTTTGCTGGGTTTTCTACCCCATGAGGGTTTCCCAGGATAAATCTCTGTCTCTTGTGTTTATGCTGTGCTTGTTGTTTCTTCAGTGATCCTGTATATGCTATTATTGTGAAATGGAATGTAATGCTTCTATTTTCTGTCTTAGCATATTAAATCTTAACAGCTTTAATCGACAAGTTAAAGACTGCTTTAAATCTAGCTTTTGACATGAGTGATTTGGGCTTGCTGAAGCAATTCCTTGGGCTTGAGATTGCTCAAAAATTTGATGGGATCACCCTATCTCAGCAAAAATTTGTTTCAGACCTGATAAGCAAATTTATTATGTTAGATTGTAAGGAAGCCCCATTCCCATTCCTCTCAGGAATCAGTCTTGAGGAGGGAAATTCTACGCCGCTTGCAGATTCGACATTGTATCGACAGTTGATTGGTATCCTTATCTACTTGACACACTCAAGGCCTGATATTTCTTATGCCGCGAGTGATATATCAAGATATATGCAGCAGCCCCATGAGCTCCATTAGCAGGAAGCCAAAAGAATCTTGCACTATGTGCAGGGTACTAGACATTTTTGCATACACTATGCTACAGATTCTGAGCTAGATTTGGTTGGATTCACTGATTCAGATTGGGCGGGTGACAGTGTCGATCAGAACTCCACTTCCAGTTATGTTTTCATTATTGGATCTGGGCCTAGTTTCTGGTCAAGCAAAAAGAAGGCAGCCATTTCCTTATCTTCAGCAGAGGCAGAGTATTGAGGAGCAGTCAATGCTTGCATGCAGGCAGTTTGGTTGCAGGGTATTTTGACAAAGTTTGATATTGGTAGCACCACTTCGACTGTCATATTTTGTGACAATCAAAGTGCTATCAATATCTTGACATATCTAGTTCAGATATAGAGGACCAAGAACATCGAGATCCAAATGCACTACATCCGAGAGCTTGTGCATGACAGAATCATTGTTTTTCAATATTGCCCTACCGACGAGCAAATTGTAGACATATTCACCAAGAGCTTCACTGAGAAGAAGTTCTCTTACCTATGTTCACTATTGGGGGTGAGTTCCATCATGGTGGAGACATATTAGATCCTTCTATGTTCAGCTTGAGGGGGGGATTTCTTCCCACTGGGTTTTCCCTCTTTCCTCACTTAGATTTTTTCTAGCATTTTGGATTATTTTTTGTATTGGGGTGACCTTTGGTCTAGTTACCAGGGCCCTATATTTTATTTTTTACTACATAGTATAGCTTGAGGGGGGGTGTTATGATATTCTCATCATGTTTTCATGTAGTCATGCAGGCATGCAGTCATGCATTTGCATGCATCCTAGTCATCAGTGAGGTGTCCTCCAGCACTTAGTCCCCAGTTTGCTAGCCCCGATAGCTTCCTTCCATTCATTTTTATCCCTCGTAGTCATTGATGCACCCTCCTTTCACCTACCACATGTGAAAGGCACCCTTCTTCACCTACCACTCAATTACACTTCAGTTAGTTGCTTGATTAATGGATCTCTCCTTGATTGATTAATTGACTTGTTAACTAATTGAAACACTCCGTTGGACCCCCAGTGAGACTAGATTTCCTATTTTGATTCCATTTAGCTCCCCATGCACCCTCCACTGAGCTTCCTTCACTACATTAATGCTTCCATGTGCCAGTTACACTACCCACATTTAGTTAGACTTAGTTTGACACCTGGTTGACTGTTACTTGTGCATTGATGACTCCATTGATCTGACAATGAGGACTCCTAGTGGATCCAAGCTATTCCATGCAGCATATTCGAATGACCTCTTCAGTTAATTTGAATTATTCAAACATTGTGACTGCACATTGTATTGTATTCTACTTCCAAGTTCAATAGAGCACTGCTGCAATTCTCTTGCACAGTTTACACATATTATTCTTTATGCATCTATTGTAATTGATTTACTTGTTCAATTAGATATGTTAGCATTCAATTTCACACATATTTTTATATATGACGAGGGAAAGAATATGCGCCTCTCTCAGTACTATGCAAGACAATGCTATTGACATTGAAGGAAACATGAGAGCTGGTAGGAAGATTAAGTTAGTAAATGATTTTGACCAGAAAGAAAAAGGAAAATCAAAGGAATAAATTCGTACTTATTCAGGAAATAAAGACTCACAGGAGGTCAAGATCGAGGATATGTATCACATTATAGAAAATATATAGAACGAAGTGACTAGGATGGAACTAGAAGGTAGCAGTACAAATAGGTAGGATCCTCCAACTTGCAATCCCACCCAATTCAGGAGGCCCTATAACCCTCAAATGATGTATAGAGAAAAGAGGAATGAAAAGCAATTGCTTAAACCTCTAGTCAGAAAGAACAATAACAATATCCTGGAGACAGCTAAGGAGGAAACATACGATAAAGTAGAAGAAGAGTTGAATTGGATGGAATATGAGTCCCATACGATACATCTCACAAGGGAAGATTATGAAAAATCACTACTTTTAAATCAAATTGTTAACTATCAAGAATACGGTCAAGAGATTGATCAATCATCAATCATTGACTCAATATCGGTTGTTCTTAGGCACTCTACAGGTAGAGCTTAAAAAGAATCATGAACTCAATCCCATACCTCCTCTACTCAATCAAAATTTTAATCCTTCACCCAAAAGCTATCATGAAAGGAAAACCATAGATAAATCTCCATAGGTTACTTATTTTGTCAAAAACAATGACATGTTAAAGGAAAAATACAAAAGAGTAACAAGCCATCCAACTCCCAAAGAAGCTAGTGTAGTCATTTCCAAAAAGCCTAATAAAAATTCTAAAGATCTTGAAAAATAGTTCTATGTATTTTAACCTTGAGCACGAACTGAGTAAACTTAAGATATATATTCCTTTCACTGAGCTTCCCAAAAACCATATGTATCAGAATCATATTGATAGGTTACTTCATGCTAATCAAGTCACGTATCAGCAAGATACCATTAATATGTTGGATGAACCCCCGACCATCCAATGTGCCTCCCATGTGAATGACAAAGAAGAATTCCTATGACTCCTTTTTATGTCACTCTCAGTATCCATAATAAATTGATGCATTATTGTATGTTGGACTTTGGAGCTTCACACAACCTTATGCCCAAGATAATTATGGAAAAACTTGGTCTAGAGATCACTAGACATTATCATGATATGTAATGTCCCTTCTTAATGAAATTTCCAATGTGCTCAAATTCACCAAATTTCAACTCTAGGTATATGTATGCAACTGATTCCAACTCCTCCAAATAATTTTAAACTTGGTCAGGAAGGTCATGAGGGGTGATGATATGTAATGTCCCTTCTTAATGAAATTTCCAATGTGCTCAAATTCACCAAATTTAAACTTTAGGTATATGTATGCAACTGATTCCAACTCCTCCAAATAATTTCAAACTTGGTGAGGAAGGTCATGAGGGGTCATGGGAAACATTAAAACATATATTATACATATACTGAACTGATATACCCAACCTTGGTCTTCACTTTTCAAGGGAAGAAGTTTCGGGACAAGACTAGTCAACTTGGGAAGTGGAACCCCCCCCTAGGTCTTGGAAAAAAGCTCTTCCAAACACTGTACAACCTCCACTAATGATGGGTATGAAAATTGGATATTTGATTAGACACTATTTAAATTATATATCTAGAATTATATGTGGTTTTGGGGTCGAATAGGTATCCAAGAGAATTCAAGGAATTTACTAGTAAATTGAGGCTCAAACCCCCAAGGGTAGATGGCTCCAAATAGCTCCAAATGCTCCCAAATTGATATAGAAGGTACTTGGATGATATTGATACATATTTATAATGTTTATGGATGGTCTAGAGTGTTCATATGACTTCTGAAACTCCTCTTTCAAATCTGGTCAAGATAGGGATTTTTACTAGCAATTGTTAGTTCAAATCCCCCTAGGGTGTGTGATGAAATTGGCTCTCCAAATACAACTCAACCGTTTCTAATTACATATAAGATGTAGGGGAATTAAAGGGGAATTCAATTTGGTCTCAGGGGCATCTCCATTCAGTTCATAAACCCTTCTATAATGCACTTCAATCGGATACAAAACAACTAGTCTCGACCATGGGGGAAACGAGACTCAACCTTCTCCAAATGCTATGAAACTTCACAAAATGACTTCAAATGCTTAGATACTAAACATGAAACTCTTATAATGCATAATTAACATTCCATACATCATTTTAATATCCATGGATCACTCATTCATTCAAAGATAAGAACATTTCATTGTCATACATCAAGATAGTGGGAAATGGATCCATTTTCTCATTAATAATTAGATTTACATGACTCCACTTGTGCTCTCAACCTGAGACTCTTCATGACAGTAAATACAGATCATTTATGACAGTAAGATGATCTTGAAGTGTCCATGAGATTCCCTGTAGCTCAACCTATAACAAAAGATTCCATTAAGCTCCAAATGAAAGGTCTGAATGGCCTTTCCAATTACCAACTAGGATGGGAATCTTTCACCCTCGAAATTGGTGCTAAGGCAAGTAGAGTAGCACTCCACAAGATCTTTTTTCCCAAATGAAAAATGAAAATTCTAAAATGATCAAAAGCTGCTATTCTTCTTTATTCATGAATTTTATAAACTTCTAAGGTCCTACATGGGTCGAATTCCTTCGAAGAGCTTCATGCCAAGTCAAGTTGGGAAGAGATTCCCAAGTATGCCACTTGTCCTTCTAATTCTAGCCATCTCCTTCTCCAAATTCGAATTGGTGTCTCTTTGTCTACCCTAACTCACTTGAGTGTCCTCTTCGAGGCTATTTTTATCCCTAACATGTCATATATGTTAGATGTCAGCCTTCAGGTCTGATTTGTGTCATAGGTGTCATAGCATCTTCATCATTGTTGTCATAGAGCTAGGCAATCTACCCCAAGTGTCCCACTAACTCCAAATGCCTCTTCCTCTTCCATTGGAGTTACTCTTCCTCTACATTTTGACCTCATTGAATCATGCCAAGTATTATTCCCTTCCAACGCATCCCAATAACATTGGACTTCTCATGGATTCGAATTGACAAGAGGAGGATGCCATGTGGCATAGAAAATCTAGCTTGTGTGGGTCCCACTTCCTCCATGTGATTTCATGATCAAATGCCACTTTGATTTTACCTTTTATACATTTATTTAGCTCCTTTATTAAATATTTATGCTATTATAATTTCCAAACATCATTTATTATCCTTCTTATTTCAAATCCCATTGCTTCCACCCACAACCTAGGAAACTAGTAATTTTCCTCCTTGGCAATTATTTGACCCTTAACATAAATTTGACAAACTCTCATGAATATGGCCAATGGGATTAGGCCATTGTGACCCAATGCCAAATTTGGGACATGACAATTCCTCCCTTCCCAATATTGCTTGTCCTCAAGCAATTTCAAACATGGGTGTTGAAGAAACTGCTTTATGTATAATTCTTTGAAGTTGCCATTGAGTTGCCCAACTTTGAATCTTCAAGCTTCCATGAATATTTTAGAGAGGAACCACCATGATTTCTACTGCAATACTCTGATTAAACTCACTTTATTAAGTGGGTAATCCATCCCCCATACTACTTGTTTTCCCCAAAAATTGAAACCAATGAGACTAAGAATTATCCCAGGGTCCCATTGCTTGTATTGCACTCCAACAATTATAAGTACTCTCCAATTCATAGTTCCTGGATCCCATTTTCTTGTATGCATTCTTCCAAACATCATGAGTACAAAATATATATCATCAAAGTACATAACAACATAATGAAAATTAACATCAAGAAGATGCTTCATCAAATAATCATGAAAGTGCTTATACCTCCAAGCAAGTAGAATGCCATTTTCCAAGTACATACAAGCATCAAGTAACCAATCAAATATGCTCCAATGACATAGGTGAGGATCCCATTTCCTATCATGCTGCTCCAAAAGGATGTGATATGCATCAAAATATTCAGCCATGTATTCTTTCATCCAAGAAGTGAAGGAAGAATCTCCACTAAAATCTGAACCGAATAATGACCAAGAAAAACAAGGAGACTTCAACTGACTCAAAGAAGTCTCACCCATACATCCATGACTGTGAGAATCATAAATATATAACAAAGTATGCGGCTTCCAACAAAAATGTTCTCCAATCATAAATCTATTCACCCCATTATTGGATGAAGTTCCTCCAACATCAAATGAACCAAGTGTTGAGCAAGAAAAACATGAGTCTTGAAGTGACTCAAATGCATATCATAGGTGCATCCATGTAGATGTGCATCATCATAAAGTAACAAAGGATGCTGTTTCAAATGTGGATAAGAATGGCTCGAACCATGTAATCATAAAAAGTAAATCTAGGAGTTCCATACTCCTCATGTGGCACCATCAAAAAGAACCCTTTCACCCATACTTCATTAAGATTAATGCTGCAAAACATGGAATTGTAGGATGTAGGAGAATGAACTAACTCACCCAAATGATCAAAAAGTGCATAATTTTCATCATGTGAAGGATCCATATGGGTATTATCATGCAGCTCCTTCAAAAGTGTGAAACCCTTGTCATATATTGGTTCCAATGTAGAGGAATCATGCTCTTCTTTAAAAATTGCATAACCTTCCTCACGAGACAATTCAAGTTCCTCTTCCACCACATCAAGTTCTTGGATCTCTTCAAGTTCATCTTCAAACACATCAAGAATATTCAAATTTCCACAGTTCTCATGATCTACCATGTCATGAGAATCCTCCAAACAATCTACCTTTTGACAATCTGAAACATAGGAGGAAAAACAAGTGTCTTGCAACTTTTCAAGAAGTTGCTCATTTTGAATTGTGAGCTTATGATTATACTCATTATTCTTCAAGTATGCATCATGTAACAATTCATTAAGCTCAAAGAAATGGTTTCTATCAAAAATCAAAGACATAGAATTACCTTTGATGTGGCACATTTCTCTTTGAATCTTCTCCATGTCTTCAAGGAAGGATGGATCCTCCAATGAAGAAACTTTCCAACAAGAATTTGACACTAATGATTGAGTGTCATGGAGCATGCTAAGGGTCTCTTGGATCTTCTTTTCATTCATCTTTAAGGACCCTTCAATAAAATGAGGCTCTTGCAAATGAAACTCCTCATCTTCTTCCTTCTTACTTGGTCCAACTTCATGAAGCTCAAGTGGTGATGGGGAAGTTGATATTATTTCTTCTTTAACTGCTACAAGGTATTCATTTTCATGCTTAAGGGAATTTTTGCTTGCAGCAATACTGTCAAAAGTGATTTCTATGTCACCAACATATAGGTGTGAGAACCCATCAGTAGGTACTCCTTCATAGTTCAAGCATCTATCAGTAGATGCTCCTTGATTCATGTCCAAGGTAGAATGTGTCTCGAAATGATCTTCAATATTTTCAATAGGATCTTCTTCAAGTTCATGGGATGTATCTTCATCTTTATCCTTCAAGCAATTTGATGTACTTTTCCCCTTGGTTTTCTTAATATCACTACATTTGGAATCTCTTTTTGAAGAGTACCCAAGAAGTCTCTTCAAGAGGGACATACCTGCATTCCCTGAAACTTCATATTTTTCATTGCTCTTTTCACTCACACACATATGATTTTCTCTCCAAGGCCTTTTACAAGAAGGGCATAAACCATTTTTTACTAACTCCACATGTTCATTTTTGGGTCTATTTTCAAACACACAATCAACATAGTATTCAAAAGACATGGAATTCTGTGTATCTTCCCTCGAACTAAGACATTCTTGATATTTTTGATATTGTTGGGGCAAGGTTTTATATGTTGCTCTCCATCTTTGTAACTCATTCATAGAATTATCATTTGGTGGTGTGTCATACTCATATTTATCATACATATGGTCATAATAATAATATTCATTCCTCCTAAAATTGTAATAATTGTTGCATTATGGCACCTCTTCCTCATACCATTCACATTCTCCTTCATATTGTTCACAATCATCTGCATATTCCTCATAAGAATTGTACTCATAGGATCCATCATAATAGTAATACATGGCTGAAACTTATTCTTCAATGTATGATATTAACTCATAGGTGCAAGGAACATTCTATGATACCACTGTAATGTCTCTTCTTAATGAAATTTCCAATGTGCTCAAATTCACCAAATTTCAACTCTAGGTATATGTGTGCAACTGATTCCAACTCCTCCAAATAATTTCAAACTTGGTGAGGAAGGTCACAAGGGGTCATGGGACACATTAACACATATATTAGACATATAATTAACTTATATACCCAAAATTGGTCTTCTCTTTTAAAGGGAAGAAGTTTCGAGACAAGACTAGTCAACTTGGGAAGTGGAAATCCCCCCTAGGTCTTGGAACAAAGCTCTTCCAAACACTATACAACCTCCACTAATGATGGGTCTGAGAATTGGATATGTTTTTAGATATTAATTAAATTATATATGCAGAATTAAATGTGGTTTTGGGGTCGAATAGGTATCTAAGATAATTCAGGGAATTTACTAGTAAATTGAGGCTGAAACCCCCAAGGGTAGATGGCTCCAAATAGATCCAAATGCTCCCAAATTGATATAGAAGGTACTTGTATGATATTTATACATATTTATAATGTTTATGGAATCTCTGGAGTGTTCATATGACTTCTACAACTCCTGTTTCAAGTCTGGTCAAGATAGGTATTTTTACTAGCAATTGTTGGTTCAAATCACCCTAGGGTGTGTGATGAAACTGGCTCTCCAAATGCAACTCAACCCTTTCAAATTTCAGATAAGAGGCAGGGGAATTCAAGGTGACTTCAATGTGGTCTCAGGGGAAACTCCATATAGTTCATAAACCCTTCTATAATGCACTTCAATCATATACAAATCAACTAGTCTCGACCATGGGGGAAACGAGACTCAACCTTCTCCAAATGCTATGAAACTTCACAAAATGAATTCAAATGATTAGATACTGAAAATGAAACTAATAGAATGCATAATTAACAGTACATACATGAATTTAATATCCATGTATCACTCATTCATTCAAAGATAAGAACATTTCATTGTCATACATCAAGATAGTGGGAAATGGCTCTATTTTCTCATTAATAATCAGATTTACATGACTCCACTTGTGCTATCGACCTGAGAATATTCATGATAGTAAATACAGATAATTTATATCATATTAAAAAATAAAGGGGCAATTAAATCTCCCCCAAAGAGAACAATGGCTCACCAAATCTGCCTCAACCCATGAGCAAGAATATGATGAGAAAACTTGGAATAGATGAAGGAATAAGCTGATCTTGAAGTGTCCACAAGCTTCACTGCAGATAAAAATGTAAAAAAAGACTCCATTAAGATCCAAATGAAATGTCTAAATGGACTTTCCAATTACCAACTAGGATGAGAATCTTTCACCCTCGAAATTGGTGCTAAGGCAAGTAGAGTAGCACTCCACTAGCTCTTCTCTCCCAAATGCAAAATGCAAATTCTAATTGATCAAAAGATGCTATTATTATTTATTCATGAATTTTATAAACTTATAAGGTCCTCCATGGGTCTAATTCCTTCCAATATCTTCATGCCAACTCAATTTGCGAAGAGATTCCCAAGTATGCCACTTGTCCTTCCAATTCTAGCCCTCTCCTTCTCCAAATTCTAATTGGTGTCTCTTTGGCTGCCCTAACTCACTTGAGCGCCCTCTTCGAGGCTATTTTTATCCCTAACATGTCATATATGTCATATTTAGACTTCAGGTCTGATTTGTGTCATAGAATCTTCATCATTGTTGTCATAGAGCTAGGGAATCTACCCCAAGTGTCCCACTAGCTCCAAATTGCCTCTTCCTCATCCATGGGAGTTACTCTTCCTCTACATTTCGACCTCATTGAATCATGCCAAGTATTATTCCCTTCCAACTCATCCCAATAACATTGGAATTCTCATGGATTCGAATTGACAAGAGGAGGATGCCATGTGGCATAGAAAATCTAGCTTGTGTGGGTCCCACTTCCTCCATGTGTCTTCATGATCAAATGCCACTTTGATTTTCCATTGTATACATTTATTTATCTACTTTATTAAATATTTATGCTATGATAATTTCCAAACATCATTTATTATCCTTCTTATTTCAAATCCCAATGATTCCACCTACAACCTAACATCATTTATTATCCTTCTTATTTCATTTAACATCAATTTGAAAAATGCTCATGAATATGGACAATGGGATTAGGCCATTGTGACCCAATGCCAAATTTGGGACATGAAAAATCCTCCCTTCCCAATATTGCTTGTCCTCAAGCAATTTCAAACACGGGTGTTGAAGAACCTGCTTTCTATATAATTCTTTGAAGTTGCCACTAAGTTGCCCAACTTTGAATCTTCGAGCTTCCATGAAGATTTTAGAGAGGAACCACCATGCTTGCTGCTGCAATACTCTGATTAAACTCACTTTATTAAGTGGGGAATCCATCCCCTATACTATTTGTTTCCCCAAAAAATTGAAACCAATGAGACTAATAATTATCCCAGGGTCCCATTGCTTGTATTTCACTCCAACAATTAGAAGTGCTCTCCAATTCATAGTTCCTGGATCCCATTTTCTTGTATGCATTCTTCCAAACATCATGAGTACAAAATATATATCATCAAAGTACATAACAACATAATGAAAATGAACATCAAGAATATGCTTCATCAAACAATCATGAAAGTGCTTATACCTCCAAGCAAGTAGACCACCATTTTCCAAGTGCATACAAGCATTAAGTAACCAATCAAATATGCTCCAATGACATAGGTGAGGATCCCATGTCCTATCATGCTGCTCCAAAGGGATGTGATATGCATCCAAATATTCAACCATGTATTCTTTCATCCAAGAATTGAAGGAAGAATCTCCACTAAAATCTTAACCGAATAATGACCAAGAAAAACAAGGAGACTTCAAATGACTCAAAGAAGTCTCACCCATACATCCATGAATGTGAGAAAACTTGGAATAGATGAAGGAATAGATGAAGGAATAAGCTGATCTTGAAGTGTACACGAGATTGCATGTATCTCAAACTGTAACAAAAGACTCCATTAAGATCCAAATTAAGGGTATGAATGGCCTTTCCAATTACCAACTAGGATGGGAATCTTTCACCCTCGAAATTGGTGCTAAGGCAAGTAGAGTAGCACTCCACTAGCTCTTCTCTCCCAAATGAAAAATGCAAGTTCTAAAATGATCAAAAGTTTCTATTCTTCTTTATTCATGACTTTTATAAACTTCTAAGGTCCTCCATTGGTTGAATTCCTTCCAAGAGGTTCATTCCAACTCAAGTTCGGAAGAGATTCCCAAGTATGCCACTTGTCCTTCCAATTCTAGCCCTCTCCTTCTCCAAATTCGAATTGGTGTCTCTTTGGATGCCCTAACTCACTTGAGTTCCCTCTTGGAGTCTATTTTATCCCTGACATGTCATATATGTTAGATGTCAGACTTCATGTCTGATTTGTGTCATAGGTGTCATAGCATCTTCATCATTGTTGTCATAGAGCTAAGGAATCTAGCCCAAGTGTCCCACTAGCTCCAAATTGCCTCTTCCTCTTCCATGGGAGTTACTCTTCCTCTACATTTCGACCTCATTGACTCATGCCAAGTATTATTCCCTTCCAACTCATTCCAATAACATTGGAATTCTCATGGATTTGAATTGACAAGAGGAGGATTCCATGTGGCATAGAAAATCTAGCTTGTGTGGGTCCCACTTCCTCCATGTGTCTTCATGATCAAATGCCACTTTGATTTTCCCTTGTATACATTTATTTATCTCCTTTATTAAATATTTATGCTATTCTAATGTCCAGAAATAATTTATTATCCTTCTTATTTCAAATCCCAATGCTTCCACCCACAACCTAGGAAACTAGTAATTTTCCTCCTTGGCAAATATTTGACCCTTAACATCAATTTGACAAACTCTCATGTATATGGCCAATGGGATTAGGCCATTGTGACCCAATGCCAAATTTGGGACATGACATGATATTTATAGCTTTGAATGATTAAAGATCTGGTTGTAACCCTTACACAACTACCTACAAAAATTATAATGATGGAGGTGGTAGTGGCTGATGTACTCGCAAAATATGGAATATTTTTATCTAGGAGATGGGATAAAATGGGAGGCACCATGAAAATGTATATGAAATACCCTACAATGCCTATGTTCATAGGATAAACAAGGAGATTATAGTGATAGGGTAAGTCCGCGTATGTTATAAGCGATCAGAATAGTCCCAAAAACTATCCCCTATATGCCACAAATGAATACATGGGTTGTTGCATCCTCTCAGTCAATGAGGCCTTCAAATATTAATATTTTGAGTCACAGACATCTAAGGTTATTGTTGAGAACCAAACAAATCAAGTATGGAAATTATACTTCTATGGAGCCTCAACAAAAGGCGAATATGAAGTTGGTGCACTTCTAATTCCTCCTTCAGGTGAAAATATCACTTTTCCTCATAAATTGGATTTTGAAACTACCAATAATTTTGCTGGATATGAAGCTCTCATCTTGGGTCTTCGAGTAGCTAAAAATTTAAAGGTTACCAAATTGGTAGTATTTGGAGATTTAGAACTAGTTATTAATAAAATCAGAGGCACCTATCAGACTAAGCATACAAGGTTGAAGGCCTACATAAATATCGTGTGGGATTTAATAGAAAACTTTTTTTATGCATTTAATATAACCTTTGTTCCTAGAGAGCTCAACCAACAAGAGGATTCATTGGATTTAGCAGGAAGTACCTTCAAGCCTCCCAAAAATCCCAGGCTGAAGTATGAAGTTGAGATGATGTATCGTCCTTACATCCCCAATAACATAAAACACTGGCAGGTTTTTGAAGACGACTTGCATATTAAGCATTTATTGAAATTAATAGAGGAGTTTTCAGTCACTAATATTGATCCTGGTGATGAAGAAGAGGTTGAAAAATCAACTCAAGAATATCATGCATTCACTCCTGATATGTCACAACAAGTTGTTGGGCACAAAATACTGCAGTTGAAGAACAATTTTATTCCCAAAGGTTTAGTTCCTTTGGAGCAATTGTTTGATAAAAATGATGTTCCTATCAAACCAACTGTTCAACGAACCAACGAAGTAGTGGACAAATTTAACCTTGGTACCCCATATGATCCAAAATATATCAATATTTCTCAATCCTTAATAACTGAGCATAAATAGAGGTATGTATATTTATTCAAATAATATATGGATGCCTTTGCATTGAAATAAAAATATTTGAAAACTTATGATATTTATGTTATACAACATATAATTCCACTAAAGGTGGATTCTAAACTAGTAAAACATAAGCTGGGGAAAGTGAACCCTATCCCGGTTCCTATCATTGGAAAAGAGGTTAGGAAACTATTAGATGAAAAAATCATTATTCCCCTTAGATATTTAGAATGGGTAGATAACCTTGTACGAGTGAGGAAAAATATTGGGGAAATACGCTGGTGTGTAGATTTCAAGTGCCTAAATAGGTTTTATTTGAAGGACAAATACCCTCTACCCAAAATGAACCACATTATTGAGAAGGTGGTTGGATCAAGAAGAGTCTCCATGATGGATGGATTCTATGGATACAACCATATATCCATGCACCTTGATGAAAGAGATAAAACAACCTTCACCACAACATGGGGAACGTTCATGTATGATAATATGCCATTCAACATTATCTATGCTGGTGCCACCTTCCAAAGGGATATGGATATAGCATTTGTAGGAGAAAAATTAAAATTTATTGTTATAAATACATAGGTGATATGACTGTATTTTTGAAGTTCGATGAAGACCACCTACAACATCTAAAACAGGGCTTTGGAAAATGCAGGAAGTTTTCTCTAGCCTTGAACCCTAAAAAAATCATTCTTTTCCATGACAAAAGGAAAGTTCATGGGCCATATTGTCTCCAAATATGGTGTCCGAATAGATCCTAATAGGGTAGTTACTATAAACCTAACAGATCTCCCAAGAAATAAGAAAGAAGTGCAGTCTTTTATTGGAAATATAAATTTGATTCCTTCATAACTTCACTGAGATGATGAAAACGATTACGAACATGTTAAAGAAGGATGCAGATATTAATTGGAATATTGAAGCAGGGAGTTCTTTTAAGAATATCAAAGCTGCTTCGAGACAATCCCCTGTCTTAATTAGTCCTGATTACACTAAATATTTTTGATACTATCTTTTTATTTTGAAGTGACTATTGTAGGTATCCTTTTACAAAAAAATGATGCAGGTCAAGAACACCCAATTGCATTTTTCAGCAAGGCATTGAGAGATGCAACGCTAAAGCATAGTACCAGGGAGAAACAAGCTTATGTGCTGGTGAAATATCTTAATTATTTTAGAGATTATGTCTTGCACTAAAATATTATTGCCTATGTTCCAGGTAGTGAAATCAAGGACATCCTTTTACATCCTGATAGTGAAGGAAGGAGGGGAAACTGGATTTCTAAAATCTAGGAATACGATTTGGAGATAAAACCAACCAAACTTGTTAAAGTCCAAGGCCTACCTAAGCTGATGACTGAGTTAAATTATCAGGCATTAGAAATAAATATGATGGAACAATTATCCAATGAGGTTGAGGGAGGTAATCATCTAAATATACCACTTGCTATCTCTACTAAGTTTGCTCAATCTAAATGGTATAAAGATATTGTTCATTTTATTCAACATCTAGTTTGTCCTCTTGATGTTGAAAAAGCTAAAGTGATATCCCTTAATCTCAAAGCTGTTATTAAATATTGTATTATGTATGGATATCACTTTTGGAAAGATCCACTTGGAGTTCTACTTAATTGTGTTGTGGAAGAATAAACTGAAGGCTTAATATTGGAATTCCACAAAGGCATTTGCGGAGGACATCATGCATGAAGAGCCACTGCATATAAAATTTTTAGAGCAGGTTACTACGGGCTTACTTTGTTTGTTGATGCTAACAAAATTGTTAGGGCTTGTGTGAAATGTTATATTTTTGCAGGTAATTAGAATATGAAACCTTTGACACTCAAACCGACCAGGTTGGAAGCACCATTTCAATAATGGGGGCTAGATTTCATTGGTGAGATTAATTAAAACTCTAGTAGTCAACATAAATGGATTCTCACTAGAACTGATTATTTTACTAAGTGGTTGGAGGCTATACCATCTAGGAATGCAAATGAAACAATTATCATCAAATTCTTAGAAGATAAAATTTTATCAAGATTTGGTTGTCCTAGAAAAATGAGCACATATAATGCACAAGCTTTTAAATATGCCAAAATGTTGATTTTTTGCTAAAATTATAACATTGAACTGGTACACTTAACAACTTATTATCCTCATGGAAATGGACTGGTAGAATCCTCTACTAAAATTTTAATCACTATCATCAAGAAGATGCTTGATTTGACAAAAAGACTTGGGATTATGATCTCAAGTATGTATTGTGGGTAGACAAGATTAGTGTCAAAATAGCCATTGGAACCTCCCCTTTTCAACTATTTTATGGCAAAGAGGTAGTTCTTCCTATTGATCTTGGCCTTCTAGTGATCAATTTACTACAACTAGAGAAAGAATATCCAAATGATATGGAAAGGAGAATTCACCAGTTGAGGAGTTCAACAAGTCAGAGAATAGCTTGACGATACCATTAAAATCCACTATGGCAAAATAAAATCTACTTTTGATAGAAAATCCATAATCAGAGATTTTCAACCAAGATTTTTTATTATGAAATGGGATGCTAGAAGAGAAGAAAATTCCAAGCATGAAAAGGTCAACAATCTTTGGATTGGTCCTTTAAAGGTTGTGACGATACTAGACAATAATACATATCAACTGACTCACCTTGATGGTGACTTATTGGGTAACCTTTTCAATGGTAGGTTTCTCAAATGCTTCTTTCGTTACTAATCCATGTCTCTGAATTTTGTACTATTATGTAAGATACTCCCTCAGTTTTTATCAAGTTTCTTTTCATAAAGGTTTTTGTTCTATTGTAAAGTTTTTGTTTCGAGTTAACTTTTCATTTTGAAAATTGTGAAAAAAGAATAGATAGTGAAAGGACTAGAAGGGGATGATTATACTCATAACCCAATGGATTAAGGCACATGTCTACAGTTCTCATCCTCTCCCAAATAAAGATACTGTCCCCATTTGGATCCATTGTTGGTGTTATTTTCAATTCAAATGACTACATCCACATGGCCGTATGACATATAATTCATGACTGATATTCAAAGCCGACATTCATTTCACAAGAAAGCATGGGAAGCAATTCATTCTGCAAAGATAGAGTTTATTTTGATTAATTTTTGGACATGCAGTTTTAGACAGTTAATATTACGCAAGAGTTTGATTGATGACTCAAATTATTTTAGGATTAGCAACATGCACACTATTTATTTTCTGGAGCATGATCCTGAATGAATACCACATAAGACATGTGGCAGATGCAGAGTTATTCCGGATCACAAAAGTAGTTTTTATAATCCTTCTCATGCATGACCCTAAATCATTAAAACCACATAGCTGGAAAAACATGACCATAGAGCCTTCCAAAATGACAAATCAACTTCCTAAGTGTCAGCAGTCAAATTAAGCGACGATATTTGACAACAGTTATTGAGGGGCCACAAAAAAGTACACGATACTACAATTACATTGGGATCTTGTGATTGGAAAAGAAATGGTTGCAAGGATTTTAGGATTCCGAAGGTGCTCTCTCTTGATCTTAATCCTCTTGATATTTAGAGAAATCCACCAGATACGCATGCTTTCTTAACAATGCTTCAGGATCATAAAAGAGGTTTAAGTAAACCCATTCATCATTCATCCTGGAATAGTAAACCATCTTTTCTGCATGAGGTCCTTTTCCATATCATATCATTGAATAATTTCATCATGCCACATGTCCTTGATCCCTAACAAACCCGATATTAAATGCAAATATACCATTAGTTCATCGTATCCTACCTCATAGCGCTAGCTAGATTTCACATTTATTGTTCAAAATTGCTTATATAAATCCACCACCCCTTGAATTTCTTTTCAAATTCAAATTGTTAAAATAAACACAGAGCCAAAGTTTACCCTATTTTCTTACTGCTCAATAAAAATAATGATTTAACCTCCATTACCCATCATAGATCCTCCTTCATTATCTTCCCATGCAATTGTTATACCATCCTCACCTATACCAGAGCCTGATGTAACCTCTATAGTCTCGGAAGACCACTTGTTATATGCCTTCTCAAAGGTGTTTGATGGCGTTACCTCAATTCCAAATATCCATCAAATAGCTCATGAGGCTCAAGAAATATTCAACACAAGACGTGACAAGATACACTTTTGGTAGTATGGCCACCCTCTCATGGCCATTCCCCAAAATTTGTGGGATGGTGCATGGATTTGTATTCTGAGGAGAAGGATGTCGTTCTTTCCTATGATGGGACTCCAGTATACCCCATTAAAAAATATTTTATCCAAAATATGTTGTACATTGTTGAAGATGTATCCCGAGGAATCTTCAAAGAAGACTCCCTCAGTACCAAGTACAAGGAGATATTGACTGAAGAAAAAGTTAATTTCCTCAGAACCCTTGTTGTGGAAAATATTGAACAAGGATGCATCCTTCCACTTGGTAATGGGAAAATCCTTGTAGTTTGCAGCAAGGCCTTAGTCCTTGATTTTCCTAGTGGGTGAGTGATTTCTCCAAGTGATATTGCAAGTGGTTGTTAATGAAACTTGAATAAAAGAAAGAAAACTAAAATAAAATATAACAAAAACAAGGGGGTAGGAATGCAAACTGCAACAACCAAATGTATTGAAAACCACATTGTATTTCCCAATGGTCAAGCATTTAAAACACCTAGGAGGTGCAGGATTCAAGGGAATCCAACAATATCCCTTAGGGAGGTCCTTCTTGTCCAAACTAAATGCTAATTGGGTTGACCAAACAATGGAGAGAAACTCTCTCTCACGGGAGGAAGGAGGCAAGGGAACTTTGGAATGATTTCAAAGGTGGGAAGAGGTGAGATATAAAGGAGCTCTAACACAAATACAAGTATTTAAATTTTATCTCTTTTCGTCTCTACAAGATGCATTCCCATGGCTTCTTTTTATAGGCCAACAGGTGTCCAAGAAACAACTAGCTCCAAATGTGAATGCCATCACCTCATGAAGTGGTTCCAAGTACACAAAGGGTGATATTTAATGCCAGAAGGAGTGTATGGAGCCCAAATTCAAATTGTGGAGGTGTTGGACCATTGATGAGCCTTCAATTGTGCTACTGATGGGTGATATTTGATAGTCACACATATATCGAAGGAATTTCCATGTGAAGTTCGCGCATGCTATGAATTGGTAACACACGCTATAGCACAGGTTAACAAAGGTTCATCCACGTGACCTATTCATTTGACTACTTTTAGGAACTTTTGGACTCATGTTTCCTTTTGGATTTGTTGAGGATGCCTTTGGTGAGATGCATTCTATATTTTGATGATGCCTTACTACAAGAATAGCCAAAATCTTGCATAGGTGCAATATTTAGGCGTTAATAGATGCCCACTGAGGATTACAATAAGAGAAGACTGGGGGGGAAATCAACGATACTGTTGCGACAAGGATGAAGGAAAATTCAATCCATGTGAGAGTAACAGAACATGGGAATACTTCTAAGTACTAAATATGCGAAATTGTTGATGATCATGATGAGCACACAGGGGTGGGGGACCAAAGTAGTGGTGAAGCTGCACAAGGGGGAACTTTACTGTATTAGATGGATTTATACCATGTTTTTTCAAATGTGAACACTGCTACATTCAAAAGTACATTCCTCCCTGATGTGATAGAGGGACATCAATCATAGGGGAAACCACTAATTTAGGGATCACTGCTACTTAGTTCGATTTGATCCCTTATAGTGATTAAAAAGGACCCGAAGGTACATCTACAACTACCACAACTCTCATAATATGATGAGCTGATTTCAATGAGAGTTGAAGCACATGAGAAGATGAGGGTCTCATCATATGAACCAAGACCATATTATAACCAATTATAGGACTAACAAACCTGACACAAGACTAGCTGATAAGCATGGGGCTCATAAATTCATTTGATGGATGTAAATAGGGGTAGGGTTGAAAAAAACATTCCTTAAGGAAATGAATATAGTGGAATGGAGGGATACAAACTACAAGTGAAGGGGATTTAATGGAGACACAATACTAAGAGTAATGGTGACCAATAAAACTAATAATGTTGGGGATATGGAGACTCAAGTACACCAATCAAAGGATACCATGGGTTGCTTCCAAAGGAATCAAGAGTGCTTGTATTTTTATGTGTATTGGGGAACTTGTTTGTACATAAATAATAATTGGTGTTGTCCCCACAGTTTTGTGTGTGTCGAGAGACCAATTTGATGATGGGAGGAGTCCCCGCAATTTTGAGGGGGTTGGGGGATGCTTTCCATAATGAGGTGGCCGTTGTTTTGAAAATGTGAATACAGGTGCCCCATGAATCAATTCCATGTAGGTTATTCCTACGAGAATGACAGAATGGAATTGGTTGTTTCAAAGGGTCAGGCCCCCATTGGTGTCTTCACAGTGGGGATGATACGAGGAATATTGCAGTGGGTGGAGTGCTCATGGAGGTATGAGTGGTCGAATTCATTTCTTGATCGTAACATATGTCAAGGAATCATATGGAATCAATTGTTGAAGGTGGGGAAATAAATGCGCAACTATAAAAGGATGAACTAAGGGTGATATTTTCAAGATATATTGGATTCCTCGATCTTTTGGGGGATTGACATCATGGGTGTCAATTGATGAAAAGGAGTGTAATGGTGTGAAAAACCATGGGGGAAAATGCTATTCATAGTGATGAAATTGATGACACGTCATGACTAGGAATTAGGACCCTATGGTGATCAGCGGGAGTATTGGTATATTCATTGTAAATAGGAGAAAGAAGTGCCTATATGCTAGTGTCGAGATGATACCTATGGGAGGATTCAAACACCTTTTCTGATGGATGGAGTCTTGTTCTTATAATGAAAAACCAAGTGGTGGATTATCCTTGGCCGGTAACCTAGACATATGGTGTCAATACCCAAGTGTAATAAAGAACATGGTAAAGGTATTGACAATGCATAAATAATAACTAAAACAAAGCACACCTATGGGGTGCATGCGGAAATAAAGAGGCTGGTTGAAACTGGTCATAATAGTGGATGATATAATCCATGATGCATGTTTGTTGTGTGTGGTTGTTTAAACAGATGGTTGATGGTCAAGTGCAAATCTAGGACTTCATTGGCGATGTGATTAGCGAACGCTTTGGTGCTTTGAGGGACATGAGTGAAGGTAATGGATTCAGAATCTCATACTAAAAGGTCAACTCACAACAACTTGCGAAAGAGGAGGGGATCGAGGGCATGAAACACATTGTTTAGCTGTGATACAACTAGTTGGGAATCTAGGTGTACTTGCATATGGTGTATGCTGAGGTGGGTGGAATCACTTAAGAGACCAATGACAACATGATACTCTTCTATGTTTTTTGTGAGCCCCCCCACAAAAAATAATTCGGTGTGGTAGAGGACTTGAGAAGGGGAATAAATAACCCAGGAAGCTGATGCAAGACTCTTGTACCATCAAGTGGCGCCATCTGCGTAGTTGATTTTTATGCAACCAATTCCCAGAAATAGCATAACAAGAACATAAAAGTACCATAAAAGAGTAATACATGACTTAATAGAGAAGAATGAAGATGAATATCAAGCCTCTTCGAGGGGGAAACCTACTTACACAATGTGCAGAATACACGAGAAAAGACCAGAGACAATATGATGACTAAAATACAAATATATAATTCCTATATATAGGAGACAAACGTGTACAATAACAACTAATAGACCCAAGCAGACATCAATAATATGTAATGCACCACAATATAGCAGGTAATGCACCACTATATAGGGGGTAATGTGACACTCTATAGGGGGTAATGTGAAAATATTTAGGGATTAACATGCCCCTTCCCTTCAAAAAATGTTGTCCTCAACGTTGAAGTAGTTCTAGATGCTGCTGTATAAAGCACTCGCGTTCCCATGTTGAATCTTGAGTGGGTAGGTTCTTCCATCTAATGAGATACTCTGGAATTATTCGATTACAGAGCTAGATGATTCTTGTTTCAGTTATTTCTTCAGGATCCAAGATGATTTTTCCTTTCTCATCAGGTTCTAGTAATACCATTTGAACTAGTAGCTTGTCACCGATTACCTTCTTTAAACATGAAACATGGAATTCTTGGTGGACTCTTGAATATGTAGGAGGTTCTAATTTATATACCATACTACAAATATTTTGTAGCACCTTATAGAGACCGTAGTATTTAGTTTGTAATTTATTATCCTTCTTAGTGTTCGTCAGGGACACCTGTTTGTATGGTTGTAGTCTCTAAAACACCTAACCCACCACATCAAATATTCATTCACTATGGTGTTGATATTCTTATTGTTTCATTCGATTATGTGCCAAATTTAGGTTTTCCTTTAAGATTTGAAGAAATTTTTAGTGATGCTCCATGTGGTCTTCCACTGCTTGAACCTTATATGAGTCTCTCAGTGAAGATGTGATGGATAGTGGATGATAGCCATAAAGTGATATAAATGGGGTCATTTTTGTTGATGTATGGAAGGAAGTGTTATACCACCATTCTGCCAAGGGTAACCACTTGACCCATTGTGTTTGTTTATGAGCTGCAAAACATCGAGATATCCTTCCAAACATTTTTCCACTATGTCTGTTTTTCCATTAGATTGAGGATGATAAGATGAGCTATGAGCCAGTTGAGTACCCAAACAAGAAATAATTCGGTCCAAAAATTTCCAGTTAAAATGGGATCCCTATCACTTTCTATAATATTTGGAGTACCATGTAGTTTTTGAATTGTCTCCATAAAAGCAGTGGTGACTGTGCTAGCTTTGAAAAGGTGAGATAGTGCACAAAAGTGTGCATATTTAGTAAGTCTATCAACAACCACCATGATGACACTCTTTCCTTCAGACTTTGGTAAACCTACGATAAAATCCATTAAGACCTCTATCCACCATTGTCTTGTAATGGCAAGTGGTTGTAGAAGAACCGGGGTCTTAATTGTTTCCACTTTAATTTGTTTGCAAACCAATTATTTTGTCATAAATTTTCGAACATCAATTTTAAGACCATCCCCAAAAAATAATTTCTTAACCTTGTGGTTGGTTTTTAAGAAACCTAAGTGCCCTCCTATTGGTGAGGAGTGGAATTCAAAAAGTTACCTTTTTCTTGAGTTGGGAACTCTTACAAAGATATAAGCGATCCTTGTACCATAGCAAATCATATTTCCACATAAATGTATTAGAGGTAGTGGGATCTTGTTGCAGCTTTTGAATGAATGTCCACATTTCTTTTTCATTTCTCCATTAATCCCTTGCTTTGGTTATCCAATCTACACTAGTACAAAATGAGAGATAAGTGACCAGGTGATCAAAAAAATTGGCCACCACAGTTTTTTCAAGGGATAAATGACCAAATTTGAGAAATTTTAAGTGAGGTAACTAAAAATGACCAATCTGGTCATGAGATAAGAACTGAACTAAAAATGACCAATTTGGTCACGTGATAAAAACTAAACTAAAAATGGCCACGTAACAATTGGTCACTTATTTGGTCATTATTAGTTATGTCACTCCGACAATGAAAATTAATTACAATTTTGACAATGAATTTGTACAATTTATTGAATTTTAACACTGCAGATGGATTCAGAGACCCAGGGGTCTCTGAATCCATCTGCAGTGTTAAAATTAAGTAAATTGTAACGTTGCAGATGGATCCAAAGACATGAGCTAGTGTCGAAACATGATGTCATAGGAGAAACTACTAAAAATTTTTGCAATATTATTTCATCTATACTGTCACATCCAGTTTGATGTGCTTATCATGTCCATATCTTATTTCACCATTTTTTCTTTCGTATTATCCCTTTGAAAAATCATCCAAGTTGTATCATGTGCATCATCATAGTGTGGTTGAGTCGAGTCTTGGATATTTGTTGTATTTACCTCTTGGAATTGTAATGTTGTAAATTTGGTGTCATTATGTTTGGCTCATCATATTGGCCACGTTCATATTTTGTTTGAACAAAACCATCATCGTTTGACCTTCTCGACAGTCTATAAAAGTTTCGGCAAGTTCGTGTATTTTTCGTCTTGTTAGCTAAATATTGTCAATTTCACAACCTCAATTAATTCTCCATATGCATCCATTCATCATGGTTCTCTTTATGCCCAAGTTTGAAAGTTCTAAAATCCCCCTCGGGTCTATCCCCTGCAAAAAATTGCCAATATCCTCCATTTTGGAAAGAAAACAAAATCCTCCCTTTTTTAAAATTCTTTTTAAAGAAGAATTACCATGATTATGATATTTCCTTACATTGACATTGAATAAATAAATTGTTAATGGTGTAAAATAAAAGTCCGTAAGTCTTAACTTGCAATGGCAATGCTATTTTTATCTTTTCTTTTTAATTTAAATTTTATTTTGATTATTAAATTTTTAATTTTATATTATATAAATAAATAAATAAATAACAAAAAATAATACTATTAGTATTATATATATTAAAAATAAATATATTATTTTGTATAATATTTTAAAAAACAAACAATACATAAAACAGTGAACAAAACAACCACCTCGAGCCCAAAGTATCCTTATATATTGGGTAGACCTCCCATATTTTTTGGTGATTTATAGGATGCCTCTAGTTTTGACAGAATTTGGAAGCAAAACTTGTTCATTGGGATACTTCAGAATTTGGGAGCCAAATTTGTGCATTTGGAGACTTCCTGGGCAGACTTGACACTAATTTTTGGTGATTTAAAGAATGCCCCTCGTTTGATAGGGTCTTCTTGCATTTAATATTTTATCGGGGTTTTGCATTTAATATTTTCTCGGGTTTCTGTGTTATTCTATTGAGTAGAAATTATCCTCCACAACTGCGGTGTCCAATGGATAATCAATGCCTACATCTCCAACAACAAATAGGGAGCTGCAAAGGAACGAGAAATCCCCTTCAGATTTTCTTTCTTGACAGCCGATAAAATGTACAAGAATTAGGGTTTTTAATGGCCTTATTAAATTGCTAGAAATTGGATTTCATATTCCAGATTCAACTAAGTGGAAGAGTGTCCTTCCATAAAATCGGTGATAACTCTATTGGTAGTTTACGGTGAATGGTGGCCTGCATTATACGATCGATGGTGGCCCGCGCTACATTCAATACGTGTAAATTGAGATTGGAAATTTAAGCATATAAGATGGTGAGTTGGGTTGTTCAAATCTCTTTAGGGTTTTCCGTATTTCCTAGATCCTGTAGTTCTGTGCTGCTTCTCCTAACTATGTTATAGGGATATTACTAGATTTCTAGCGTATAGGGCATTCAACAACTTCCTTTTCCTATAAATATGTTTTTATGCTATTCATGGTGATACTATATATTCAATAGCATAGGGGCCGTAAAATAAAGATTTTAAATGATACACTAGGCTGTGATCCGTAGTGTGTCTATCTACAACTGGAAATTAAGATCTGGATCTGAACCTGGAAAATGACATAAAAAAAACTTTACTTTACTCTCTTTCCAGTAATCCACCAGTTCTGGCCATTTCAAACCCTATAATTCAGTCTTGGGGAAACCCAACCCCAACCACACTCCAATCGTTGTTTAAAAATAAGGTACTAACTATAAATTCTATTGATTTTCATTTTCCTTTCAGTAATAAAAATTTAGGATTAATCCAATTGAATCATATCCTAGCTAAATGGAATGGTAATAGATCAAATTTGGTTGCATATTGTTCTACAGTACAACCGTCCATCGAAACAAGATTTTTCTTTGGTTGTTCTAGTTCTCCATCCACACATCTAAAAATATCACTCAAAACGAAGTACCCCTTCTCCCGAGGAGCCAGGCAAAAGGACTGAGTGAAGGTCCGTGTTCCACTGTTCTTTAAGGTAATTGATCCAATCACCAAAACTAGTACTCCATTGTTGTGAGATGCCCGTGAATCAACTGTGTTAATATCTACCTTTAACGCACTGTAGTCTAGAGACGTTACCGGCTTATTGATATCCTTCACAATAGTTACCGACAACATTTGTCCACTAGGGTCTGGGCGACCAAGTATGCTGCAATGCATATAAAATTTGTATAGCAATTGAGGTGACAGAAAAAGAACATTGTAATACTTCTTCATAAAGGAAAACCCAATAGTTTGTTGTTGGATGTCCATTTCTGAATTGAATTCGTTCAAGTCGTGGGATGAAGCAAAGGGAAAATAAAGCCTAACTCATCTTGCCACTACTTTTCACCTCCTGCAAAATGTTTATTGCCGCACTTGTTGATTTGCAAAGTACTGTTATAAAATATTAACACTGGTAAACCAAATTATAGCAACAGGAAAACCACAGAAGTTAAGTTTAATGCCATAATCGTTGATAAACCATCAACGTGTTATTGGTTAAGTTTAATTCCCTAATAGTTGATAAACTGTCAACGCATTACTGAAAATGATGTCCTTTTTAGTGAGGGTCATAGTCATGAAGACTCAAGGGTTCTGCAAGATACTGCTAAACATAATGGTTTGGTAACTGAAGATAATGCATATACTCAATCAATAGAATCTAACAATACGCCTCACAACTCAGATATAGAGGAAGGGATTGTCAGCATGTCTACAGGAGAAACAGAAGAGGCAAACCAACATTTACCTTCAATGCTGGATAACTTCCAGGGAGATGAGATGGATACATAGGTCATTCCTTCTATAAACAAGATGAAAGAAGAGAATGAAAAACAACACTGTACGCTTGAATGCGAGACATATTTAGAAGTTTTGTATGTGGGAGAACTTGAGAAAATAGTGCCATTCAAACAGGAACTAGAACATGGATATAGCCCTAAAGAACTACAGATAGTGGAAATGAGCGCCATGGAGGAAGTAGTGGAGGAAGTAACATCTAACCATGCCCTATCAGATTCCCGAAAGAAAGAGAAAAAGAAAAAACCTATTGGTAAGGTGAGATTTATGATTCTGAATATCAAAACTTCGGTGCTTCACTTATCCTATTACAGCATAGGTGATTTTCTTATCCTTCACACCGATGCTATTATTTTGTTATCATTGCTTATCATTGGAATTATTTCAAGTTTGTTTGAACCAATTTCAGGATATTGCTTCTTCAAAAGAGAATATAGCTCAAGCAAATCACAACAAAACATCAATTTCAACAAAATCATCATCAAATGCTACATCTAGGGCATCAAAGCCTCTGGTTTGTTCTGAGCATAACAAGCCTTCCAAAGGGCTTCTGAAAGCTTTAGGAAAATTGGATAATGGTCTGGAAATGAGAAAGGAGGCAAGTAGTGGGGAGACAACCAAGAGTAAAACCCCTCTTTGTATTTATTTAAACAACTTAGTGAGTCTAGGAGCAGCCAAAGGAACTTCAGCTAGACATAGCTCTGCAAACAAGAAACAACCTTCAAAACCTCTTCGAAATGGCTCAACAGTGTTGATTTCGTCAAAAGAAGAGGTATATGTCTATTGCATAAATATTCAGTGGAATGATGTCTATTGAGATTGACCGAGTCAATCAACTGTTTTGAAAATGATGGCTTTGAATAAGTTGATCAGGTTAGCGTAGGAAGGTTTATTACAAATTTATGATACTGACAGTTTTTTAATGGATATGATGTTGATCTCTTAATCACAAAAGGATCTCCTTTGTATGATGACATTAATTTGTTTCTACAAGTTTCTACAAATAGCGTTGCAGAGACTGTTGATTTATGGGGATTTCGCAAAGAGAATATTAGGTAAAGCTTACTTAGGTTATCAGGCAGGTGGTTCTTCAGTGTGTATTTGTCAACTGTTATGCATGACTTGATGTTTAAGGTTTGTGCCTTGAGTGAAAAGCTGTACTCTTTTGCACAACATCTTGAACTATACTTTTCAAAATTTCAATCAATTCTCGTTTTTATGAATGGTAGGAATCACAAAGAGTGTACAAAAAGGCCAAAGAAGCAAATGGAGAACAAAAATGATGAATAAAAAATGGAAGGAGATACATACACTTCAACTTCTGGAGGGTAATTATGCAAATCATATTATCATTGTTAAATTTATTGCTTGTTTTGGGAGAAGCTACTATAGTTTGATTTCAGAATGATTGATTTTCTTTGA
This sequence comes from Larix kaempferi, assembly GCA_027924585.1. NCBI lineage: Eukaryota > Viridiplantae > Streptophyta > Pinopsida > Pinales > Pinaceae > Larix > Larix kaempferi. The sequence goes on along the minus strand of BSBM01000729.1, from coordinate 7,447,731 downwards.
AGTTTTGAACATGTATAGTCTACTGCTTTCCTATAAGTTTGGTAAAACATAGGTTATGGGATAGTCATGTTGCTAGTTTTCTTGTAAATCCATGCTGCACTCTTGCTTCATCAATTGAAATAGTTTCATTTGCTCAAACTTTTTCCATATCATATATAAATATTATAACCAACATTTATGAATATATAGGTCCTACAGATCTATCAGTGCAAGTAGGTTAGATAAAAAGGTAACCAGGGAAACATTCAACTTTAAAAGTGATGAAAGAGCAGAGAAGAGAAAAGAGGTATATAACTTTATTCTTCATTCCATTTTGTTCTATGTTACATTGTATGATTGTAATATGGCAGTTTTCTTTATGTTAGGTGCATTGTAAGATAAAAAATTAGAAGCTACTATCAGTCTAATCTTCAACACACACTTGATATTTTTCATTTAGACAAGCACCCTTGTGTAATCCTTTGTTCAAAAATACGTGACTATTTCTTTGGGATTTTGTTTGTGGTATACTAGCATGATATCATAAATTATAATTCGAAACCCCCATTTAAGTTCTTGGTGAATATTGTTTGTGAACTTGGGTAGAGGCCTTAGAGAAAAATTGTGAATATATATTTTTATGTTACTTAGATTAATTTGGGTTCACTAATTTTGTTTACTAAGACCACCAGTTTTGTGGAAGAGATATAAATGTAAAGTTAACCCAGATAGAGAAAATTATAGTATCATTATGGTTATAGTCATACTCAATTTAAAAGTGATATGCACTCTAAGTGGCATTGAAATGGATATGGAAACCAGGGCCATGGGCTGTAAGGGGCCAGGGATTTTGGCACGAGGTGCCACCAACAATAGCATGATGGATGGAAATATGGGAAAATATTTTCAAGGGTGCATGGTGAGTCTATATGTTTTGGTATCCTTCGTGAACAACCTGCATGAAGATGCCACGAGACAGTTAGAATGGTGACTCGTCAAGTGTTGGTTAGGAGGACCAAGGAACTATACCTGTATAGAGTTGGATGACCTATGAGACATTACAGTGAATGTTCGATGGAGGATGGTGTGATCTAGTAATGTGGTGGATAGTGTGTTATTCGGGCTGAGGCAACAACATTGATGCATGACATACTAAAGGTATGAGAATTCCTATCTCTCCTAGGTGCATGATCTTCATGGACTGTCAAGTGTTGGTATTAGATGGGTGATGACATGGTCCTACATTGGGAAGTTTGTTTTTCAAGTGTAACTAGCTTGGGGGAGGTGATGGTTGAACATCACCTATGGTTGGGTGGTGATGGAAGAGAATTGCCTATACTGAAATCAATCACTTGAAATTCTGCACACTCTAATGTGCCTAACTTGTGTTCAGTTAGGACATGTTGATTAGTCGTATTTTGGGTGATGCACGTAGTGGATGGTCATGACCAACTATCAAAGTCACGCCAATGTTGCACGATGACTAGGATTTTTAATTTCTTGAGTGGTATGTGATGCTGAAGCAGAATGAAAAGCCTATCCCTGTGACAAGGGGGAGGGATATGGTAATTTTTTTGAAAAGGTAGGGTACGATATGGTGGGGAAACAAATACAATGCGTACACACATAAAAAATACATGAGACATAAAAAATTTATACTACCATTCATCAATTAGAATCCTAAAAGAGATTTACCATTGTAGATTATCATCACTACTAGTTCGGATCTTACTATCTAAATTGTACAATGTAAACATACATTAATAAATATGTGAAAATTTTGAAATGAGTGTAATAGTTCATACTATCAAGATTCAAGAATGAATATTTTAGACTCAAGAGCATCCCAAAACCCTTATCAACCAACATAGATCCATATTAAACCTGGATCTATTAAGCACCGAGAGGGATCCAATTTTTTGTTGTTGTTTTATTTTAAATTTTTTACACATCAAGAAAAAATTCACCCCTCAAGAAATTCGATCTCTCTTGGTGCTTAATCGATTCAAGTTTAAGATTGATCTATGATGGTTTTAATTTTCTTATTATGAACCAACATGAATTTTTTTAATTACCTTTTATTTTTTATAATATATGAGCCGACATGGGAATGTTACGTTACCTAATGTGACTAACATGACAAACGTGACAAATGTGACAACATATCCCCCATCTTGGGTTGTAATCACTTCACTACTCTTGGTGCACTAATAAATTAATCATAATAATAATTTATTTTTAAGGTCACAACCAATCTAGACACCAATTTCGTGTATGAGACCCTCTTTATTGTGGGACAAAAGGGGCCCTCTATGCAACGATATAACTGGTAAAGTCTACATAGGTGTATATAACCTACCCCCCTCTTGATTTGAACCTATGAACTCCTAGGAGGAAACACATGTTCTTAACCATTAGGCCAACTCAAGCAAATGTCAACTTCTACTCCAACCCCCCTTGTTTGCGGGACAAGGGACCGCCCACTGCTCAACAGCATAATTGATAAAGTCTACATAGGTGTACATACCATACCTCCTTATGGATTTGAACCTATGGCCTCCTAGGATGAAACACTTGTTCTTAAATGTTAGGCCCACTCAGAAAAAACATCAACTTCTACACCAACAGTTCCCCAATTAGTATCAAACCCTCAAGCACAAAACTTCCTGATGCCAACTTCTCTTCACAATGAATAACACTCAAATTGTGTTGAGTATTGGTGTGATTAAGGGAGGCCCAAGAGGCTTTATTTATAAGTTATGATGGTCCCTTTTAGGTTTAAGGTTGTTGTGATTCCTCTTAGACTTTTAGTTTCTTTTGGGTTTTCATAATGTTTTTGGTCATTTTTTTGGGCTGAAATGTGGGATTTTGGATGGATATGCTTCTGTCATCTGATATCATGAAACATTTAGCACGAGCTCCTGAAACAACAATGGAATATGATATGATACATCTCTGGGAGGCCCAAGAGGATTTATTTATAAGTTATGATGGTCCCCTTTACAGTTAGGGTTGTTGTGCTTCCTTTTAGCCTTTTAGGTTCTTTTGGGTTTTCATAATGTTTTTGGTCATTTTTTCAAGCTGAAATGTGGGATTTTGGCTGGATATGTTTCTGTCATATGATATTATGAAACATTTAGCACTAGATCCTGAAACAAAACTAAAATTTGATAGGATACAACTATGAGACGTTTCAGGGGTGTATCCTCTATGTTTTCAGACTCTGAAATGCATAACAACATTTTGGGCATCTCTGGCAGATATTTCTGGTAACACATGTATTACTTAATTGAGAAATCATTCTGGTGAGTTTTCTATGGTGTTTAAGCATTGTTGATGTATCGTTTTGAAAAAGGTTCAAACAAAATGGCTGGATAAATGGATTTCCTTTATCTATATACTAGTTGAAATTTCAATCCATAAACTGCTAGCTTTCGCCAGTTATATAGTGTGTCCCATCAACTGCTTCTGTTCACTTTATAAATTACTCCATAACTAGAAAAATGATGATGTCCTTTGCAAAGTCTCTGATTGAATTCTTTTGGTTTAATCCAATTCTACATGAAATTCAAAGAAAAGATGAATGCCAAGGAAGCCAAGATGAATCAAATTCAAGCAAAGACACAGGTTTTCCTCAAGCTTGATATAACTTCTAAGTTCTTGCCAATATGTAATTCTCTTTGTAAGATTCATAAGCAAGGTTTAACTCAATAAGTTTCTTCTTACTCAGAAATTATAGAGAGTAGTGGTCTATTCAAATATTGTTTTCCTTGTTTCATTTCAAGGTTATTTCATTTGTGCATTTTGAAGCTGAGAGGAATATATTTTTTTCATGATTTTTGGCTGGGTAGTAACATATTTTGGCTTTATTATATTGCTCACTTAGGAATAATTGGAGGCTGAAATCAAGCAATTGCGTAAGATCCTTAATTTCAAAGCCACACCTATGCCTACCTTCTATCAGGAAGGAGTTCTACCAAAGTCTAAGTTGAAAAAGGTGAAGAGAACTGGAACGGAGCACTTGAAATTCCAAAAAATTCTGTTGGTTGTTTTTGAGTAAGTGGTTTTCGCAATATAGCATCTTATTTTTCTGTAACATAATTTTTTTTCACTGCATCCGTTCCTTCTCAAGATGTATAGCTCTGTTTCAAATGCCCCCTTCTTGGATAGGTTGTGCAAATTATAATCCTCTGAGATGAATATAGTCATTAAATCAGAAATCGCTTTTGGTTTCATAGTTTTGTATATTGATAGTCTAATAAGTTTTTCAATGATTGTTGTAGATTCCAGTACCAAAGATCGGAAGGAAGAGTACTAATTCGGGGGAAGATTCAGACAATATATCTGCACGAACCCACAAGGTTTTTGGGCTGGTGGTCAAGAACAATGGTTTTATAGAGAAGCATATCAACTTCACAGAGAAAAATGTGCCGGTTTCAATGGCTAGTATTAGAAAACTTCCTAAAAAGGCACAGAAGGAGGCATGCTCTACAAATATATCAACTATCGAGCCCATAAAATAAAAGCATTCAAGTAATTCAAGTTGTAAAACAGAATCCATAAACCCTGCTAGAGTTGATAACGCTTCAACAAAACCTGTTTGTATGGATTGGAAGTAATAGTATCCAATGCGATGGAAAATCCATCTGCAAATGGAGAAAGTTGTGGGCAAAGTGCGGATATCTCTCATGAAAAAATATCAACAGTTCATTATGACAGTCGAATGGGTGCTGAGTATCAAGATTTAATGAAATATGCGGTTACAACTAACAGTGAAATGACCGAAGATAAGACTGAATTAAAGATCATTGCTAATCATGAAGAAAAGGTGGCGGTACAAAAGACCGACAATGCCAAAGAAAAGGTTGGGTTTAAGAACAAAGACAGTAGTAGAATGAGCCGTGGTCTTGCTTCCAGGGGTAAACCAAGTCCACAGTGACATGCTTCTACATCTAGTAGCAATCAAGAGTACTCTAAAATCAAGATAGTTAAAACCTCCAAACGTGATATGCAAAAGATTGCGATGCCTCGAGAGAGTGGAAAGCATGAAGATGCACAAAATACTTCTGTGAAACAGAATGTTAAAGGCAATCCAGGATTGTCTTGCTTAGTTGCAGATATAGATGTATCCTAATAGATTGGTCAACCTATTATTATCAGGATGAGAGGCAATGTTTATCAGAATTGAGGTATATTTATAAACCATCAATGCGTTATAGCTTGAAGATAACCTTGTTTTTAAACTTTCTCATATGGTATTTAATCCTCTCATCTATGGAAGAGGCATGACACTTGAAGGCATGACGATCGTACCCATGATACTTCTAGATGGGTGTGTTGGATACGTATTGTAAGTATCACCATCAATTGGGTTTTGTTCACCTCCACATCATCGACACGCGGAAGGTATACTCCTTTTTTTGGTTCTATTTTGATATTCAAAATTTATACTTTGTTAAGGTTACACTCTTAAGTTATTGGATTGTTGGTTATTTTTAAAGGGCCTGTTTATTCACCAGCTAACTGTCCCCTTGTATCACCCTCAGGAAACTTGAGTCCCCCAGCAGTCTCACCATTAATCATGTTTCCTTCCCCTCCAAATCATCAACATGTGAAAGGTATACTTCCTTTCTTTTCATAGATATTTGAGATGTATTCTGAGTATAATAGTAGCAAAAGTTACTAAGCACGACCTGCTTATTGCATTGTTAGGACTCTCTGCTTCTCCTGCAAACATTTCCCCTTTAGAATCACCTTAGATGGAAAAAAATGATACCTTTGGCACCACCACCATTGGTATTTCCTCCCCCATCCACCTACTAAAGGTATGGAATGATCCGAAAACAAGATCTTTGCTACTCTATGACGTTAACATGAATTGCATAAAGAGCATGAATGAAGCTCACAAATCCATAAGAAGAGAACCAAACAGCAAAGACAATACACACATAAAGACAACAAGTTGATAACGGAGTTCGTCCAGGATGGACTACGTCTCCGGGCCTGCTTCTCAATAGGAGGGCCGATCTATAATCTCAACATAAAGGCAAAATACATGGCAATGATACAATGATACCTTGGCGACAATGGCCAGGAAGAGAACCACTGCCCAAAACACAACAAGACTACTTCCAGCAACTCCGAAGCCTGAAGACGGTGTAAAACGAGTATAAACACTCGTACCTTCCTCCTGCAGAGCTACACAATCTCCCTTCTCTCCTTTAGCTACAAAGTCTCTACTCCAAAGCATGAGTGGAAAATGGCATATGAGGGGGTTTATATAGGCTTGAGTTAGCCCTCATCACATTCTCCTCATGATTTCTCAAGTTACAACAATGTGGCCTAAATAGGCATATGGTTACAACTCTCCAAATTGGTTTTTATGTAGTTGGTTTGTTTTTTTTAATAAATAAAAACAAACATATTTAAAATACCTTTTAAAAAGGCATTCCCTTTTGGTTGGTTTTTAATATGGTTACAACCATATAAGAACCATACAAACCCACTTTTAACTTAACCCAAAGTTCGTTAAGCAAGGGTGGCGCTCCACAAACCCACTTTACACCATAAACAAAGTTTTAAAAACACATGTGGTTCGACCCCACCAACGTTGGTTACATGTGATAAAGCCATAACAAAGTTTGTTATGCCATATGTGGTGCGCTCCAACATTCATTAGGTGACGTGTAACATTTAAAAGTTTGTTATAACACATGTTTTAATATTTTTAACCACTTTAAGCCCTTAACCAAAGTTTTTAATGCACATGTGTTTAAATGGTGGCATGTCCCACGTGGTGGTTGTGCCAACGGGAGGGGAGCGAATCTTGTGAAGAGTGGTGAATACTTTTGCATAAACATGCATCAACCAACCGAGAGTTGCCACGTGTCTCCATTTCATTGGTCCATGTCAAGGTGCCAACATGATGCCACCTCACCACTTATCATCCACGTGGCATGCATTAACCAACCGGGAGTTGCCACATGTCTCAGCCTCATTGGTCCATGTCAATACCTCGTCATCTTGTATGGATGCCATGTGTCACGCTGCCAGTGGTGCCACGTGGCACCCCCATTTTGCTTGTTTCATCAATACAACAAAACACGATAACTTTCTCATACGGAGTCCGTTTGAGGTGAAACGAACACCGTTGGAATCGTCTCGACGAGCCCTTCGATCTAGTGTTGGTTTTGCTGAGATTGGAGGACTTCAAAAATTTTTCCTTCTTGGATCCTCTTGGATCATTCCTCCCCACTGAGAAGCTTTTGGCCTCCAAAAGCCTTTACTAATCAACAGATAGGTGAGGGAATTTCTCCCTCACTTTCTCCTTCTCGATCCACTTGGCTTTGCTTGGATGAGTGCCTTTGATGCCCACTCGAAGATACTCAACATCACCTCTGCGAGAAGTCCTTGTCCTTCTGTCCAAGATGACATCTTCTTTTAGCTCATCCATGTACTCAGGAGCAAATTCATCAACTGATGGTAATGAGACATTCTCCCTTTCATCCATGATCATGGGAGGCTCATAGAGTTTCAAGTTCTCCACATTCACCACTGAGTAGATCTGCATGTATGGCGGTAGCTCTAAGCGAAAAGCATTTGTCCCAATCTTCTCCAAGATGGTGAAGGGACCATACCTAATAGGCTTGAGCTTCTTGCCTTCTCCTTTCATCCTCTCCTTGCTGATGTGAAGCCACACTTGATCTCCCACCTGAAACTGATGATCAACTCTATGTTTGTCATGGCGAGCCTTGTACTGGGCTTGACTCTTCTCCAACTGCTCTTGCACTGCTTGATGTACCTGTTGAACTCTCTGAATGAACCTGCGGGCTTTGTCTTCATCCTTGGAAGCGCTTGAATCAACCTCTCTCCCATAAGTCAAGTCCAATGGAGTCTTTGGTAAGTACCCAAAGCATGTCTCAAATGGCGAGCTCTGAGTGGAAGAATGCATAGCCCTGTTGTAGGCATGCTGCACATACTGGATCTGTTCATCCCATAACTTAGGATGCTTGTTGCAATAGCCTCGAAGCAAATGGACAACTGTCCTGTTGACTACCTCTGTCTGTCCGTCGGTCTGTGGATGGAAAGCGATGCTCCTCTTCAGCTTGGTGTCCATCATACACCATAATTTTGTCCAAAACTCTCCAAGGAATCGGGAGTCTCGCTCCGAGATAATGGACATAGGAAGTCCAAAGTGAACCCATACATGCTGAAAGAAAAGAGAAGCAGCCTGCTCTGCAATGACCTGCTTTTTACATGGCATAAGAATACACATCTTGCTAAACCTATCCACGACCACATACAAGTAGTCATGACCCCTCCTAGACATAGGCAAACCCCCCACAAAATCCATGGAAATGCTTTCCCAAGGATGGGAAGGAACAGGAAGTGGTGAGTACAGCCCCAATTTTCTATTAGTGTGCTTACAAGTAGAGCACATCACACACCCCTTTACATATTTTGTTACAATGTCTTTCATGCGAGGCCAATACACAAGTCTTTGCAAATGAGCCAAAGTCTTACCTACCCCAAAATGCCCTGATACAAGAGAAGTATGATCTTCTCGTATTACATGGACTCTTTCACTGATAGGAACACATAACTTGCCCAAATGATAGAGCAACTTTCCCTGCAAATAGTAGTCTCCCACCTGTGTGCCATTGGTTAGCTTCTCATAAACCTCCTTGAAATCATCATCAGTAGCATACTGCTCAATATAACTTTCATGGGATAAAGAAGCATTTTTCAAAACAATAGATGCAACAATAGGAGGTCTAGCAAGCATATCTACCACTTTGTTACGAGTACCCTTCTTGTACTTGATAACTGCGGACAACCTGTACATGCCCACATTAGGAAGAGGGGCATCCTGCTGGAGATGAATATCATGTTGAATCTCCCTTTTGGGAGGCAAACCTGTAGGTTCCTGAAATATATCATCATAGTTAGCCACAATATCAATCATAGCCTTTGTATGAGAAGGATCACAACCTTTGAAAGCATCGGATGCCTCAGCATCTTTTGCTCTCACAACCATGAGCATCTATCTCTTATTAGTGTTGACGAGCCGCTTCATCTGTCCTGCACTAACCAGAGTGGTGTTAGCCTTCATACTGTGAGCTCTCAGAATGTACTCCACCCCTTTTTTGGTGAGATGGTACTTGTTCTCATGACGGAAGAACACTGCTTTTCGATCATACAAGTATGGGCTTCCCAATACGATACCGCAGATGTCAAGAGGAACAACATCTAAGTCCACCTCATCAATCAACTTTGAAGCAATAGCAAACCTTAACCTGCATTGCTTAGTCACCTGCAACTTAGCATTATCACATACCCATCCAAGAGGATAAGGCTTGGGGTGAGGTTTAGTCTGTATGCCCAACTTCTTAACAACTGATTCTGAGATCAAATTTACTTGAGAACCCGGATCAAATAATGTTTCAATCTTTGTATGCTTAGACACAACTCTAATGTGAAACAGCTCACTTCTTCTTTTATCATTTTCTTTAGAAACATGAGTAGAACTTGAACCAGTATGAGGAGTTTTGTTACCTTGCATTCCCACGGCTGTAATCATGGTTTCGTCACCTGAGTCGGAACCCAAATCTCGTTGCGCTGTTGCAACGGTCTTTTTCTTCTTTTTGCCTCCATAATGCTTTGGCCTTTGTTCAGGATGCAACTTCCAACAACTTTCTTCATCATGCTCATCAGTATCGCAATGGTTGCAATGGGGCTTTCCTCCTTCCTTCTTGGCAGTAGCTGTCTTCTTGCTCTTGTCTTTTTTCTTGAACTTGTGGTGGTTGTTGGGCTTGAAAGGCTTCTTCTGATGGTCTTCTTGCAAATGCTTCCCCCTGTTCTCAAGATGCGTAGCCTGAACACTTGCTTCATCCACACTAGTAGGATTCAACAACAACAAAGTATGGCGTAGATAATGATGAAGAGCACCAATGTACTTCAAAAGAGTGTCAGGAGAATCTAAAGCAATATTCAATTCTAAAGCTTTCTTTCTAAATTCTTCAGTAAAACTCTGAACACTCTGACCCTTGCCTTGTCTAAAAATTTGCCAATCCATCATTGCCTTCTGAACATAACCCAACGGATAAAATTGCTTACGTAAAGCAGAAATAAAAGCAGACCACGATGAGAGAAGATTACCCATTTGTTTGCTACCTTGCTGAAGCTTGCTTTCCCACCATACAAGTGCAGTGCCTGTCAGCCGAAGTGAAGCCAACTGAATCTTCACATCTTCTTCTTCGATCTGCTGGACTCGGCAATAGACCTCAATTTGCCTTATCCAATTGTTTAACTTCTCTGCATTCGCTTCCCCATTGAACATGGGCAAATCAAACTTCACATCGAGCTTCAATAAGGGCTTCTTTTGAGGCTCTTTGTGAGGAACCTTGGAATGTTGAGAATGAGATGAGGAAGAAGCACTTGAACTTGTGCTTGAAGCTGAAGGTGAAGAGGGAGGCTGAGGAGGCTCTTCGCCACCTTCCCCTTGGTTAACTGAAGCGTTGCCTTCGTCCTTCACTTCTTTGTCTTCCTTCTTTACTTCACTGCCTTTTCTTTCTTTTGCCATGCGTTCTTCATAGTCTGCAAACAACTTGTCTACCTTGTCGGCCATCATATAGAAGACCTTGTGAAAGTTTGCCTCCATCTCGATGCGGGCATCATTAGCATCCATCTTCCTCCTTCGGTGTGCACGTCCGATCTCGGAATTCTAAGGCTCTAATGTACCCTCACCAGCTTGCAGTTTAGCCCTCGTGAGCATCCACACTCACAATCCAACGTCAAATAGACCTGCTCTGATACCACATGATCCGAAAACAAGATCTTTGCTACTCTATGACGTTAACATGAATTGCATAAAGAGCATGAATGAAGCTCACAAATCCATAAGAAGAGAACCAAACAACAAAGACAATACACACATAAAGACAACAAGTTGATAACGGAGTTCGTCCAGGATGGACTACGTCTCCGGGCCTGCTTCTCAATAGGAGGGCCAATCTATAATCTCAGCATAAAGGCAAAATACATGGAAATGATACAATGATACCTTGGCGACAATGGCCAGGAAGAGAACCGCTGCCCAAAACACAACAAGACTACTTCCAGCAACTCCGAAGCCTGAAGACGGTGTAAAACGAGTATAAACACTCATACCTTCCTCCTGCAGAGCTACACAATCTCCCTTCTCTCCTTTAGCTACAAAGTCTCTACTCCAAAGCATGAGTGGAAAATGGCATATGAGGGGGTTTATATAGGCTTGAGTTAGCCCTCATCACATTCTCCTCATGATTTCTCAAGTTACAACAATGTGGCCTAAATAGGCATATGGTTACAACTCTCCAAATTGGTTTTTATGTAGTTGGTTTGTTTTTTTTAATAAATAAAAACAAACATATTTAAAATACCTTTTAAAAAGGCATTCCCTTTTGGTTGGTTTTTAATATGGTTACAACCATATAAGAACCATACAAACCCACTTTTAACTTAACCCAAAGTTCGTTAAGCAAGGGTGGCACTCCACAAACCCACTTTACACCATAAACAAAGTTTTAAAAACACATGTGGTTCGACCCCACCAACGTTCGTTACATGTGATAAAGCCATAACAAAGTTTGTTATGCCATATGTGGTGCGCTCCAACATTCATTAGGTGACGTGTAACATTTAAAAGTTTGTTATAACACATGTTTTAATATTTTTAACCACTTTAAGCCCTTAACCAAAGTTTTTAATGCACATGTGTTTAAATGGTGGCATGTCCCACGTGGTGGCTGTGCCAATGGGAGGGGAGCGAATATTGTGAAGAGTGGTGAATACTTTTGCATAAACATGCATCAACCAACCGAGAGTTGCCACGTGTCTCCATTTCATTGGTCCATGTCAAGGTGCCAACTTGATGCCACCTCACCACTTATCATCCACGTGGCATGCATTAACCAACCGGGAGTTGCCACATGTCTCAGCCTCATTGGTCCATGTCAATACCTCGTCATCTTGTATGGATGCCATGTGTCACGCTGCCAGTGGTGCCACGTGGCACCCCCATTTTGCCTGTTTCATCAATACAACAAAACACGATAACTTTCTCATACGGAGTCCGTTTGAGGTGAAACGAACACCGTTGGAATCGTCTCGACGAGCCCTTCGATCTAGTGTTGGTTTTGCTGAGATTGGAGGACTTAAAAAATTTTGCCTTCTTGGATCCTCTTGGATCATGGAAAGTACATAATATATTTTGTTATTCGTTGAACATTCATTCTGTTATCACAATTTGAATTTCTCTATAATTGTTATCATTTTATTTGTAAATAAAGTTACTCCATGCATATAAGGTCAGTCTGCTAATTAGATTTCACCTTATTTCTGTGTATAAATAATAAAGATACATTATGGGTGACTAACTTGATGCATTATTTGTACAGATTGAGGTTCAATAGCTTGCACTCAACCATTGAATTCTACTCCTCCTGGTGCACCATGTGGCTGTGTATATCCAATGCAAGCGGAGATTGATATTGGGGTGGCACTTTATTCATAGATAGCAGTAGGAACTTTCTTGAAACAAAGCCAAGTAAGGATAATGTGAGCAAATGCAGATGCCCAAGATCAGGAAAAGACGAGTTTGATTCTTGATTTGGTACCACTCAGAGAAAAATTTGACAATGCAACTGCATTCTTGATTTTTGAGAGATTTTGTAAAAAGAAGGTTATCATTAACGTGACCCTTTTTGGTGACTATTGGGTAATCTTTGTTTATTACCTAGGTATGTGACCCTTTTCCAGAATTTGGTAAGATGGTGTTAACTGTTGGAAATTTTATTCTCATATAAATCCATAAGGAATTCAATTTAAGGGTTCTAGCTCAATGGTAGAGCACCTTCTTTATAGGTAGGAGGTTGGTGGTTCGATTCCTCCATTCCCTATATATATTTTGAAACCACTAAAAAGAGATAAATGACTAAAAAAATTACCAAAATTTGCATATAAATGACCACCAGTACAACATGAGAGATAAGTGACAAGAAAAAGACCACTTTTGAGTTGGTGATCGTTGGTAGCAAATTAGCGGTAATTTATCACGTGACAAAAAATGTGGTCATTAATTGCGACAATTAATGATGAAATATATGACCACACGATAAGCTATGAATGACCAAGCTAAATATGACCACATTTTTGGTCGTGTGATAAATGACCGCTAATTTGCTACCAATGGTCACCAACTCAAAAGTGGTCATTTATATGCGTATTTTGGTCATTTATCTCTCATTTTGTACTAGTTCTAGTTGGATGGTGGACATAGAGTAGAGAAATGCTTCATAATCCTCATTTTTCCTGGATAGTGCATATGGCACAACATTTTTCTTCCCCTTTTTGTAGATGATTTCAAAGCTATAGACCAACATATTTGTCACCCATTTTAGTTGATCTTATGAATATAGCCTTTGTTCCAAGAAATGTTTAAAGCTATCATGATCGATTTTAACCTTGAAATTTCTTCCTATGAGGTAGGGGTGCCATTGATTTAGGGCATGTAGAATTGCTGGCGTTTCCTTCTCATAGATTGGTTTGTGTATATTCTTCCTCATAATTGGGTGGATTTCAAAGGAAATGGGCCTTCCATCTTGCATTAGAATAGCACCAATTCCATTCCTCGATGCGTCATATTCCACAACAAAGGTTTTCGTGAAGTCGGGGGTAACCAAGACTGGAGCTGTGCACATGGACTCTTTGAGTTCTTTAAAGGACTTAGTTGCATCTGGAGTCCATGAAAATGAATCCTTATTCAATAATGTTTTTAAGGGTGCTTCTATTCACCGGTCATAATTATGAAAAAAGTTGCAATAATATCCTATAAAATTGAGAAATACCCCCAGGTGTTTTAGGGTTGTAGGTATCTTCCATTCCTAGATTGCTTTAATTTTGTTAGGGTCTACCTTAAACCCTTCATGAGAGAGGATATGACCTAGGTATTCCTTCTCCTGTACTCCAAAGAAACGTATGGAGGGTTTTTCATATAATTGTTGTTCCTCCAATTGTGTGACCACCTTATCAACATGTTGAACATGGGATTCCCAAGATTTAATATAGATCAATATATCATCAAAGAATACTAACATAAATTTTTGAATAAAGGGATTGAATATGGAATTCATCAAACCATGAAATGTGGAAGGCACATTTGTAAGGACAAAAGGGATGACCAAAAACTCATAATGGCCTTCATGAGTTCGGAATGTTGTTTTTGGAATGTCCTCTTTCTTCATTTTGATTTGATGATATCCTGAGCGAAGATCCATCTTGGTGAAGTAAATTGTCCCATGTAATTCATCTAAAAATTCATCAATAACCGGAATGGGGAATTGATATTTAATAGTGATCTTGTTTAGCTCTCTTTAATCTACACACATACGCCATGAACCATCCTTTTTATGCACCAATATTACTAGATAGGAGTAAGAACTTTGTCTAGGTTGAATTATTCCAACCGCTAACATTTCTACGACCATATGCTCAATTTCACTCTTCTCGGAATAGGGATATCTGTAAGGTTTGATATTGGGAGGAAAAATTCCTGTAACCAAGTGAATAACATGATCATGATCTCAAGTAGGTGGGAGACCTATGGGAATACTATCAAATAGCTTGGAATTATTGTCGAGGGCCTATTGTAGATATGGAGAGATGGATGATTTAGGTGTTTAAACATCTAGTGAGCAAAGTTGTGCAATTAAACCCCATTTTTCTTTGCGCAAAATATTGGTCATGCCATTAGAGTTGTTTATATTACTAGGTATTCCTATTATACCACTTAACACAAATTATTTTCCTCCAAAAAAATTCAAGAAAAGCTCTTGAAAATTAAAAGCTATTGTTCCCAGGGATTGTAGCCATTGGACCACCAGGACCACATCGGCCCCGTTTAGTGGAATTGTGATAATTGGACTATTTAGGACATACTCTCCAATAGAGATATTTATCTTATGACATTTTCCTGAGCAATTTATAGTTCCTCCATCCGTAACCATAACCTGAAACTCTGGTGCTGGATATATAAATCAATTTAAATCCCGTGCTATCTTACATGAATAAAATTGTGAGTACTGCTAGAATAAATTAGTACTATTACCTTTTTCTTCTTGATATATCCTTCTATCTTGAGAGTTTGAGGAGTGGTAATTCTGGGAAAAGCATTAAAAGATATGGTGGGATGAATTTATTCTACTTCAATCCCTGGTGTTGGTTCCTGGTATGAATCCTCTTCTTTTGATGCTTCTTGTTCATTATCTTCCTCTTCTTCCCAATCTATATAAAATAGTTTCTTCTCAGTGCACTTATGGCCCTTACTATATTTTATATCACAACTGTAACAAATACCTTTTGATATTTTTTCCTCTAGTTGTTGCTTCTTCAACCTAGTAAATCATGGATGACTTGAGACCACAGTTCCTTCTTTATAGTTGTAAGTGGTAGACTTCCTTGTTGCCATAATTTTGTTTTCAACTTTTCTTGCCACCCTAAATGCATGCTCCAAGGATTTAGGTTCCCAAAGGTGAATCTAATGTTGGATGTTATCCTTTAAATTTCCTATAAAGACATCAATCAAATGATCCTCCAAAATATATGTGATCTTGATATTCAATCTTTGGAAGTTATCAATGTGCTCCCCAACTGAACCCTTTTGTTCCAGATTTATCAGTTGGCTCAAGAAGGTATTTCTCTTTGCATCCTCATAATGTGCCATCAATTCCTCCATAAAAATTTCCCAAGTGACAAGTGATTTACGTGAGCAAAGCCATCTATACCACAAAAACTTATTAGGTTCCAAATATAAAGATGTAACGTGTACCTTTTGTGTGGATTGCACCTCGTGTAGTACAAAGAAATGCTCCATTTGTAGTATCCATGTTATCGGATCCGTGCTACAAAATTCCCCATATCGCTCTTTGGGATGTAGTGTTGACGTATATGTAACTTCGACATGTATTTCACCTATGTATATTGTACTCCTATAGAGATGTTATTATTCCTCTATACGGAAGTGTCGTCATTTGTATTGACAAGTGTCGCAAGTGTCGTAACTTGCCGATGGGTTATTAGACCACCATGTGTGGGGTCGGCCCTGATTAAGTTAACCATGGGTTATTAGGCTAAGCTAGACAAGTCGGCCCCACTGGTTTATTGGGCAGGACAAGACAAGTATAAATAGAGATCAAGAGATCTCTATTTGATCACTTCATTACTCACTTCTATCTCTCTCGGAAAGTGGCACACTAGTGAGGAGGAGTATCATCTGCTAGGAGAAGACTATATCTTGTACTTGGGTTGTACTATTTTCTCTTTCTATCTCTGAGGAAGTTGTGGGATTTTTCACCTTTATGGTTTTCCCCAGTGAAACTATGTGTGTCTATTGTCTCATGTGATTGCTTGGTGTGATTGTTATGCATTGCTATGATTGATATGCTGTACATGTTATTCTCTCAATAAAGATCCTAGAGTATATTGAATTAAATGCTCAAAAATTTAACATGGTATCAGATCTACCCTGAGAAGAAGACATTGTGTAGTGGCGGAAACTAGGGTTTATTTTTTATTGGGTTTCTATCCACAAATTTTTGAAAAGTAATATGATATATTGAATCTCCTCAGCAAGGTGAATCTTTTTGTCCAATCAGAATTCAATTCTGGGCACTTTTATTTTTGGCCCTACAAATTAGGGTTTCCACAAAAATAGGAATTTTTGAAATCTAAAGATATAGCTGGAAGCTCCTTGGAAAAATCGAGGTTTAGAGCTTTGGATCGAAGTTTTTGGTTGGGTGAAGCTCCGGGAAACTCAAACCCTAATTCAGGGTCCTCCCTAGTGAATCCAGGAAGACTAAAAGGCATTTCTGAAGGGTGAAACTTTGCAGTTTTCAAATTCTGAGTATAATAGGCGGATCAGCTCATCAAGGCACATCTTTCTATCCTTTTATAAATTTGAAATTCACATTTTGAATTTTTAGGGTTTCTCTAACAAACCCTAATCCGGGACCAGATCCAGTTTTCAGCAAATCAAGTGGTAAGATCTAAATCTTTTCTATTTCCATTTGAAGTACTCTTTAAAGATGTCTCACCACACCAAGCTTGAGGATAAGCTTGAATGGGATGATAACTTCTGAGCATGGAAGTATAGGATTGGGTTAATCCTGGAAGAAAATGAATTGGGCACTTACATAAGTGAAGAGGTCCTTGTCCCAGAGGGAGAAGAGGCTAAGGCCTTACACAAGAAGAACTTGGTCAAGGCAAAGAGGATCTTTGTTGATTCTATCAAAGATCATCTCATACCACATGTGTCATCTGTAAAGACACCCAAGGAGATGTTTGACTCTTTGACCAAGCTGTTTGAAGGAAAGAACATAAATCAGAAGATGAATCTGCAGAATCAATTGAAAGGGTTAAAGCTTCAGAATGGAGAGACCATTCAATCTTATTTATCTAAGGTTTCTCAGATCAAGGAAAAACTTGAAGTTGTGGATGAAATGGTGGAGAATGGTGAAATTGTTATGACCACTTTGAATGGCCTACCTAGGTCATGGGATTCCTTTATCCAAGGAATCTGTGCAAGAAGAAAACTGATCTCCTTCAGTAGACTATGGGAGGAATGCTCACAAGAAGAAGCAAGGCTGGTGGCCCGAGAAGAAAAGATGGGGAATGAATATCAAGCTCTCATAGCACACACCAAGAAAGGAAATACCAAGAGAGAGCCATCCCATTTCAAGAAATCTTCTCACCACCATCAGTATAAAGAGAAGAGAATATGTTTCACATGTAATGAGAAAGGACATATTGCTATAAACTGTCCAAAGAACAGAAAGGACAACAACAACCTCAACAAGAAGAAGAAGGGCACCAAAAGGAGGTACCATGCTCATGCTGCCGAGGATGATGAACCCCCAAAGAAGAAGGCTAGGGAAGAAAGTGATGATTCATCAAGTGAAGATGAATATGTTCTAATATCTGCTCTTACAATTACTATCTCTCACGGATGTAATGATTGGATTATTGATAGTGGGGCTTCCAAACACATGACTGGGTTTAAAGAATCTTTTTTAAATATATCTGAACATGAGTCACCCCATAAGGTGAAACTTGGGGATGACTATCAATACCCTATCAAACGAAGTGGTGAAGCCTGCTACAACCTAGACTCTGGGAAGTCTCTAAAGATGAAAGATGTTCTATATGTACCTGGGCTCAAGAAGAACCTACTCTCCATATCTGCATTAGATGCAGAAGGCATGAGGGTTGCATTTGTAGATGGCCAAGTCCTAATGTGGCCAAAGGGTAAAACTATAAATGATGCAATGGTGATTGGAGAACAAGAGGGAGGATTGTACAACTTAAAGGGACAACCTGAACATGCCATGGTACATGAATCCATGGAGCCAAGTGAACTTTGGAATAAAAGGCTTGCACATATGCACTATAGAGCACTACCAATTGCAAGCAAATTTATAGAGGGTCTTCCTAAAATCAAGTCAAAGCATGAAGGTGTTTGCAAAGGATGTGCAAAAGGAAAGAACATAAAGAAGACATTTCCAAGTAGTGAAAGCAAAGCAAAAGGAATCTTGGAAATTATCCACTCCGATGTATGCGGTCCGATGTCATCCAGTTCTCTAAGTGGGTATGTATACTATGTCTCTTTTATTGATGATTTCTCTAGGAAGAACTGGGTCTACTTCTTGAACAACAAAGATGAAGTATTTGATAAGTTCAAAGAATTCAAAAACTTGATGGAAGATCAAGACTTTCAATTCCGACAATGGCGGAGAATTCACCTCAGGTGATTTCAAGAAATTATGCAATGATTCAGGGATTAAGAGGGAGATGACTGCTCCTTACAATCCATAACAGAATGGAGTTGTAGAGAGAAAGAATAGAACAATCATGGAGGCTGCTCGAGCAATGCTGCATGACCAGGATCTGCCTATGCATCTATGGGAAGAAGCATCTAGGACAACTGTATATGTGCAGAACAGAAAACCTCACAAGATATTGGACAACAAGACACCAGAAGAGGTCTTCTCTAGTAAGAAACCTGAGGTCAACCATATCAGAATATTTGGTTGTCCAGTATACACTCATGTCCAAAAGGAAAAGGGGACAAAACTAGATCCTTCAGGAAAGAAGGGTATCTTTGTGGGGTGCAGTGAAAGCTCGAAGGCTTACAGAATATACTTTCCAGGGTTCAAGAAGATTGATGTTAGTAGGGATGTAACATTTGATGAAGACTCAGCTTATATCAAATCAAGGAAGACACCTGTTGAAGATCATGAAGAACCAAAGGAAATCAGATTTCAAGATACCACCATGACTGAAGCAATTCCAGAAGAACATTGTGAAACAGAAGATCCACAACAACCTATAGATCCACCTCGTGAGAACAACTCTCACAAGAGGAAACCTGCATGGGATAGAGAGCTCATTCAAGATGCAGAAAGATATGGCATTCTAGAAGAAGAACACAGAGCAAGGAAGAGAACTAGATCTGATACCAGCTATGTTGCCTTACTCTGTGACATTATGAACAAAGAGCCTTCCAATTATGAAGAAGCAGCGGAAAAGAAAGAATAGAAGGATGCCATGATCGAGGAATACCAATTGATCATGAAGAATGATGTTTGGGATGTGGTCCCAAGGCCTGAGGGGAAGTTTGTTGTGACTTCCAAGTGGATCTATAAGATAAAGTATTCTGCAGATGGTAGCATATAGAAATACAAGGCAAGGATTGTAGCTCGTGGTTTCTCTCAGAAAGAGGGAATAGACTATGAAGAGACCTTTGCACCTATAGCTAGATACACTTCCATTAGAACAGTACTTGCTCTAGCCGTAGTGATGAAATGGAAGATACACCGGATGGATGTCAAGATAGCCTTCTTGAATGGTGTAGTTGAGGAGGAAGTGTATGTGGAGCAGCCACTTGGTTTTGAGACACATGACAGGGATTCATACGTGTGTCAGTTGAAGAAAGCCTTGTATAGCTTGAAGCAAGCTCCTAGGACTTCGTATGTTAGGATGGACAATTTTCTATCAAGTTTGGGCTTGACCAAAAATAAAGCAGATTCCAGGCTTTACTACAAGGTTGAGGAAGGAAATCCTATGATTCTACTCTTGTATGTGGATGACCTGTTTGTTACGGGTGAGGATAGACTCATTACTGATACCAAGAGGAAGCTTGCTGCTGAGTTCGAGATGAAGGACTTGGGGATGATGCACTATTTTCTAGGCATGGAGGTGTGGCAGAGTGCATATGGAATCTTCCTTGGACAAGGGAAGTATGCAGTAAAGATCCTGAAGAGGTTCGGGATGATGGACTGGAAGTCCATGGTCACACCTATGGCATCGAACCTGAAGCTTCTGTGTGATGCTTCATCTGATCCAGTTGATGTCACTATGTATCGTCAGATGATTGGGTTCTTGATGTACCTGACGAACACAAGACCAACTATTTGCTTTGCGGTGAACACATTGAGCCAGTTCCTGACGAATACTAGAGGTGTTCACCTAGTTGCTGTAAAGCATATTCCGAGGTACCTGAAGGGTACGATTGATTATGGACTCAAGTATGATGCGAATCAAAAGTTTAACCTGGAAGGTTATGTTGATTCAGACTAAGCTAGCAGTGCTGCAGATAGGAAGAGCACTTCTGGGTGCTATTTCAGTATGGGATCAGGTGTGATCTCTTGGTTTACCAGGAAGCAGTTATTAGTTTTTCATAATTTTCAATCTGATCTAAGATCTTAGCTGAGAGAATAACATGTACAGCATATCTACAGCATATCAATCATGGACAAAATAATGAAAGCACACAAGAGACACAGAGTTTCATCGGGGAAAACCAAGAAGGTGAAAACCCCCGCAACTTCCTCAGAGATAGAAAGAGCAATGATACAAAAAGTACAAGAGATAGTCTTCTCCTAGCAGCAGATCCTCCTCCTCACAAGTGCACCACTTTTTGAATGAGAGAAGTGTGAGAATGAGATATCTAAATAGAGATCTCCCAATCTCTATTTATACTTGTCATGTCCTTCCCAATAAACTAATGGGGCCGACTTGTCTAGCTTAGCCTAATAACCCATGGTTAAATCAATCTAGGACGACCCCGCACTTGGTGGTCTAACAACCCATTTACCCACATGACTCATACAAGGCCGACCCCATCAAGGTGGTCTAATAACCCATCGGCAAGTTATGACACTTTTCAATACAAATGACGACACTTCCGTATAGAGGAATAATAACATCTCTATAGGAGTACAATATACATAGATGAAATACATAGGTGAAATACATTCCGAAGTTACATATACATCAACACTCCCTCTTAAATAGGAAGGTATATCTCGACACAGATATTCTAGCACAAGTATTCTTCTCTGGATCATCATCAGCGAATCATCATCCTCGAATCATCATCATCATCACTACTGCTGCTATCTCAATCAATCTCTAAAACTACTTGTCATAGAAAGTTCTACAGAGCCAGTCCTTTTTCATACTGGATGTAGGCCCACCATCTGTAGGTCTTCATCATTATACTGTGGAATCCTTAGGACTTATTACGTGCGTCACAAAACCTGGCTGAAGCATCCCAGGCTATTACGAGCACACAGCTCTACCTGTCGGATCTCCTAGGAGCAAATTACATGTGACCTCATCACAAAACCTGGCTGTAGCATCCCAGGATGTTACGAGCACACAGCTCTACCTGTCGAATATCCCAGGAGCACATTACATGTGATCTCACCACAAAACCTGGCTGTAGCATCCCAGGCTATTATGAGCACACAGCTCTACCTGTCGTATCTCCCAGGAGCATATTACATGTGGTCATGGAAAAACCTAGCTATAGCATCCCAGGTTGTTATGAGCACTCATCTCTACCTGTCGGATCTCCCAGGAGCACATTACATGCCCTAGGATAAAACCTCGAAAGAGCATCCCAGGGTATTACAAGCACACAACTCTACCTGTCGGATCTCCCAGGGCTGGATTATATGTCCTCCCAAAGAAAAACCTCGAAAGAGCGTTTTCCAGATATCCCAGGGCCACATTACATGCCATAGGCAAAACCTCGAAAGACTATCTACAAACCTCCCAGGGCTGGATTATATGCTTATCTGCACAACTTGTCCACGACCATAGAGTATCAACCCGATACTCACCATACATCCTCCTGATGTACACATGATCATCCTGATCATCATCACTGCATCGTCTTGATGCATGTCATCTGGAGAAACATCCTGAAGCTCGTCATCTATGATCATCCTGATCATACAATGCATCCACCTGATGCATACCAAGTATCTACCTGATACATATCATCATACATGATCCACCTGATCATACGATGTATCCACCTGATACATACACAGATACATGATCCAACTGATCATACAATGTATCCACCTGATATATATCAACATACATGATCTACCTGATCATACAACGTTTCCTCCTGATACATAAAAATATACATGGTCCAAGCATCCAACATGATGCATATACAGAGCAGTAACTGGAGCATCGTCCTGATGCTCATCATCCAGTGCTCACATCCATAGCCATGGGAAGGAACCTCCTCCCACCATGCTCGGAATGGCTCCTGCAAATGTGTCCATCACTTCTTCCTCGAAGTGTCGTCAATTTGAAGAACACCAAGACTCTCTCTGAAGTACTCGAACTTCACTATAGCTAGTGGTTTCGTCGAAACATTTGCAACCTGCTCATCTGTCGCAACATACAGGAGCTTCACTACTCCTCTCTGCACCATATCCCTGATATAGTGATATTTGATTTCAATGTGCTTTGACCTATCGTGGAATACCGAGTTCTCAAACACCTTCACACAACTCTGGTTGTCACAAAAGATACCAGTAGCCTCCAACGGAAGATCAAATAACTCAGACAGTAGCTTTCAGAGCCATACTGCCTCACAACATGTTGCAACATACTCTACCTCGGCTGTACTCAGTGCTATGCAGGACTGCTTCCTGCTAAACCAAGAGATCACACCTGATCCCATACTGAAGCAACACCCAGATGTGCTCTTCCTATCTGTAGCACTGCCTGCCAAGTCCGAATCAACATAACCTTGCAGGTTAAACTTTTTATTCGCATCATACTTGAGCCCATAATTGACTCTACCTTTCAGGTACCTCAAAATATGCTTTGCATCTATTAGGTGAACATGTCTCGGATCTATCAGGTACTGGCTCAATGTGTTCACCGCAAATCAAATATCTGGTCTTGTGGTCGCCAGGTACATCAAGGACCCAATCATCTGATGATACACCGTGACATCAACCGGATCAGATGAAGCATCGCACATAAGCTTTAGGTTCGATGTCATAGGTGTGGCCATGGCCTTGCAGCCCATCATCCTGAACTGCTTCAGGATCTCTACTGCATACTTCCCTTGTCCAAGGAAGATTCCATCTGCACTATGCCGCACCTCCATACCAAGAAAGTAGTAGTGCATCATACCCAAGTTCTTCATCTCAAACTCGACAGCAAGCTTCTGCTGCGTGTCGGCAATCAATCTATCCTCTCGTGTTACAAATAGGTCATCCACATACAAAAGTAGTATCACTGGATTGCCTTCATCAACCTTGTAGTAAAGGTTGGAATCTGCTTTACTCTTAGTAAAGTCCAAATTGAATAGAAAGTTGTTTATCCTACCATACCAAGTTCTGGCTTCCTGTTTCAAACCGTACAGGGCTTTCTTTAGTTTGCACACATGTGACTCTTAGTCATGTGTCTCAAACCCGAGTGGCTGCTTCACACACAATTCCTCTTCAAATACACCATTCAAGAAAGTTGTCTTGACATCCATCTGGTGTACCTTCCATTTCATCACTACAGCCAGATCAAGTACTGATCTGATGGAAGTGTACGTGGCTATAGGTGCAAAAGTCTCTTCATAGTCAATCCCTCTTTTTGGGAGAAGCCACAAGCTACAAACCTCGCCTTGTATTTCTTCATGCTACCATCTGCATCATGCTTGATATTATAGATCCATTTGGAAGTCACAACAGACTTCCCTTCACGTCTTGGGACTACATCCCAAACATGATCGACTGGTACTCCTCGATCATGGCATTCTTCCCGAATCCTGGGAACTTCAATATCTTCAATAGATAACTTTGTTGCTGGAACAAATGTTGTAGTCCTTCTTTTGTATGTGATGGCATACGATCTTTCCTACAAAACAAGTTAAATTGCATGATTATAAACATCTCATAGTTTTCAGAACAATTTCTTACACATAAAGAAATATGTCATATAGTCATGCAATTAACTTAGCCAATGCTTCAATACAACTTTTATCCATATCCCATATCTTTCTAGATGCCTTCCAATCTCTACCAGAACATTGTTAAGAGTTTGCACTACTCCCAACATGTCAGCAAAGAGGTTTCATTCTAGAAAAGTAGCAATGGAATGTTGTACAGTGCCATAGGCCACTTACCCATCACATGCATATTAGTAGTATACTATTCATCAATGCAATTATTCTAATATGCATAATACACACCGTAAGTCTAAGAACATATACAACATTGAACATTATTATTTAAACAATCAAATATTCAAGAAATGATAATTCAAATACTTATCTTTGTTTGTTTGTTGGGTTGACTCCCTCTAAGTATTTGCTTCCTTCCTACAACTCCATTCTGATGTGGATTGTGAGTAGTGGTCAACTCCCTTTGAATATTTGCATCCTTGCAAAGACTACTGGAATGTGCTCCCTCTCGATCTTTGCTTCCTGGATTACCTATCCTTGAACTTATATCCATCCTCGATCACTATGCATGCCTACAAGTATCATTATTGTGATATCCTCAATATCTCATACATAATCATACATTTATTAGTATAATCTCAATACTATCAGAAACACAATAATCTTAAACATGTATATTAATGATCATTTTAAACAGAGATAATAAACATTAGTATTCAAGGTTTATATAGGACTCTTCTGTTTAGTCATATCATCAATCAAAGTAAGAAGCATAATATGCCTAAACCCATGATTACTAACTTCAATGCATAATCATTATCAATCATGCCATGTATACTTATATAAGAGATCCTAACACAAGGTAGGATTCTAACTTGATATAGGAAAAACATACTTGGTTATCATATTTGCTAGTTATGTCTAGCAATGTCTTCTTGTTCTCTTCAATGACTTGTGCTAGTAACCTGCATATCTCATAGGTTAAGCATTGTAGAACCAAATTATACATACCTCGTAAGTAGATCTTCTATGTGATCCATGACAAGGGGTGAATCTTTGTCTTCATGTTACCATGGTCATACGTTCTTGAACTAGAACATGATTTGTCTTTCTTGATGTACCTTTCATGTTAGCGGACAACATCAACCTCATACAACACCACAATGCATTAGTACAATCATAAGTGTCAAAACCCTAATCAATGAATATCTTCTATCATGCATTCATATTTTATTAAGGTGATATGACAAGTCTAAAATTAATCAAGATTGTACTAACCTTAATGAAGACAAACATACCATAAACTTAATCATGAACAGATCTCAAAACATACCTGGATAAGTCATACCCGTCGAGATTTCTTGTAATCTTCTTATGTAAGGCCTTAGCCTCGTCTCCCTCTGAAACATGAACTTCTTCACTTATGCAGGTGACCAATCCATTCTCTTCTAGGATTAACCCAATCCACTTGATTTGCAGAAACTGGATTTGGAGCTTGATTGGGGTTTGTCAGAGAAACCCTAAAAATTCAAACTTTGAATTTCAAACATCTGAAAGGTTAGAAATATGCGCCTTGATGAGCTGATCAAGCTGCTATACTCAGAGTTTGAAAAATGCAAAGTTTCACCCCTCAAAATTGCCTTTGAAACTTCCAAATCTTCTGGATAGGATCCCGAACTAGGGTTTGATAAATCCCACCCTTCTACCCAACCAAAAGGTTCGATCCAAAGCTCTAAACTTCAATTTTTATGAGGATCTTCCAGCTATGGTCACAGACTTTAGAAATTCCAACTTTTGTAGAAGCCCTAATTTTCCACCTTTCCGATCAAAATCCCGAACTAGGGTTTGATCAAGCCCGACCTTCTGCTCAACCAAAAAATTCGATCTTGGTCTCTAAATTTAGATTTTGATGAGGATCATCTATCCTTTGTCTCCGATACAAAATATTCCAACATTCTCCAAAACCCTAAATTCCCGGAGCCATGAATGAAGGTGCTCAAAATACAATTCTGTTTTGACAGAAATATGCACCTGATTGTTTCTGGTGTAACTCTCAAATTTCAGATCTACAGGGTCTAAAAATTCTTCTTGTGGTATCCTGACCTATTATATTTCCAACCCCATAGGTCTGACCTCAATTGGATTCTCTGAGACAGAGTTATGCCAAGTGTCGCAACGTGACCGGTTTATGGGATAAAACAGGAGAGCAAACTTGTACTGCGTGCCATGTATCACTGGTTCCGTTTCGGCCTCTGAAAAAATTACCTAAGAAATTAAAGTCTATCCCCTACCTGTCACATTTTACGAAATGTTATTTGGAGCTTCCTAGCCCAAGTTATGACCTTGTTTCCTAGGTCACCTGTTTATGACTCAGATCTGGAAGAGGCAGAAACCCTATATTGTACAGATCATAAAGCACAAAATAAAACGAATTAGAGGTTTTCCTTTGGATACAAGGTACATGGGGATCTTATATTCGACTTGTAAGATTTTCAGATCCTGAAACCTTGTCGAAATGTATTTATAGCAAAAGTTCTAAGATGACTGGTTTTTTCTATATCAAGCCCTAGCTTCGCAAATGCAACATGTTTCATAAATGCCATACCATGCCTTCTTTCAGGCTAGCTCTGATACCATGTTAGTTTTTCAGAATTTTCAATCTCATGTAAGATATTAATTGAGAGAATAACATGCATAACATATCTACAGCATATCAATCATGGACACAATAATGCAAGCACACAAGAGACACAGAGTTTCACCGGGGAAAACCAAGAAGGTGAAAAACCCTGCAGCTTCCTCAAAGATAGAAAGAGAAATGATACAACCAAAGTACAAGAGATGGTCTTCTCCTAGCAGCAGATCCTCCTCCTCACAAGTGCACCACTTTCCAAATGAGAGAAGTGTGAGTAATGAGATATCCAAATAGAGATCTCCCGATCTCTATTTATACTTGTCCTGTCCTGCCCAATAAACTAATGGGGCCGACTTGTCTAGCTTAGCCTAATAACCCATGGTTAACTTAATCTAGGCCGTCCCCACACTTGGTGGTCTAATAACCCATTTACCCACATGACTCATACAGGGCCGACCCCATCAAGGTGGTTTAATAACCCATCGGCAAGTTTCGACACTTGTCAATACAAATGACGACACTTCCGTATATAGGAATAATAACATCTCTATAGGAGTCCAATATACATAGATGAAATACATAGGTGAAATACATTCCGAAGTTACATATAAATCAATAGCAGTCCTGCGTAGCACTAAGTATAGCTAAAGCAAAGTATGTTGCAGCTTGTTCGGCTAGTTGTGAGGCAGTATGGCTGAGGAAACTACTGTCTAAGTTATTTGATCTCCCGTTGGATGCTACTGGTATCTATTGTGACAACCAGAGTTATGTGAAGCTATCTAAGAACCCTGTGTTTCACGACAGGTCGAAGCACATAGAGATTAAATATCACTATATCAGAGATATGGCGCAAAGAGGAGCAGTGAAGCTCCTGCATGTTGCGACGGATGAGCAGGTTGCAGATGTGTTGATGAAACCACTAGCCAGAGTGAAGTTTGAGTACTTCAGAGAGAGGCTTGGTCTTCTTCAGATTGATGACACTTCGAGGAAGAAGTGATGGACACATTTTCTAGAGCCATTCCAAGCATGGTGAGAGGAGGATCCCTCCATGGCTGTAGATGTAATCACTGAATGACGAGCATCAGGACGATGCTCCTGTTACTACTCTGTGATATGCATCAGGTAGATGCATGATATGTATGAGGTGGATACATTGTATGATCAGGTGGATCATGTATGTGATATGCATCAGGTAGATGCATGATATGTATCAGGTGGATACATTGTATGATCAGGTGGATCATGTATGTGATATGCATCAGGTAGATGCATGATATGTATGAGGTGGATACATTGTATGATCAGGTGGATCATGTATGTGATATGCATCAGGTAGATGCATGATATGTATCAGGTGGATACATTGGATGATCATGATGATCATGTGATGATGTACATTAGGATGATGTATGATGAGTATCAGGTTGATACTTTGTAGCCTTGGACAGGTTGTGCAGATGAGCATGTAAGTTGACCTGGGAGATTCGATAGGTTGGGCTGTGTGCCCGTAATCAGTCCTGGGATGCTCTTTCGAGGCATTGTACTGAGAGGACATGTAATATTTCCCTGGGAGATCCGACAGGTTGGGCTGTGTGCCTGTAATAAGTCCTGGGATGCTCTTTTGAGGTTTTGTCCTATGGCATGTAATGTAGTCCTGGGAGATCCGATAGGTTGGGCTGTGTGCTCGTAATAAGTCCTAGGATGCTCTTTCAAGGTTTTTCCATGACCACATGTAATGTAGTCCTAGGAGATCCGATAGGTTGGGCTGTGTGCCCGTAATAAGTCCTGGGATTCTCTTTCGAGGTTGTGTGGTGGAAATCCTAGATGCATTCTAGGTCCCATCCAGTATGAAAAATGACTAGCTCTGTGGCAGGAAATCCTATATGCATTCTAGGTCCCATCCAGTATGAAAAAGGACTATCTCTATGGCAGGAAATCCTAGATGTGTTCTAGGTCCCATCTAGTATGAAAAAGGACTGGCTCTGTGGTAGGAAATCCTAGATGCGTTCTAGGTCTTATCCAGTATGAAAAAAGACTGGCTCTGTGGCAGGAAATCCTAGATGCGTTCTAGGTCCCATCCAGTATGAAAAAGGATTGGCTCCGTGGTAAGAAATCCTAGATGCGTTCTAGGTCACATACAGCATGAAAAAGAGCTGGCTCTGTAGATGATGAAGGCCTGCATGTGGAAGGCCTACATCCAGTATGAAAAATGACTGGCTTTGTAGAACTTCCTATGACGAGTAGATCAGAGATTGATTGAGATAGCAGCAGCAGTGACGATGACGATGATTCAAGGACGATGATTCGTTGATGATGATTTAGAGAAGAAGACTTGTACTAGAAGATTTGTGTCGAGAAATACCTTCCTAGTTAAGAGGGAGTGTTGATGTATATGTAACTTCAGAATGTATTTCACCTATGTATATTGTACTCCTATAGAGATGTTATTATTCCTCTATACGGAAGTGTCATCATTTGTATTGACAAGTGTCGCAAGTGTCGTAACTTGCCAATGGGTTATTAGACCACCATGTGTGGGGTCGGCCCTGATTAAGTTAACCATGGGTTATTAGGCTAATCTAGATAAGTCGGCCCCACTGATTTATTGGGCAGGACAGGACAAGTATAAATAGAGATCGGGAGATCTCTATTTCATCACTTCATTACTCACTTCTATCTCTCTCAGAAAGTGGCGCACTAGTGAGGAGGAGGATCATCTGCTAGGAGAAGACTATCTCTTGTACTTGGGTTGTACTATATTCTCTTTTTATCTCTAAGGAAGTTGTGGGGTTTTTCACCTTTATGGTTTTCCCCAATGAAACTCTATGTGTCTATTGTCTCATGTGATTGCTTTGTGTGATTGTTATGCATTGCTATGATTGATATGATGTACATGTTATTCTCTCAGTAAAGATCCTAGAGTAAATTGAATTAAATGCTAAAAAATTTAACATGTAGTTAGTTTTGAACCCAAGTTAGAGTCCCTAAAGTCATGATGTATGTTCCTTTTGTTTTAATCATGAATTCCATGGGAGATCTTGTCACTTCTAGGAAGCCCTTCTCGTAGCAACTTTGTTAGCCCTTCTTTCAAATCTTGCATGTCCTCTTTCAAACCCTTCAAATCTTGCATGCCATTGACAGTTGAAGGTATGAATATTTTTTGTCATGAATTGAGTTAAACTGAGAGTGATGCTGAAAGCACAACAATGGATGATCTTGTGAGGGATTCAGATCATCTTGTGATGTCATTGTCAGCAAAGGTAAATTCAATGTTTGGTTTATTTGTGTATAATTTTTTCTTGATAAACATGATTATCAAATTTGTGACTACTTTGAAGGTAGCTCAAACATTTAATTTAAGTCTTGTTGGTCCTTATTCAAGGGCTTGTAAATATCTATTGAATACGCTCATGCAAGTATGCGCATAATTGATTGATTTAATAAAAGTTTTATTTGTTTTAACAATTGTTAGGGATATTTTTTATTATTAATGAAAATAGATCTCTTCCCAAAGTGATCACATACATGTTTTGAAAGTCACGCAATTTTAAGAAGGAATATTAGTTGTTTATGAACTGAAAATCCTGTAGCTGTTGTCAAATAGTTTATTTAGTTCCTTTATTGGTTGCAAAGCTTGTTTTTTATATTATTTTCTTTTAGTGGTTGAAAAAGCCAGTTTTTTTGAGATGCTTGTAATGGCCATTATTAAGTATACTGAAAGAGTGTTTCTTATCTTTATGTTTTGAAATGGTAGAGTGAAAATGTGGCATTGATGGTATCTGGATTTCCACCACTATTAGAGTACAAGGTTGAAGAAGTCTTTAGACCAAAGCTAGAATATCTGGTCAGTGATATGGGTAAGTCAATAAAAGAAGCAGTCACATACCCTTTATATTTTAGCTATTATTTGGAAAAAAATATCAAACTAATATTTATAATCTTGCAAAATCACAAAATATTGTTTGACTTGAAAACTATGATGATGAATTTGTTGGAGATTTTTTAGGTGTAGTTCGGATGCTTGTACCTTCCACATACCACACATATATCACTAGTACAAAATGAGAGATAAGTGACTAGGTGACTAAAAAAGTTAGTCACCACAATTTTTTCAAGGGATAAATGACCAAAATTGAGAAATTTTAAGTGATCCAACTAAAAATGACTAGAATAAATGACTAATTTAGTCATAGGATAAAACATACGACTAGATAATAAGTGACTAAAATAAAAATGACTAACGTAAATGACTAATTTAGTCACAAGAATACACATATGACTAGCTAACAACGGCTAAGAATATGAATTAGTCGTTTACGTTAGTCATTTTTTAGTTGTGTCACCTCGACAATGAAAAATACAATTTTGACAATGAATTTGTACAATTTACTAGATTTTAACATTGCAAATGGATTCAGAGACCCCCTACAGTGTTACAATTTACTAAATTTTATCACTGTAAAAGGGTGTCTATATATTGATCGTCAAAATTGCAATTTTTATTTTTATTTTTGAGTGACAAAATTAACGCCATTTGGGTCTCTAAATCCATCTACAATGTTACAATTTACTAAATTTCAACATTGCAGGTGGATTCAGAGACCCTTTGTGTCACTCAGCAATGAAGAAATGCAATTTTTGACGAAGTTTAAATTTATTATATAAATATTCACTTTAATGCCAATGATCACGATGTCTTACTGAGACACCAAATTAAGTTCAAATATTTTTAGTATGTTAATTATTTTAACATTTATAATATAATCTTTACAAATATTACAAATAAATGTGGCTAACATTAAATATAAGTTTAGTAATGAAATAAAATTTTAAAATTACTTGTAATTGGTTAAGAGTTTGTTTTCTTTGAACATAAAGAAATATGTTAATAATCAATATTTTGCTATGAGAAAATAATATAGTATGAACTTCATTATTTTGATTTTGATATTATAAATAAACTCCAACATTTTTTTATTTAAACATTTCAACAATA
This sequence comes from Larix kaempferi, assembly GCA_027924585.1. Taxonomy (NCBI): domain Eukaryota; kingdom Viridiplantae; phylum Streptophyta; class Pinopsida; order Pinales; family Pinaceae; genus Larix; species Larix kaempferi. The sequence goes on along the minus strand of BSBM01000729.1, from coordinate 7,415,814 downwards.
TTTGTAGTACAAAAGAAAATAAATTTTGTAGTGACTAAAAACAAATAAATACTTATTGAAGTTGTTTCAATATGAATCATTTTAATAAACCATATAATAGATGCATACAATCATTTTAAAATACAAAACTATAGACTAACCAATGTGCTTTGGTCCTTGCCACTAGGATATACTGAACAATGCAATTGCCATTTGCGCGGTAAACTGGTTAAGGGGCAACATAGGTAAAATGGGGTTTGGAGGATCTCAGTGATTTTTCACCATCAAAAGAGATAATGGTAGAGACTGCTTCACCCATATCCATTATTCACCTGACAAGGATGGTATCATTCTCTCCCAATTGGAATCAAACAAAAATCTTCTCTGTGGTCCGCAAGGGTAGAATCATTGGCATTTATCATAATTGGGAGGACTGCAAGGGCTTAGAATTGAAGGATTTCCCTGTGAATTTTGTTTTTTAGCACCACACAAATGGTTACTATAGAGACTTCCAATGAAGATGTCATAGATCAAGGAATCCACATTAAACGAAATGCCCAAGAAGAGAATTTGTGGGGCTTAAAGAATTCAAAATCCCTGCAATCTAATGGGCCACGAATAGAGCTCACAACATTCATAGAAGCAGAGGGTCACATGGATGCGGATAGGGATGCCAAAGGGTGGGAGACTGGAAGTGAAGGTGGAATGGAAGAGGAAACCCCCTTGGTCTCTACACATATCGAATATAGAGATATCTACGAGGACGCCATGACAGACAAGGAGCAGAAACAGGTATTTTATTATGATCATTATCAGGGCATTGGGACCACTTATTTTATGTTATATTTATCATTTACCCATTGGATTCTTCCATATCCAATCCTAATTAGTTTCTTCTTCTCTCCCGTTCATTTTCAATCATTGCATTTTTACAAACAAAAGCACATGGAGAATGTCTACGAAGTAAGAGGAAAAGGTGCAAACGAGAATTAATATGAAGCTGTATTTGGAGGATGAATTCATCCAATTTCGGATTCTTATTTAGGCAATCAGACTGTAATTTGATACAAGCAGCTAGAGATTAGAGGAACACTCCTTCTAGAAGTAAGAACCTGCTTTAACCTATCAACAAGAGGGACTTTGAATAGCCATTTGAATTAAGAACAAATCACATTTTCATCTCACTCACTATGTAATTAATGATAAGTTTGTCAATATTGGCACTAATAAGATTGATATAGATACAACATGTAATGATTTGGGAAGGGATTCAATAATAAAATGCTTGAGCTCAACCATCTACAAGCATTGGTTAGTTATGGAAAAAAATAGTTTTTTAATTCATGATACAAAAAAATATTGCCAGATAGAGTATTTAAAACATTCATTTGCGGTTTAGAGAAAGATTCAAAGAATTCTTGAGTTTGTTAATATACAAGTATTGTTTGCTGATAAGAAATAAGGGCTAGAGACAATAAAGAACATAGCAGTGAGCCAATAACCACAAAAAAGAAGTTTTATTTATCAAATCCATTTTATCTCTTCCCTTGTAAGATTCATATACATACCAAACCTATACTTTCAACATTTTTAGAGCCTGGAACCTCATTCTTTCTACCAACATTGTTATTGACAAAGGTCAAATACCCAAATACATAAAGTTTGCAGATTTATGTAGTAACCAAGCCTTTCCGTGCCGAAGTCATTTGTTACTGAGTTGTATCAATTCTTACAAAGGATACCAAACATAACCGTTGCTTCATTTGATCTCTTGTAGGTTGGAAGTCAAACCCTTTTAGTTACCTTTTCTCTTTACATGAGACTACCAAGGAGTCTCTTAAACAATGTGGGATCAACACTGGATCCTTTATCTTCCTTACTCAATCTTGTACATATTGCTACTAGTGTTGGTGTTTCCTTACAATTAGTCATCCTAAACTATTTCAACACATCATTAACATACTTTATTTTACAGATGAAAATGCCTTTTTACTGTTAAACTTCAATACCCAAAAAATACTTCATTAAACCCAAATCTTTCATCTAAAACTCCTTCTTCATTGCTTCTTTAAAAATATCAATAGAAATATTGTCTATATAAATCATATCATCCACATATAGACAAACAATTAGCATTTTACCTTGTTGATTTACCTTCTTATATAAAGTGGCCTCACTCTTTCTTTAGATAAAACCATTGCTAATCAAATAAGAATCAATTATTCGATACCAGGCTATAGGTTCTTGCTTTAGCCCATACAAAGGATTCTTTAGTATATACACATTTTATTCATGACCTTTGACTTCATACCTAGGTGATTGCTCAGAATACACTTATTCCTTAAGAACACCATTCAGAAATGTTTATTTTACATCCATTTGATATACACACCACCTGTTATGTGTTTCTATTACAGAGGCAGCTCTAGTTGTGTCCAACCTTGCTACTGGAGAAAGGTTTATCCAAGTAAACATTAAGCGACTGAGAAAATACCTTAGATACCAACCTGACTTTATACTTATTAATTTCACCCTTATAATTAAACTTGTTCTTGTATACCCCATTCACTCCAATATTATCCTTTCCCTTTGGTAAATCCACTAAATCCCATGTTTCATTTTTATCTATGGAATCTATTAACTCATTCATGGCTTTGACCCAATTCTCTATCTTAACAACTTCTTAAAAATACACAGGTTTACATGAGAACAAAGCAAAATTTTGAGTGTATATCCAAGTCTACATGCTAATCATAGATATCTTGCAAACTTCTAGTTTTCTTAGATCTTAAAGATGCTAAAGTAGGATCTAATTCAATGGCGCTGAAATTATCACTAGGAGTTGTATGGAATGATGACTCACCTTGAAAATGAATTCTTGGAGTTCTTGTTGGATAACTTCTGATAGGTGTATGAACTTATGAACCTTGTTGTCTTCCTTGTACATTTATCTCTTCTATTTCTTCTTCATCGTGATGTAATACTGCTCCAACAGATATAGTCTCATCTACACTTCCATCCCAATCTTTTGCTTCTTTCAATTCCACATATCTTCTTATTGTGAACTTATTTGTGATTGGATTATACAACCTGTAGGCATTTGATCATTCTTTGCACCCTAGTAAAATACACTTTTAACTCTTGTCATCTAAATTTATCCTCAATTCTTCAAGTACATGAGCATATGTTGCATAACCAAAAATGATGAAATGTGATACACTGTAGTTTTGATCACTCTAGGCTTCCTATGGCACTCTATTTTTAACACTCTTTGTAGGTGACCTATTCAGAGTGTACACAAAGCAACCTATTGCTTCACCCCAATACTCATTTGATACATGTTTAGCCTTTAACAAAATTCTAGCCATGTTCATGATTGTGTTGTTCTTTCTCTTTGTTACATTGTTCTGCTATGGTGTATATCTAGCTGTAAATTGTCTTTTGAGTCCATGGTGTTTACAAAAGGTTGTAAACTCTTTGGATTCATACTCTCCTCCTCTATCAAATCTCAGTACTTAAACGTATTTTCCACTTTGTTTCTCAATCAAGGATTTTAACTCTTTAAACTTATAAAAAGCTTCAAATTTGTTTTTAAGAAAATACACACATGCCTTCTAACTTAAATTGTCAATTAATGTAAATAATTAATAGATTGCTCCTAGAGACTGGGTCTGCATTGGACCACACAAACCAATACATACTAGTTTCAAAGGTGTCTTTGAACTATATGATACACGAGATGGAAAATTGTCCCTACGTTTTTTTAGCCAAAATACATCTATCACATGAGTTGTTTGGTTGATGTATAGATGGAAAGTTGTTTCTGTTGCAATAATCTTAGGCCACCAAAATGCCAATGTCCAAATATGAGATGCCAGAGCCATGACTCGTCCAAATTAGTTGCCTTGTGGGAAAATATGGTAGACTGGTTTACCATTTTTGTAAAAAATGATACATCCTATTCTTTGTAATTTTAAATCTAGATATTAACCTATCACTGGGAGGTTTGTCATAAATGGTGCATATATATATATATATATTACAAGAATGGTGATAGATTTGTATTAGAAAGAAGTTAAAGGATAATCGTACATCATACACAAATTGAGGGCACTACGTGCAACTTTTAGGGATTTCCTCCTCCCATCAGAGTCCCTGGAGGAGAGTGGTGAGATTTTTATCTTACAATTGTTGATTATTTGAGATTATAGGGAACATGAATAAACTCTAAAAATCTAATTGCATAACAAAATAAATAAACAATACATGGCTAAAGTGTATTACGTGTATGGCTTCTTGTCACCATTGGTTGAGTTACTGGAGGGGATTTTTACCTCTTTACTATTTTCATCCAAGCCTCCTTTGTTGCTATTGTGGTCCTTGTTGATCCCTCCATTTCTGATTTCTCTTGGTCTGGGGGTTATATATGCACCTCTTATCCCTTTACTATTGTTTCATGTTCTTCTACCTAATCTTCCCAGCAAGCTTTAGGCTAAGGGCTTAGCTGGGATTCTACTACTGGATATAGATATGGAGGAAAAACATGTTCCTCTTTTGATGGGGCTTATCTTACTTCCTCTGAATCTTACAATTATTATTCTTGTTGTGAAAACGAGTCCTATTTAAATGGAGTTTCTCTACATTACTCCAAAACCATTTTTGGCTCCTCTTTGGGTGGATCCAAGTCTAATAGATCTTCCTCGTTGATCATCTTCAAGCATTCCCACACGCACTTGCACATATTCTGTGCACATTTTCCATATATGAAATGTTCCTCTGTGCCATTTTTTTAGTAAAACCTTGCCATATGTATGAATGTTGTTGGACACTACAATTAAATGAGCGAATCTCCTTGACACTCTGAGATATTTCCAATAGAGAGAACAAAAGGAATCAATATTAGGTAGTATGGATGGACATTGGGGCTGTAGACACTCTCCATGATAGTTGAATTGGATATTAGAGGAGAAAGAAAAGGAATCTCTCACCCTTCACCAATGCTCCTCTTCTCATTTCTCTTGGGCATGATCCATTTATAAAACAACTAACATGGGACTGTGGAAACAAAACTAAAGTTGCAGATAACGTTTTTCCACCTTAAATAATGATTTCACAAGATTTTGGGCACAGCGAAATCCTATGCTTGGAAGAAGAACTGAAAACTCACAAAATGGGAATTGAAAAAAAATGGTTGTGAAGGATTTCCATTAAGACGAGGGTCTTGTATCAAATAAATATTGCACAATTATGTGTAGAAAACATCTAATCTCATAGAGCATTCCTTCCTTTTTTCTTGGAAATAATTCCCAGGGAAACTTCTAGGCACTGCCCCTCATTCCCACACTCAAGGAACCTCTCATGTTGTGCTGAGACACCGAGGCTGGGATCTACACTAGCCTGTATCTCTGGTGGATGAATAAAAGAGACTAAGAAATAACATGTAAAAGTTATCCTCTCTAGAGACCACCTGCTTCCATATCATAGTGCTCCCTGAAATTCCCTTGGTCAATCAACATGATAGCTTTCACACAGGAAGCCTTTCAGGGTTTTCATAATGATGGAGTAATTCAAGAGTGTGGAGAGACAGAAGGTATGAGGGTGAATTTGCACTCCCTTGCACCGGCATTTAATGAGACTTATAGTGTGGATCTGAATATTGTGCTTATGAAAAATGGTTCCATCGCATGAAACTTCCAATAGACCCTAATTTGTGGATCTTGAAGGATTTGCTTGGAAATTCATTGACACCTAAAGTGGTCCAGTGCATCTCAGGAGGGATATATAACCACTTGATTGGCCTCAGATTCATCCATTGCATTATTCTCACTCATGATAGAATTTGAAGCCATTTAATCCTTCTAGATTCTTTTGAATTTCTCTTGACAATTCTCAGTAGAAGGGTCTCCTTGCCTTGGACCTTCTTGTTCATTTAGTTTATGAAAAAAAGAGAAACCCCCAAGATTATTATTTCCTTAGTTTGAAAAAGGGTTTGGATGTGAAGTGAATTTATCCTAAGCATGATATGACAAATGGTCATCTATAATTGGATCTAGAGATTAATGCAGGAAAGGCTTCTTCATAATAAAAATTCCTTATGGCTTAAGAAGTGTAGTCGATTTGTTTTGTACATATTTCTGTTAAGCTTTCAACCCAAAATAAACCCGATTAAATTATGTGCTATTTCCATTCTTCTCAAAATATTAGTTACATATGGCCATCATAATTTCTCATATTTCCTAATTTACTGAACTCAACAGTCAGCACAAAAATGAGGTGTACGTTTAGGAAAAGAAATCACTCCTAATTTACTTAGGTTTAAAGGATTATTTGTTCCATGCACATGGTGTAGGGTTTACATCAATTGCCCTGGCACGAGTGGTGTATGCATTCAAAAAGGGTTTTCCCAAGCCTGTTTTCTTCAAGGTGGAAATATTGAATCATGGATTGTCTACAGGAAATATAGAGGGAAGCATGTGATTTCCTTGGGAAATAAGTGTACTAAAAAATATATCTTCCACAATCACTAGTAAAATTTTGGACACAAATTAATCTCCAATAAAAAAAAATTCAGCCAGGTAGGTAGAGTATGATTTGAGGTTTGTTTTTCTATTCACTGCCAAACTGTCAATATTCACAGTTTGAGAAAACTAGGAGTAAAGACTATTTAATATTTGGGTTGTGCAAATTGTCTATCCCTTGATCTATATATCTTCACTCCAATGTGTTAGTTTTTGTTTGCTCCAAGTTGTTCCCATAGGATGAGGGAAAAAGTGGACTCATTGTAGGATGGGTGTGCAATGTGGGGGAGACTCCCTCACACCCTTATGACAGATTCCTTACATTTATGATGCTTGGCATATGCTATTGTTGGTAAGTGTAAGGTTACGAGATATTGTACGATAGATTTATCTTACACATTAGGATGAATTTATGATGGGAGTTACACATGCAAAGCAGGGTGCATTCCTCAAGGAGATATTCCTTGTTATATGTGCTGGATGATTCCTTCCATCATTCTAGTTCAATCTTTAAAGGAAAAATAGGTGTCGAGACAAGAAAGAATCTAAAAGAATTTTTTTTGAGATTTGAGAGTACTTATTCTAGAGATGATTAGTCCATGTTTCTTTTTCAATTCTAGATGTTGTTGTTCAAAAGATAATATCTCAACTTTATAAAATATTTGACTTAAATATTTCATGACAGACAAGTTCCCAACACCAGCTCCCAAGCTAAATATCTCAAGTTTTGTCTGTAGTAGATGTGGTGGATTGGTGGCTGTGAATCCTACCCTTTTTTATCTTTCAATTTACTACCTCATGTGGTAGCAAGTGAAGCAACGACCAACAAATCTTGGCATACTTACCACTAGCAGTAATTCCTAACAAATTTGACAGCGCCCTGATTTGTGAATTCCCATCACTGTCTGCAGAGGTGGCTCTTGAAAACCACATCTGAAGAAACAACTAATTCCCAAATTCACACAAATTAAATGCTTCTAATATGGCAGTAGTGGACAGTGGTAGTAGTACTTTTGATTTTAACTTTTACCTGAGGTTCCTAATATTTCATGACAGTTACACATGGTGTTGTTATGCGAGGGTTGCAGATCTTCTATCATCGGTTGGCATTGTGGATAATGAAATATTTTAGTGTGGATAATTCCTTATAAACCATATTCGTCCAAGAGTTGGTTTAAAAACGTAACAAAGAAGACCTCAAATTTAAAACATATTTAGTCAAATAAAGCTTAATAACACTTTGCTACTTCATAGGATTCGGTGAAAGAGACTCTGCTAGTTTACATGTGTATTGGTCATTGTCTTTCTGCAGATATGGGAAATAACTATTGGAAAGAAAACATAAATGCTAATTTAAAAGATTAATATAACTCATCTTCTGTAGGTGCAAGCCATCTACTATAAAATGTTTCAGATTCTGAACCAACTTTTTGTTGAGATCAACTTAAACACATACTTTTTGTATCCTATTTTTTGAGCACTTAAAAATAATGTAGAATAGTTGTTCCAAGAGTGTGTACACACATTCTTTGATTTAGGGTTCACATTTTAAACTAAGGGCACCATTCCATCATCATTACTAAATATTTGTATTTTACATCTCTTTGCCATGCAACTATAATCAAGAATGATCATTTATAGGCATGTCTATTCTTTCCTTGGGAAAATGTTCAAACTTTCTTGCATGTCTCTTTTGCCACAGGAAGTCGTGAGTGAGTTTCCATAGGATGTTATCCATGTTCACTAGAGGTGGTTGTTTGATAAGGAGGATTAGAATTGGATATCATAACTTTTTGTAGGCATGTTTACACCATGATTCTTTTGGCAGGCCATCCTTCTCAAGGATACTGAATGTTGCCATAAATATATCTAGAATGCTCGACACTAATATAGAACAAGATTTGTAGCCCCTGTTTTGCTCTTATAAACCATGATTTTTCTTGGTTCAAATGCCTAGGATTCCAAATTGCAATTTTTTCACAAGGTTCTTGCAGTTCTGTGTGCATGCATATAATTTCACAATCATGATTATGGTCAACCTTAATTTTGTCATTTTCTCCATGAATTCAAAGGGATAATTTTCACTAGTTCACTTTCTTAAAAGCATAATACAATATTATTTATTACAATTGAGCCTTTTAGATATTCTTTCTGTCTAGTATCAATATGTTTTTGAGTGGGCACATTCAAATACATCTCATTTTGGAAATTTTATCGTATAAGATTTTGTTCAATGTTGGACTACAAATACTGGAATGGATGCTTTTGCAGTGGAACATATTGTTATTGAATTTTTGACTTTATTGTAATCCTGTGTTTTTCGAGTGAACCCTTAGCTCATCATCAAAGCATACAAAAAAATAGTAGAGAGTAATAAAACCATAAATTCAACAACAATGTGAGCTTGTTTTGTCTAGAAATGTCCAACATCATTTTTTGATAGCGTTACTCTGAGGTCATTGTTATGGTGCTCCCAACCATATTGAAATTGGTTTTTCCAATTTGAAGTTTGGTTAGTGGGATTAAGCATGTTTGACATGCAGATTTTTTGAAGTTATATTTTCTGGGATAGTCATCAAGTCTATTGATGCAACCTAAGTGTTGACGCATGTGGTAGTATATTCACATAGGGAAAGAGCAGTTCTTTCATGGCTCTATATTTGGCTTGCACTCTTTTCCTGATCTATAAGTAAACATAGTTCCTCAGGAATTAATGGAAAAGTCACATTATTTAGTATCGAAAAACTAGAAAAGGATTCAACTTGGAAACAGTTAAACAAAACTCAACTATATCTTGGTATTAACTCAACATATATAAAATACAATAACTCTTAGTATAAGTTATCAACAACTAGGAAATACTAGAAAATGACTCAGCATTAACTTGGTAATAACTTATTGATTTTCCCAATACTTGGAGAGTGCTTTTTAGATTCACAAAGTCTGTCAAGGATTCCCAAGTCTCAAGGTTGAAACAAGATCCAATGTTTTAGAAACATAAGGGGCTAGATTTCACCATTGTTTCATTTGAGGCTCATCGGACCTTTTCCTTGGTTTTGATCTTTTTTTTTTTTAAATACTTCTTATACATAACATGGACAGAAAGAGAAACCCACTCACCACACTATTTCCAAAGCATGAAAGAGTTCACATGGAGTCTCGACAGAGCATTCCTTAGATTTTTTTTAAGAAATAACGCTTTTCCCAGACTTTGGAAGACAACTTATCAGTAAAAATATTCCTAAATGAATTAGCATACCCAATTGTGTTCTCAAAGACATATTTACAACAAATACAACACAAATCATATAAAGCCATTTTCTTGACCAGTGAAGCACCACTCGCCAAGACTCAGCGAGTACTCCCGAGCCTTGCCGAGTAAGTCCTGAAACGAGTAGTCGCCAGAGACTCACCTAGCAACTCGCCATGTGTCCAGACTCAGCCAAAATCATCGAAGACTCGGCCATACTCGCCCTAGACTCGACATCTTACTAAAAAAATGTGGTGTTTTTTTTCTTCTTGGGAGCTTGTTAGCCTAGTAATTAATGGTAACATATTTTGAGTTTTTTCCTATTTGTCGAGCCTGTCCCGAGTCTTTCCCGAATTGACAAGTCACTGGCCAGCCAAGTCTTTGCCGAGTCCAAGAAGAGTGTCTCTCTAGTGGAAATTTCCACTTTTAATTTCCAATCCTCCACCAATGAAATGTATGCACTTTTTTGTTTATATAGCAATTGAAATTTAAAATTTTTAACTTTGCATTCTCCACAGATGGATCATAGCTGATGGAGTCTGTCATCAATAACATTATATATTTTATTGTGTTGTAGATTTTGGCAAATTTATGGTGATTAGAGATTACTATTTGTACTGAGTACTTGTTTTAACTTTGCATCCTCCACCAATGAGATGGTTCATAGCTGATGGAGGAGTCTGTCATCAATAACATTAAGTTTTTTATTATGCTATAGATTTTTCCAAATTCTTGATGATTAGATATTAGTATTTGTACTGAGTACTTGGGAGTGTTCAGTGTATTGATCTAACTAGGGTTATCATAGTTGACTTAACCTCTTTAAGTTAGCATTTTGCCTCAAGTACTTGATAGTGTGTTTTTCTAAAAAAACCTTTGTGTTGAACGTCTGAAATAGTCAAAGACCTTTTAGTGTATTGAAACCAGTTGACCTTTTAATCTTGGTTCCATTTAAAACTTTTGGCCATTTTGAACTGAAGATTTCAACTAGAAAATAGAAGCAAATATACAAATCCGTCAATGATCCTATGTCTCCATTATTTCTCATCCCTTACCTTAATTCACTTTCATTAAAAAATTTTAATAGCTACCTTTGGTAATTCTTAGACCATGGTATGCAAATTCTACTCACAGAAACTAAATCCTAAAGCCTAGGTAGATCAAAACTTTATTTTCCAATTAAAAAGATAGATCTGAACTACTTGAAACTGCTAACAGATACTCTGAAAATAAGAACAACTGAAATAAGCCACACATAGCCACTCAAAACTGCATCTTATTCTATTACCGCAAAAAAGAAATAGACATCACATGAGCTCAAAATAATATTTTTCTCACCAGCACTGTGGTGTACGTCTTCTCCTTTATAGACCTAGGTGTAAGAAATAAATACAGTGAATTTAGACACATCCGGTTTAACTGTGTCAAAACCTAAACCTTGCCACATCCACTAGTGTGCCCTCCTTGCTAGTGTGCCACTACTAGAGGAGAATTACACCGCCTTAAGATATGCACCCTCCTTGAAAAAGAGCACCTCATGTAGTGTGCCCTGCTTCTAACTTTGTATCTGCATGTGAACCAAACTAAATGGGGAAATTTTAAAATAGAAAAAAAAACTTCTAAAACTGGAAATTATAGTCTAAGAAACCAAATCTGGAGCAACAGTTAAGTCTGAGTTGAATTGAGGTTGGTGCATGCATTTCTCCAATTTTTCCTCTAAATTTCCTTCACATAACTGCAGTGATCCCTTCCAAAGATGGCCATGCTATGCCTCAAAACTATCCCAGCAGTGCATAAATCCCAAGGCTAAATCTTAATGTAGGTACTGTATGGATCTTCTGGTACCGATGGCTATGGTTGTTCTCTACTTATAGGCTAGAAAACTATGCAAGCAACCAAGTAAAAAGTTATCTCTCATGAAGACTCAACAACTGGACCTCAGTTATCTGCTTTCTGTATGTAAACTTACACTAACGAAATAATTGTTAAGAGCAATAATTTTATGGAAATATTCTTTATATGTAAACATGTTTTTTCTAGGCTCTTCAAACTATTATTTCAATTTTGTTTTCTAGAGTGTTGAACAAACAAAATGGAGCAGTACAAAGATAAGAGAACAACATGTTCATATGAATGGTAATGTTTTAGATGACATTTTGATGGCAGATCCTCAGGTGACTACAATTTCTATGATCATTAGTTGTCCTAGACGGTCAATATAAATATTGCCAATACTTTCACTTATAATAAATAGCAATGCTTGTATGTACTAGGCCCATGCTTGCTGTCATATTAGCTTTATAAAATTAATGCATGTGTTGAGTGGCTGTAAAAGCTCTGTTGCTGAGTTACCTAGGCCCTAGAAAGGGGGTTTTACTGTGTTGAATATATCTCTTGTATTTTGTGAATATGAACATGGTATACATTCCTCTTTAAAATGGATTCCTTTGACATGGCTATGTTCATGGATAGAAGCAATTGAGTTTAATTTCAATTAAAAATGGAATGTCAAAAAAAGCAAATCCCCTGTATTTGTATAATTATTTAATTGTTAGAAGTTAGAACATCAAGCTGAGTTTATGAGTAATGAGAAACATCCTATTTGTTATCAATATGATGTGTAGACCTACATTTCACTGAACATGGATGTGAATTTCTAATTGAAAAATAGTATGGATATGGCTTCTGAAGGTGGTATTTTGAAACAAAAAAAATGGACTTGGGTAGCTGATTTGGTGTTGTTCCAACCTGGAGATGGTTATGTATAAATGAGTAACTTTGGAAGTTGAGAATAATCAATGAATGTTGAGAGAACCAAGTTTGGAGTCTTGAGACAAAGTTAAGATGCAGGTTTCTAGTTAGCAGGTGGCCAAGGGTGTAGGTGATTTGGGAGTCAGTGGTGTGGCAGATTTTGGGTGAGGAGGAGTAGTTCAGTTGGGAAGAAATGTAGTAGGTAGTTGGAAGACCACAATTTTGGGTTTTTTCTGTTACTTGATTTGTGCTTGTAATGTAACTTCTAAACTTAATAATTGTTGAAAGATGGGTTTCCCCCATACTTACCAAACTCAGAATCGACAATAAATCGGCGAGGCAAAAGAGCGAAGAGTTTGAATCGGATCGGGAAAAAATTGGGAAAAAATCGGCAAATACAAAGAAAAAATATATACATATATTTAGAATTAAAAAAAAAAAATTTCATAGATATTCAAAATAGCCATGTACATATGGTGCAAGATATCAATAGATGTCCATAAGATATCAATAGATGCCCAAAATTTATCAATTCTATGCCAATTCTAAATTTATAATGAAAATAGACATTAAATTAATTAATATTAACATTATTAAAATATAAATTATATTATATATATATATTAACCTATCATTTATATTTATATCTTATATAAAAAGGAATTAATTATATCTTATATTAAAAAATTATATTTGATGTTTTTTACATATAATAAAAAAACTAATACTTAATAAATAATAAATAAGTTATAAAACTAAATGAAAATATTTTAATAAATAATTTATAAAAAACTAAATGAAAATATTTTAATAAATAATTTATAATGTAAGTTTTATGTTTTGTATAACCTTGGAACCCTGACAATATCGACTGTCCATATGCTCAGGGCCACAAGCAGGTGAATCCCGCTCAATCAGATTCGTATCCACCACTATCACGCTTCCCAGTTTGCCCACGACTGTTGCCCAGATACATGAGATAGATTGAAAAGTTGTCAAGGAGGAGAGATCTCAAACAACCATCGTCGGGATAGAGGAGGAAAGAGCTGATCGAAAAACCGACGCGGATAGAGGAGAGGAGACTCAGAGAGATAGAAAACGATGACGAAAAAAACAAATTCATGACCTAGAAATAATTTATCCCGAGTTAAACTCGCCCCCGAGCGAGAATAGATCGTTTACTTGTTGCGCCGAGTCAAACTCGCGAGTTTTGCGATTTGACTCACGATTTCGGTAACTATGGTTTTCCCAGATTTCCCACTATAAAATTGTTATGTTGGTTCATGTTATTCATGGTTTATTGCTGAAGTGGTTAGTTTCTTGTTGTGACTGAAATTTTCTAAGTTACTAAGTAAATATTGGAGTGTTTGGTTGGTCTAAAGTAAAGCTTCTGCAACAGGCCTGGTTTATTGGGTTGGGGTCATTCTTGGTGAGTTAGGTTCAGTGTTGTCTACTGCCTAACAAACCCTCACCTCTAGAGATAATGTCCTAAAAGATCAAGTGAGGCCCTGGAGGAAATAAGAGGGAGGCCATTGTCACCTCACCAACCCTCTTCATTTTAGGCTAGCTGTCCTCCAGCAGAAGGGGACTTCCCTAGTATAGGATTGCTGGAAATTATAAGCTATGAAATACAAGGTGAAATGAAGAGTTAATTCCAGCAAACCAATTTTTTACGATATCTGAAATAAAAGCAATGCTCCCCCAAGTTTCCGGGACGTGGGAGCAGGGAAATGTTCATTGGGGATGTGTGGAAACACCCCTAAAATTTAGGGAAATTCATGGGGGACTGAGGAACATCTCCAAAATTATAAAAATACAATAAAAATCCCAAAAATAATAATTCATCTAATGTGTATTCATCAATGTGCAATGTAAATACTAAATATATTTATTCATTTTCTAAATAGTACAAAGTAGAGATTGAAATTAAAAATAATGGGAATTTTTTTTCTTATGGGGTAGGGGGAGTGAAATGTTCGGCCAAGACCATCCTTGTGAAACCTTGAATAAAAGCAGATGGGTGGACCAGAAACTTGTCTTTCGATTGGGCATATGGGGCCAAATGATGACTTGATGGGAGACTATCTTAATGATGAATAGTGGCTAATGAAGATGAGATGAAACATAGGTAGATTATTCAACTTAGTGCCAATCCAACTGACCATATTGGTTAATGGTCATCTTCTAGAAGTAAACTCATGCACTTAGGTTTAATGAGCTTTGTTTTGGTTGTGTTCTGAAAACTCAGGTTCTATTCTTTATTGTCATGGATCCTCAATTGATTATGCCTCCTACAAAGCAGAGTTATGATTGGGAGCCTCAAGAGGCCAATGGTAGAGAAAAAAGGTGTGCTTCTGCATCATCGCGGGGCCCACCACCCCCTCTGAAAATTGGACCCAATGAAATAGTTTTTTGTATACTTTGTGTTGGATCAAAGACTGGAGGTATAATTGGTAAGGGAGGCAACATTATAAAGAAAATAAGACAAGAGACAAGTGCAAAGATAAGAATTGAAGAGGGTGTTCTAGGCTGTGAAGAGAGAGTTATTATTATTGTAGCTCCATAAAAGGATAGAAAAGGAAACAAGGAAAAACCTATTGGAAGTGATGGTAATGGAAAGACAGAGGAAGCTGTCGATGAAAGCAGTGTTGGAAAGGGACAAGATGGAACAGTGGAGGATGAGAAAGCAACGGGAAGTGAAAAAGACCCTAAGAAAGAGAAACATATTTCACCAGCACTAGAAGCACTTCTTCGTGTTCATGACAGAATATTGGAAGGAGAATCTGATGTAAAGGTGAATGAGTAAATTGATAAAAAGACAACCCCAACAATCACTAGATTGTTGGTTCCTACTAATCAAGTTGGTTGTGTACTTGGGAAAGGTGGAAAGATCATTCAACAAATTCACACAAAGAGTGGTTCTCAAATCCGTGTTCTTTCAAGAGAACAAGTTCCGGGATGTGCCTTACCCACAGATGAAGTGGTGCAGGTGAGAAAAGTTTGGGTCATTTTTATAAAATATTTTGCTAGAATATTATTTTATCCCTATAGAAAACTTATTTTTGTATTTTTGTCCTGCTGTAATGTAGATCATGGGAGTTGTGACAGTTGTTAAAAATCCTCTAATAGCTGTATCTGACCGCCTTCATGAAAACCCTCCTCGTGATCATGTTCCTACTGCTAGACCTGTGGGTCATCTTTCTCAGAGTTCTGGAATTTCGCATGGGGATAATATTTTCTCGAAAAAATTCCTCAGCAATACCAAGAGCTATATTTCCTGATGTTGGAGATGGTGGTGGTATTGATTATCATTCAAAGGGACCTTCTTCGGTTTCTATGATGCATGAGACTGGGCCTAACTTGAGACAAAGAGTGCATCCACAAGAGGAAATCACATTTCGACTGTTATGTTCAAATGATAAGGTTGGAGGCATCATTGGAAAGGCCGGAACCATAATTCAAGGACTTCAGAGGGATACAGCTGTTGATATCAATATTGTTGATTCTATTCTCGAGGAAGATGAGCATGTTGTCATCATTTCAACATCTGTGGTAAGACATTTAACGACCACTGAGGTTGGTACATAATGTTCATTACTCTTTTGGTTGATTTGAGTGTTATGAGTAAATGAGAAGTTTCTTATCATTTCTAATAGTTTGTTTAATTTGTCACTTTCAGCTGCTATGCCCGCCTCATGTCTTCTAAAAATGCAATGGAATGGCTGTACTCTAGAGACATTTTTAGTGATATGCTTCATGCTTACTATTGGCTTCTCTGAATGGTAAGTTACAACTTACAAATCAATTTTAATTACTGCAAGTAACTGGTGAACAGGGGGCAGTTCAAGAAGTACTTGTACAGATATCAACAAGGCTGCAAAACAACCTATTTCCAAAAAAACCCGTTTCAGTTACTGGTGTTGGGATGTACCCTGAACATATGCCTCTAGTTCCTGGTCCAATGCCATCATACAGGGGCAGACCTGAACCAGGCTCTCCTCCTGGAATGTATCCTCATTTGGGAGGACCCCTACAGGACATTGATCAAGTAGGATGATTACCTCACAATTTTGAGCGTGTAGGATTCCCTCCCAATATGCATCGTCCTAGAGGAATGCATCACAACATTGACCATCCGGATTCACCAAGTCCATGGGTAGTGCAAGTAAGTTTTTTTTACGATTGTTTTGATGGTAGCTAATTATTAATATTGTATTAAAATAGTATGCTATTTTCTGGTTTTGTTTTAAAGAATGATTTTGTTTTCTACAAATGAAAATGAAAATGAAGAAAGAAATAGAGGAATACTTATGTTGATATTGACCCTACAACATATTTTTTATTTAAGTAGAAAGAAATGTCTACAAAAGTTTAGACATGATATGAAGCCATATCATAACTATATTGTTGCTTCTTATAACTATATTCTAATAATATATTGATTTTTATAAACTGTATATGCAATTTCCTTGGAAGAGGGTGAATGCAGGTTAATAATAGGGTGGTTGATGCATAGCTGAATCTTAATTTAAAAAAAGTAGTTGGATGTCTTCTAATTTATTTTGATTCAATATTGTGGCACTAGGGAATGGGTGGTGGCCGTGCAAGGAGCATGACTGACTATGGAAGAGAATTTCCACAAAGAGGAAGCCTAGGAAGGTTTGTATACTATAACAACACTGAAAAAGGAAGTTATACTTGAAAGTTTCTTTTATGCCGACTTTTAACTATTTTTAGTATTTTCCTAATAATTTTGTTTTTTCTATAGTGGTAGTCAATCTGTTGTTGTAACAAATACAACTGTAGATGATGTTGTACCAGAACGTCTCATTGGATCTATTTATGGGGAGAATGGCAACAACTTATCCCATATTTGACAGGTAGGTTTGTCTGATGAAAAAAAATGAAATGAGCAATATGGCTTATGGCTTTGGTTATAACTGTAGACTTTCTGCACAAATTATTTCTACAGTGATCCTTCTCATTGACGATTCACATTTATTTGGTGCTATAACTTTCATATTTCTGAAGCAAAATTTATAATGCATGACCCTAAAACTTTATGAAAAAGCTTGCAGGAATGGGATGCCCTTTTGCATCAGGTATGTCTTGTCAAGTACTTGGGATTCTTTGGTTTTGTAAACTGGAAGATATAATAGATAAGCATTACTCCCAGCAAGTTCTTTTGGTGTAGTATACACAATAGGTTGTTGGTTGAAAACAAAGAAGACTTATGTGGTCTTTGTTTTATAAGGTGGGTTGTGCATAGAACTTCAAGTGAGAAAATCGGTTATGAGCAGAAGTGTGATATTCTCTGAACAAATGAGCATACGATATAAGTTTATGGAGTCTATTATATGCTTATTTATTAACATTCCTTAGTTTTATTTACACACATTCTCATTTGGAAGCAATCATGCCATTGCCACACATGTTACATTTGCATATAGGTTTTTCTATTATGCCATGTTTTTACCATTATCTCGATAGATAAACATGGATATGATTATATTGTTCTTCCTTGTTTGAAAAATGATGCATATTTGGTAGAGAAAGATATTATGTAAAGACACAGTGAGTTGATTAATTAATAATATATGTATTCAAACAATGCAGAGACTATATATTCATTACTTAAATTATGGAATCAACATATGTACAACAGAACATTGTGTAAATAGTGAACCTTTAGTCCAATATTGTGGAAGAACTATTGTATATTGAGCATACTAACAACCTAACATTGTTGAAGCAATGGAATCGTAAAACAACATTGTTGAGTTTTCATCACAAAGATAACACACCTACATCCCAATGTTGCAGGATCAACATACCCGCAATCCATTATTGGAAGATAACATTGCAATGTTGATATAAACACTATATAATTACCTTTTCATTCCATTTTTTCTTAGGCAACCCTTACAGATTGATCTCACTGATTGTTCTTCTTAGTCCCATTGACCTTCTTTTTGGTCCTTTGTTGGACATTAATAAAATTATCTTATCTTATCTGTAATGATATGATGGCATTTTCAGAAAACCCACCTGTGCTCAGTTCAAGCAGATTAGTTTAGTTTTTGTCATAGATTTTACCCTGGAGTTTTTAGGGGAATTCCCTACCTTACTTCAGTATAGTTGTATAGGCAACTAACAAGCAGAACAAAATGCCAATGTTTCCAGGAATTCCTCCTTCCTTAATTAAAACGACATGCAAGGATTCAAGAATCAGAGGAGTTTGATAAATTATAGGAAGAATGACAAGATATTCAACACTTGTATTAATAACAACAGTCACCTTGGATGGATTAGATGCCCTATCAAAAATTGACATCTGGAAATTATGTTAAAGTGGTCTTTAGAGGGAAGTTAGTCAACGTAAAGGGCTCAACTAAGAAGTGAGCATGCATATATGTTGATAAGCAGTGAGCACCCTTATCTGTATAGATCTCCCATTTGAATCATTCATTCATCATACGATGGGCATTTGCAGAAAAACTCAGTCTTGTATTACAAAATACAACAAATTTACATCAATTACAATAAAGAGAATTAGACTCCCCGCCTACCTAGGCCAAAAGAGAAAGCATATTTGACCGAGCCCCATGTCAGCACTTCTGATATACTTTATACACAAGATTAGTAGAGACACAAGATGCCTATCCATCCAAATATCTATGGATCATAATTCCACAACAGTGCAATTGATACCTTCATGGTGTATTTATGTCTCTTATGGACCATCAAAATGAAAAAGCCATTAATCTGACCACTGAGAAAACAGGCTTAACAAGCAATAAAAACAAATCAGGGTTGCCAGCAAGAACCGCCTCCAACGAAGTGGACAGGAAAACAAAGAAGAGAAATGTTGAAAAATAGCCTTCCACAAGGACTTCACAAAGAAATAATCCCAAAATATATGCTCAATGTATTCTATTTTTTCCACAGTGCAAGCAGAAGGCCATCCAGGAGGCTAGTCTTAGGTCACCTATGCTTGATGAAGAATGAGCCAAAACATAACTCTGAGCTCAAAAGCTCATTAGGGGCTACATATAGCATCAATTCTTTTCAGCCACCTACCTTTTGCATCATGAAGTTTTCATCTCTGATACGATTATCAATCACTGAAGGTATTTAATGTTAAATTTTCAGAATTTACTTCAATCTGATCTAGGATCTTAACTGAGAGAACAACATGTACAACAAATCTACAACATATCAATCATGGACACAATAATGCAAGCACACAAGAGACACAGTGTTTACTTGGGGAAAACCATAAAGGTGAAAAACCCTAATAACTTCCTCAGAGATAGATAGAGCAATGATACAACCAGAATACAAGAGATAGTCTTCTCCTAGCAGCAAAGCCTCCTCCTCCTCAAGTGCGCCACTCTCCACAGTGTGAGTGAGAGAATAGAATGTGTAAAATGAGAGAGACACACTCTCTATTTATACACTAACTTGACTTGACGTTTACTCAACTAGGTCGGCCTCAACTTAACCACTTAACATAATGCTGATTGGGCCGACCCCCACTAGGGTGGTCTAATAACCCTTTGACCCACATGGCCGACCCTCAATAGGGTGGTCTAATAACCCATCAAGTATAAGTTACGACACTTACAATATAAATGATGACACTTCCGTATAGAGGAATAATAACATCTCTATAGGAATAAAATATACATATATGTGAAATACATTCCGAAGTTACATATACATCAACACTCCCTCTTAACTAGGAAGGTATTTCTCGACACAGGTCTTCTAGCACTAGTCATCTTCTCTGGATCATCGTCACTGCTGCTGCTATCTCAATCAATCTCTGAATCTACTCGTCATAGGAAGTTCTACAGAGCTAGTACTTTTTCATACTGGATGTAGGCCCACCACCTGCAGGTCTTCGTCATCACTGGCCATACTATGGAATCCTCAGGACTTATTACGTGCATCACAAAACCTCGAAAGAGCACCCCAGGCTATTATGAGCACACGACTCTACCTATAGGATCTCCCAGGGCCATATTATATGTGACCTCACTACAAAACCTCGCAAGAGCATTCCAGGTTGTTATGAGCACACAGCTCTACCTATAGGATGTCTCAGGGACAGATTATATGTGGTCACCACAAAACCTCGCAAGAGCATCCCAGGCTATTACGAGCACATAGCTCTACCTATAGGATCTCCCAGGGACAGATTATATGTGGTCATGGTAAAACCTCGCAAGAGCATCCTAGGACTTATTACGAGCACACAACCCAACCTATCGGATCTCCTAGGGACATATTATATGCCATAGGACAAAACCTCGAAAGAGCATCTGCCAGATATCCCAGGGCCAAATTATATGCCATAGGCAAAACCTCGAAAGACTATCTGTAGATCTCCCAGGGCCAAATTATATGTCCTCCCAGAGCAAAACCTTGAAAGAGAATTTTCCAGATATCCCAGGGCCAAATTATATGCCATAGGCAAAACCTTGAAAGACTATCTACAAATCTCCCAGGGCCAAATTATATGCTCATCTGCACAACCTGATCCATGACCATAGAGTATCAACCTGATATTTACCATACATCATCCTGATGTACACATGATCATCCTGATCATCATCACTGCAACATCCTGCTGCATGTCATCTGGAGAAACATCCTAAAGCTCGTCATCCACGATCATACTGATCATACAATGCATCTACCTGATGCATACCAAGTATCTACCTGATACATATCATCATACATGATCCACCTGATCATACAATGTATCCACCTGATACAAATACAAATACATGATACATATCACCATACATGATCCACCTGATCATACAATGTATCCACCTGATACATACACAGATACATGGTCTGAGCATCCAACATGATGCATATACAAATACATACAAATGATCCTATTGATCATATCCAGCATCCAACATGATGCATACAAAGCAGAATCCAGAACATCATCCTGATGCTCATCATCCAGCGCTTACATCCACAGCCATGTGAAGGATCCTCCTTCCAACATGCTTGGAATGGCTTCATCAAATGTGTCCATCACTTCTTCCTCGAAGTGTCATCAATCCGAAGAACACCAAGCCTCTCTCTGAAGTACTTGAACTTCACCCTGTCTAGTGGCTTCATCAGCACATCTGCAATCTGCTCGTCTGTCGCAACATACAGGAGCTTCACAGCTCCTCTCTGCACCATATCCCTGATATAGTGATATTTGATCTCTATGTGTTTCGACTTGTCATGAAACACTGGGTTCTCAGACAACTTCACACAACTCTGGTTATCATAGAAGATACCAATAGCTCCAACGGGAGATCAAATAACTCAGACAGTAGCTTCCGTAGCCATGCTACCTAAAAACTAGCTGAAGAGGCCGCAACATACTCTAATTCAACTATACTCAGTGCTATGCAGGACTACTTCCTGCTAAACCAAGAGATCACGCCTGATCCCATACTGAAGCAGCACCCAGATGTGCTCTTCCTATCTGTAGCACTTCCAGCCCAATCTGAATCAACATAACTCTGCAGGTTAAACTTTTGATTCGCTTCATACTTGAGCCCATAATCCACTCTACCCTTCAGGTACCTCAGAACATGCTTTACAGAAACCAGATGAACACTCCTTGGATCTGTCAGGAACTGACTCAATCTGTTCACCGCAAAGCAAATATTTGGTCTCGTGTTCATCAGGTACATCAAGGATCCAATCATCTGACGATGCATAGTGATATCAACCGGCTCAGATGAAGCATCACACAGAAGCTTCAGTGTTAAGTAGAATTTTGTCCTACGGATAAGCCAAAACTCTCTTAACTTTAAAGCAGACTTTAAACTAACTTTAAAGAAAGAAACAAGTCAAAACAAATGCTACCTTGAATCCCTAGATCTAACAAACATCTCAAGATTAAAATGCTAGAAAGAGTAGAAGAAGTTTAACTAACCTCCTATCCAGACGCTTGTTTTTGTAGTTGCTCCAATCTCCAAGCCTTCACAATGAACCTGTCAAAATGGAACCAAGACACAAGAATGCACTATTCTCTAGCAACCTGAAACATGAGTTAGAATATAAATCTATGAAAGATACAAATCATATCATTAAAACAAGATTAACACAAATGATTTGGGAAAACAAGACAAGTTATTCCATTACAACTTGAAGAATACTTACAAAAGGTGCTTGTTGTCCAAGCCAATCCTCCAACTCCAAGTGTCTTCTCCTCTAGCTATCTCCACAATGCTGTAAGACCATAAGTTTGGTACTCTCAAGAGTCCTCCTCTTTCCCAATGGAATGCCTCTCTTTTATAGTGAATGGTGAGGTTAACCAACAAGAGAGATGGGTGGATCTAGGGAGAGATAAGTGGATCAGGGTTTCTAATCGAAGGAAATGAGTTGAGATCGAATCAGGGACCTCAATCTTCCATTATCTTCGAAAATCCAAAATCCCACAAGCCAAGGGAAAAAGGCTATTAAAAGAGTACCGCGTTCTGAAAAGACTGCATAACGCGGTACTACCGCGTTTTGGTGAAAGAGCATAGCGCGGTAGTGTCTAGTACCGCGTTTTGATAAATTAGCAAGGCGCGGTAGTGTGTGTAGATAAAGTCTTAGGTGGGTCAGAACTTGTCAGGGTAGATTCACCTTCAAGGTTGACTCATCATCTGCCTCTTCTGGATGGCTTAAAACAATAGGGAAAGTTTCGTCAACTCGTTTTATGATAGAGATGCGACACTGTGAAACATGGAGGTATAACAGATGCCCCCTAAAGTGTGAGGTTAGAAGGGACTGATGGCCGAAAGACTTTACGAATAGAGTGTGCAGAGATAGCATCGAGGAGAGCGACACTGAGCTGAAATAGGAACAAAGCGTTAGATATACCACCGAGGCGGGCATTCCCATGCTTGGATAGAGACGACTCAAATCATGGCTGCCGACCGATACATTGCAGATCCATGAGTACTGAGATGATGTAGACTGTGGACAGATCATGGCTACTATAAACAATCGTAGATCCATGAGACAATAATGACATAGCCACGACCAATACAATAAGTGGATCTGTGTGACAATACAAGGGACATCTCCATTGCAGCCTGGAGGCAGTCGAGATACAGTGATGCGCCCCAGGGTCTTCTACCCGATCGCAAAAGATACAAATCTAACCATGTGATTACAAGGTATTGAAGTCGAACATGGTAGAGACCATTTGATTAACGGTCAATGATGTGGACCGTTAAAAAATGCGAGGGAGATCACCAATGATGACGATGATTCCCAAGGTATCAATAGTACATCTCAACGAAATGTGAATGAATGAGTTGATGTCGAGCATCCGAGAGATCGCTTGATCAGAGGTCAATGATGTGA
This sequence comes from Larix kaempferi, assembly GCA_027924585.1. Taxonomy (NCBI): domain Eukaryota; kingdom Viridiplantae; phylum Streptophyta; class Pinopsida; order Pinales; family Pinaceae; genus Larix; species Larix kaempferi. Next base: position 7,391,934 of record BSBM01000729.1, on the reverse strand, counting down.
ACCTACTGTCAAACACAAGGAAACCTGCCATTGAGGCATGCAGGTACCAAGGTACTAATGGTTGATCTCTAAGTCTAATTCCCGGATAGTGATTTGGTGTCGACAGGAATAGACTCGTCGAAGGTGGGCCATGATGATTCCCACATCATCGACACGAAATCGGCACAGATGAAAAGATGATGAAGCAATGGAGTATGTACTGACACAGCGGAGGCCTGACACAATGAATGACTCGAAACAATGCAACCCTTTGAACATATAACGGCATGTAACAGGACTTGGCAGAAGGGATTATTGATAAATAGAGGATAGACACCGGATGAGTGGACTCGTGGCCAGGGAGACAACTCATGATGATGACCATAACTCAGTGAAAAATGGATACCCAATATAGACAAGAGACGGACACATGCCATGTTCAAAGGTAACGACTGACAAGCTGCCATAGATAAACTTGACTTATTCCCCCATATTTTCCCAACATGATGGACGAGTACCTCTTTCTTGTTTTGTGACCTTGAAGAGGATAACAGATGCTTGGTGTAGCTCATCTCATGGATGAGTCCAATCTCACATGTTTTACGAACCTGAGAAAGGAGGGGTTCGTCCCAAAGTGGGTCCTTCGATGTTAACATTTTAACGAGTCCAAGGAAGGAAAACTCGGTAGTTTTTCATATTTAGAGAGCCTGAAAAACTTTAAAGGAAGCTCCATAATGTACTTTTTCGTAAAATCTAGTCCCTCGATCCCGAAAAGTGTAAAACAATTCCCGAGAGAACTCTCCCAGCCGAAATTGACTGAGGTATACCTTTCTCGTAAATAGTCTAGACGGGCCGAAAAAGGGGTAACCTATCACCGAATAGACGACCCTTCAAATACTTTTACAACTGTGAAAGAGTCAAGATCACTTGGCAATCTTTTCAATTTTAAGGAGTCTGAAAAGAGCTTAACTATGGACTCTTATGGTCTTTTTCGTAGTTTTAAATTATTCTGGTCCAAAAAAAGAATAAAATACAACCAGGATAATACTTTCCTCATTGTTTAACGAGCATGAGTAAAGCTGACCGTACTCGACACCGTTTACTCGAGTTTGACAAGCACGACACGGGTGTAAAAGCGCTTGGAATCTTTTTCAAGTTTTAAATCCAGAGCACGAAAAAGATAAAGTGGGCTCAAAATGAAGGTCAAATCATGAATAAACACCAGTGTGAATGTATCGCATTTTTACCGAGGATCCTGTCAATAAATGCTCAAAAACTGGACATTAGCAATGTGAACAAGGGTTTATTTCAACTATTTAAAATAGTAATTAATTAATTAAAAAAAAAATGTGAAAAAATGCTATATAAGGAATGGTAAAAAATAGAAATTACTATTCATTTGTGTTTTTTACCCAAAGGAGACATTTTCACCCATTTAGGAGCAAGATTTCAAGGATCCATACCGGGAGTTTTGGGACACCATTTCGACAGCCGTCTGCGCCAGGTAAGAGTGCTTGAGCCCCTCTTTCATTTTATGTAAGAAATTTTTGCTTTCACCAGGAAAAATTTGATTTTTTAGCGAGCCCTTTTGGGCAAGAATCGCCCTTCACACTACCGCGTGGGGGCTCTATCGAAAAATGTGGTACTGTCTAACAGTACCACGCTGGATCCCCAAACCGAGGTGCGGTAGTGTGGACTGCCGCGCGGTAGAATATCCCTCAGACGCGGCAAAGGCGAATTTTTAGTTTAAAAAATCAAATTTTCTCCAATTTTCTGCTGGAACTAAGTTGCTAAATAGTTACTAATTGCTTTGTTTGACCTTTTGCAGGAATTTGAAACTTATTCGGAGCAAAATGGTAAGCTGGAAGGAAAGAGAGCACGAAGCGGATGATTTTGCAGCCGAAAATGACTTGCCAACCGTGACCGCATTGCGAGAATGTGGTTTGCTAAAGTTCTTCAAAACGAAAGGGATTCGTCAGCAACCCAAGGTTCTCACTCATCTCATCCAATTGTGGGACCCTGACATTCGAGCTTTCCAAGTGGGAGAGCATGTGCTTGAAATCCAACTCGAGGATATTTACTTCCTCACGGGCCTCTCGAAAAGAGGGGCCCGGGTGAACTTTACTGGATACTCAGCTTCAGAGTCAAGCACAGATGACTTGATTGCTCGGTATTGCCACACGGGTTCGAGTAAGAAAAGTGGGAAGGTGGCCATAAAGGAGGTCATAAATCTTCCTGTAAAAACCGTACTATTCACTATCACGCGTGCAGCAGGAAGCGTGAGTCCACATCAAGCATCCCGCACACAAGTGAATCTCGCAGTAGAGTGCATGGGAGGAACAGTTTTCAACTGGTGTGAGGCAGTGTTGTCCAATCTAAAAGAACAAGTGCACAAGTGTAGGACTGGGAAAAATACCTAGTTTGGCTATGGGAGCATCCTGGTCACTTTCTTTTTGGCGAGGGTGCCACTACTGCGTCCACAGATATCTATGCGCCCTCGTCCACCTACCGAGCCATGGATGGCTCGATGGAGTGACTATCCTGGACGCCTCGGGGGACCTCAGCGGCTAGCCTTTGGCGAGGACTTCTTCTCTTGGCTAGAGGAGCAGTTAGTTATGATTGATGACTATCCCTACTCAGGGGTAGATTTCTGTGAGGACATCGACTTGGAATTGCCAGAGGATGATGATTGGGATGACTCTGGTATGACCTTCATGGATATGTATTTTTTCCTTTTTGAATATTTAATTTTTATTGCTTTTTTAGAATGTGTAAAAGATGCCTAATGTATATTCGCATGCATGTTGCAGACCGTGGACCGCAGAGACCAGCTGGGTAATCTCCACTACGTCGTGGTGGTGTTGATCGTCAAGCTGTTCCTAACGAAGAGGAAGATGAAGATGAGGCAGGAGGCGTTCGGGACATTGAGAGGAACCTGCAGGGATTGACTCATGGTATCCCTGCTATGCGGATGGATGACGTCCCTTGCCACCTCCAGCGACATACTGTAGGTGTACCTAGTCGTATCAGTCGACTTTTTCGCAGGGTGGTTCGAGCTGTAGTGTGTTACCACCAGCAGCGGGAGGAGTCCGATGAGGGACATGATCGGTCTCCTAGATCTCCATAGATGGTCTTTTGATCTTTTTGCGGCATGTACACGATATGTAGGCTTTGAGGGCCAATTTTTGTATATGGGATTTGATCCCCAATTTTGTCTTTGACACAAACTTTATGTATTTTGGAAAAAACACTCTTATATACAGTGATATGGACCTATTTATGATCTAAATATTTACAATGACTTGTGCATTTTATTTTTTATGATGTTTTTATGTATGGGCAAGATGCCAATCCAAAATGTAATTAGCCAATGAATCAGCAATACAATTGAATTCTCTCGGTATGTGTTGATATATGATAAAATTAAATGACCGTTCCAAGAGGCGTACTCTTCGAAATAAACGAAGTAATGTAGGATCGCGAACTGTGTAAACACGGTTTAGATGAGAAACCACGAGTTGGGAGTCTAAAAAGACTGATAAGGAGTCAATCCCGAGTGAAGCAACCTCTGTTAAGAGACCAATGACTGCATGGTACTCCGCGATATTGTTGGTTGCAGGACCTAAACAAATGGCTCCTGAAGAAATCAACTCACCAGTGGGGGAATAGATTACCCATGCTGCGGAAGCAAGATTCCGGGTATGTCGGCTTGCACCGTCGGCGAATCCAAAGTAGGCAGACATCTGCGCATAAAGTCACGAGTCAAAGTAAGAGTGGATACATGAGGTCCATGCGCACACTAAAAAGAAAGCAAAAAGCAAACTAAGTACATTATGTACAACAAGTAATCCCGCGTAGGGTAACCTCATGCGTAGAAACGTTTGAGGTATAGCCCGTTGCGGGGCCGTGCCAATGGCGTACCATCACAATCGATTAGTTCATAGGCTCCTTTTTCTAAGACACGTTTTACAATGAAGGGGCCGTACCACATAGATTCAAGTTTACCTTTTCCAAGCTTATCATGCATATGATCATATGTAAGTACGAGGTCAGCCTCATTGAAGATCCGAGGTTGAACGGATTTGTTGTATTGAGCTTTGACGCATTTTTTGTGAGCTTCATTAGCCAAAGCGGCGTCGCGGCGGGTTTCATCTAGCTTGGCTAGGTATAGAAACCGTTCCTCTTCGGAAGTAGTGTGTGGAAGTAGCTCTATGGCTATCTTGAGTGATGGAATTTCACATTCAATCGGGAGAATGGCTTCTAGGCCGTACACCAGTTGAAATGGTGTAAACCCAGTAGAACTTTTCACTGAGGTTCGGTATGCCCACAGTGCTGAGAACAGAGCTGAGTGCCAATTGGATTTCTGGGTACCCACAATGCGCTAAATCATTCGTTTCAGGACTTTATTAATGGCTTCAACTTGGCCATTAGCTTGTGGGTAATACGGGGTTGAGTTTTCGTGGCAAAAACCCAGTTTGGCACTTAGTTCTTCGATCATATGGTTCCTGAAATGGGAACCATGATCGGTTACAATAGACTGTGGGACACCGAATCTAGCTATGATATGATTGAATATGAACTGCGCTGCTGTTTTTCCATCTTCAGCATATGTAGGCATCGCTTCAGTCCATTTTGTAAAATAGTCGACAGCTACTATGACATAGCTATGCCCCCCGGCTGAAGTGGGCTTACAGTGCATAAAATCGATGCCCCATTTGGAAAAGGGGCCGATGGCAATGACAGGATGGAGTGGAGCAAGATGTGAGCATGCTTTGCTATGAAAGAATTGACATGGTGGACACTTCTTGACTGTTTCAATGCAGTCTTTGAAAATTGAGGGCCAGAAGTATCCCGCTCGCAGTATTTTTTGGGCCATAGCCATCCCAGAGAGATGACCACCACATGCTCCAGCGTGACAGTCGTTGAGAACGTGTTCCGCCTCATCTAAGGTCAAACAGCGTCGAAGGACAGTGTCGACACCACGTCGATACAGAATATCGTTCACTATAAGGTAGTATTTTGCGTGATGTCTGCTACGTCGCCGTTCATCGCGGGTGAGATCGGGACGGAAGCGTTGGGTTTGGAGATATAAGAGAATATCCCCATACCACGGATCAGACGTGCTAATGAGGAACAATGATTCGTCGGGAAGAGAATCAATGGGCTCGGATTGCTCAGTAGCACGGGGCAGGTTACAAATTAACTCAGCGAAGACCAGATATTTCTTAGACTTGGCTTTGAAAAATTCCAAGTCAAACTCTTGAAGGATGACAATCCAACGGGAGTACTTGCCCCCAAGCACTTGTCGTGTGAGGATATAGTACATTGGATTGAAATCGGCGATGACGGTGGTCCGACGGAGTAAGATGTAGTGACGGAATCTCTGGACAGCAAATACTGTTGCTAGAGCCAGCTTTTCAACATGTGAGTAGCGAGTTTCAGAGTCAAGAAGACTCTTGCTGAGATAGTACACTACATGTTCTATGCCGTTGTGGTCTTCCTGGACTAACACCATACCAATGGTGGAAATCGAGGCTGCGAGATAAAGGATGTAGTCCTGTGTGTAATTGGGGGGTTGAATCACAGGATCTTTGGTTAAGGCTGCCTTTAAATTGTCAAAGGAGCGTTGGGATTCGTCATCCCATATGAAGGGAACATTCTTCTTGAGAAGCCGCATGTAGCCTTTTGTTATCTCGGACAGATTGCAGATAAAACGGCGTAGAAAGTTTGCATGCCCTTGCAAACATTGAAGTTCTAGAATATTGGTAGGTGAAGGCAGGGCTATGATAGCTGCTACCTTTGCGGGATCTAGACGTATCCCATCTTTGGAGACTATGAAGCCCAACAGTTTTCTGGCTTCTACACAGAAGACGCACTTATGCGGGTTCAAACGTATATTGTAGCGCCGACACCTTTCGAAAATGGCACTCAAGTGGTCTGGATGGTCTTCCCGAGTCCGAGAATGAGCGGGAAGATCATCAAGATATGGCTCTACGATATGTTTGATGTCATGGAATGCGTAGGACATCGCCCGTTGGAAAGTTGCCCCGGCATTTTTCAGGCCAAAAGGTAACTTTCGATATGCAAAGATCCCCCAAGGGCAGATAAAGGCCGTTTTGTGCTGGTCGGCTGGGAGGATATCGATCTGATTATAGCCAGAGAAGCCATCCATGAATGAAAAGATAACACTTCCGGCACAGTTATCGATGATCTGGTCGATAAACGGAGTTGGGTAGTTGTCCTTGGGACAAGCCTTGTTCAAATCACGGTAATCAACACAGACTCTAATCGTTCCCTGTTTCTTGGCTACGGGAACGATGTTGGATACCCATTCTGTCAATGGGACAGGATAGATAAAACCAGCACGCAAAAGTTTTTCAACTTCTGCTTTAATGGCGGCTGCCTTACGAGGATGAACGGGTCGAAGCTTTTGCCGAACAGGTCGGGCGCCAGGGAAAGTTGGAAATTCATGGACCACAATCGAGGGGTCAATTCCTGGCATCTCTTCATAACTCCAAGCAAAAACATCGCGGAAAGTTTTAAAGTAGGCACTATAGAACTCCGTTTCGAGGGGAGTACATGTTTTGCCAATGTCTACGTTTTCCACGATACCAGGCTTCATTGAAATATCGATGGGAGTGGTTGCCATAAGATTGGCCAAGTTGCCTTCGGAAAATACCTGGTCGAGGGAAGTGGGGAACTTGGTTTGAACCATCCCAAGTGAAACGCTGGATTTGGTCTCAAGCTCAAGTGACTGAATGGTGGGGAATGAAGATCGATGATGAAAATCCCCCCATGGTGGCTCATCACCGCACATAACCTCTATGATTGATTCGTCAGTGGGAAAAATCAAGTTGAGAGGATCAAAAAATGGTGGGTGTGGATGAGTTTCAGTCGAGAGTTGTGCCACGATGTGATCAGTAGAATAGCCGACCCAATCTGTGGCTGATTGGATCGCATCATATGCTGCAAGGTTTCTGTTCAAAGGCATGGAATTGCCATAGCCTTGGATCTGAGTAGGACTCAGAATCACCCATGAATCATCGGAAGGGGTGACATGCGATGAAATCATGTTGACTGGTTGAAGATGGGTTCCCAGCTCTGGAAAAACTCCAATGAGGGAAGAATCTTTCATTAGACCAACACCTATGTCTTGGAACCGGTACCGAGGTTGATCCAATAACGGGACGGTATTAGCGGAGTTCGGATGGGGGTCTGGGATACAGTAATCCAGTTGATCAATAGTGACAATTTTCCCTTCATGAGGAAATTGTACAATCCGGAAGACTGTAGATGCTATGGCGGTCATGGCATAGAACTAGTTCCGACCAAGTAGGAGATTGTAATCCAAAGGTGCATCTACGACTTCGATGTGTACGGATACTGTTTTGCCCCCCAGTTCAACACCGATTGAGGGAATGAGTCCATATGGTTGAAAAGCATGTCCATCAAATGCCCTGAGAGTAGTGGGAGAAGTTGTGACCTCGGGTGAGCCTAAGGCTCTCCAGCAGTTCAAAGACATAATCGACGTGGAAGCACCCTCATCTAACACAGTGCGGTGGATGACATTTCCACGGATTTTTGTATGCACCTGGAAGGCTAACTGGTGAGAAAGCCTAGGTTTAGCATGCTCCAAGTTAAACATGATGGAGTTTGAAGTATCTGGGTCCATTACCCCCAGTACTGAAAGTAGGGTTCTGCACTGCGTGGGGCAGTGTTGGAGAACCTCGAGAGTCGACATAGCGCAAGGTGCTTGAGCCAAATCCTCAACAATGTTGTAGTTTTGGGTAGCTCACGCATTCGGATTAAATGTCGCCTTTCGTATGGTGCCCTTGGGTGGGCGTAGCACTGTGTCCATGAGTGGTCTCTCGATATGGAGATGACCGTTAGGGGGGGGAATAGGAATTGGATCTTCAACAGGAGATTTGCCTTTTGCTATCTCTGATTGTTTGTTTGAACTTGGAGGGTTGTCATAAGTCTTTGAACGAGTGGTGATATTAATCTCCTCATTACTTGTCATTAGGATTTCGCGGTTTGTGGACGTCTCTCCACGGGAAGGATTGGTCAGGTTTCCCCCTTGTGGGGATTCTTGGGCAACCATTTGCTGTTGCCGTTGGGGGAAAGGGTCAGTTAGCACTGTCGGACAAGAGGATCCTTTAACGAACTTGTTGACCTCGTCCTTGTAGGGACAGTCACGCGTATAATGATCATCTTGACAAATCAAGCAGGGAAACTTAGCTTTCCGACGTGGTTTCTGGTCATTCTGGGTAGGTTGTGGCTTGGGGTTCTCCTGCTGGTTCTTTTTTGTTTTGCCACGATTGTTTTTCTTCTTTCCTCCGGATGGTTGTGACGTAGATTGAACTGCGTTCACTTCAGAGGAGACAGCAGGAGAGGTGGAAGCTTTTGAAGCGGCCTGGGTAAAAGCTGGGGAAGCAGAAGCTTGTTGTCCCGTCGAGTTGGTAGCAGGATGAGCCTTGACTGAACCAACAATACCATCAATGGGTGGTTCAGTAGTAGGCTTTGTTGGATCAGTGTGAACGCGGGAGGCATGTGGAAGAAGTTCATGTAAAGTACCAGATTGAGTATATACTAAATCCATGTGATGTGCTGCCGAGATGGCTTGTTCTTCTGTAACCGGTCCGCGCATAGTGATATCTCTGGCTATGGGAGGCAAAAAGGATTTTGTAAACCAATCAGCAAGTAGCTGATCCGGAATAGGTGCCTTTATTAGCCTATGGCGTCTTCGCCACTCGTGGATGTGATCCGAAATGTGTGTGGAAGTGGTTTGACGCAGTGAAGTTAGCAGTTCTGTTCCAGTCTCATACCGGATGGGGAGCTGGAAATGTGTCAGAAACTGCATAGCCAAAGTGTTAAAATCATGAAAAGAGTGTTGTGGCAACTCGATATACCATTTGCTGCCGTTCCGGTGAGCGTGCGTTGGAAGAGCCGAAGTCGGATGGAATCATCCATCAAGGAGTTGGATGAACACCAAAGATGGAAGGTCATCACGTGGTTCTTGGGGTCTTCCCTGGGTTTGGCATCGAACTTAGGAATGTCCGATGGTAGTTTGGCTGGAATAGGTGGCCAGTGAGGTTCATGCCATATAGGATCGTTGATAAGCCTCGACAAATCAGGTAGATCAAGTGTGGCCAAAAAGGGAAGTTGACGGTTGGTCTGCGGGAATGAGTAATAACCATGTGGTGCCGAGAACCCTAGAGGGCCCTGCATAACATACTGCTGTGTGTTATACCCATATGAGTTTCCTGCGGGATACTGCTGGAAATTCTGTGGATGGTAAGCCATCTGGTTAACCGGTTGATTGTAAGCAACCGGTTGGTGAGTGTTCTGCTAAGTGGGTATAGTACCTTGGGGTTACTGAAACCCAGGAAAAGTTGCTGCTCCTTGTTGGGGAAATGTTCCTTGGAATTGTTGTGTTCCATGGATGTTACCACTATATTGTGTAAGTGGAGGGTTTCCCATAGCAGGGTTGGGGGGTGGCTGCGACGGTGGTGTCCATGGAAGGCTCGTTCCGCCTTGGGGAACGAGTGGAAATTGCAGTGATGGGTTCCATGGAGTTGTAGCAGCTGAAGGGTAAGGGAAGCCAGAATTCAAGTTGGGGGGAATCTGAGATTGCCCCCCAGCTTGGTTCCAGTTTCCAAAAAGTGAGTACCCCCCACTCTGTGGGATTTGAGTATCCCACGAAGGAAGCATGCCTGATAGGGGTTTTTGAGAGTAAGGCCCGGTTGGAACATCGGAATAAGGTTGCCCACTGCCAGGTGGATTGTACATACCGAACTGAGTAGACGCTGCTGGTTGGGAAGCTTGTTGGATCGAGCCAATAGGTTGTCCGCCAACAGTTAGGTTGGATGGCCCTATATGAGGAGGCTATTGACTGGGAACTGGGTTCCCAGCAAAAGGTTGTCCTCCAACTGGTTGGGTTGATGGCCCACCAGTTGGAGGTTGTTGACTCGGAACAGGGTTCCCAACAAAAGGTTGTCCACCAACTGGTTGGGTTGATGGCCCACCAGGGGGAATTTGGTAGTTAGCATTGGGGACCACTGTAGTCGGTTGTCCACCTCCTGAGATAGTGTAAATGGTGGCTGAGGGTGATCCTCCGGTCCAACCGGAAGATCCAGCAGTGTGACTAAGCGTTCTTCCGCCGCTGGTCAAATATGATAACGTGGATTGGCCAACGGCACCAAAAGTACCTATTTGCGGAGGGGGTCGTCCATATCGAACAGGTGAGGACGGGGAAAAAACTGGGTTATCCCTCATAGAATGTGCACCAAATATAGGTGATGACAGCAAATGCGGGGAATTTAGCCTAGGGGTATTAGCGTCGTCCATGACATGTTCAATGGTAGGAGGACCCTCAAAAACTGGGTCCGAGTTCATGTCCTGGAAAAGGTTTTGGGGATCCGGCAGGAACCTAGGTATGGTAACATCCGAAGGTCCTGTGCCGTCTGCAAAGGAGTGTCGAAACTCTGTGCTAGACGGGATGTTGGGATCCCTATAGTCAGAAGGACGAGTGTCAGGGGGATATTGAGAGGCTGACGAGAGCATTTTCTCTGTGCTGCGTCTAAACCGTGCCGATGCTAACGGAGAGTTTGCTAGGCTAACCATACTAGACTGGATGGAAGCCATTATTTCATGTCCCGGAGGGAGGTTGGGTAGAGATATAGTACGAGGTACGTTGCTAGAAGAACTTGTCTCCTGAGGATGAACACTGGGTGATGTAGAGATAACAGGCGGAAGATCCGTCTGGGAAGTGATGAAACCATAATCAGGTTCAAAGGGTGTGTCAGGGAGTCGAGTGTCTTCAATGATTTCAACGTACCCGCCTGGGACTGAAATCAAGCCAGGTATGTCTTGGTCGGACTCTTCTGTGGTGCCAACAGATCCGTCTGTATCATTGTGAAAAGTGTCTGATGGACGGGAAGTGCTGACATCCGGTAGAAGGATGACCTCGGGTCTAGTACTTTGGGTTGTACTAGGTTCAGTTGCGGTAACTGTGTCCACTGTGATAGATAAATCTGGAATGACAGTGGGTGAAGTGACAGTGGAGGTCTCAGATATGCTAATGGTTGCAGAAAATGCAATGGATTCTGAGACTGTGCTGTGAGTGGCAGTTACGGGTGGAACTGAAGCCGTTGTACGTATCGGCGGTGGAATGTTGCCTCGACCAGCACCGCGGCCAGGAGGAGCAGGAATGCGTGATGCAGGTGGACTAGTAGTCCGTGGCGGGGGTGGTGGTGGAGGGATTTGGCCCTGTTGTCTTCGTGATCTTCGTGGTAGATCTGACATGATGACAGGAAAATGAAAATCGGGGGCAGTATCGTAAACAAAGAACTCAAAAACTCTAATGCAACCGAGTGTGCAGAAGAGGAGCTAGAAAAAGCAAGGCTCACAGGCCAAAAAAGCAAGCTCTAAAATCTATACTGAGACCGATGTCTCAATAAGCGAGCTGATCAACAAAAATGGCCAGAATGCCAACAAGCAGTCCCTATAAAGAAAAAATGACCCTCTACAAAGATGAGATAGCAAGCAAACTCCTAACTAAGAGCTGGAGACCTCAACAGGCTGTATCCTTCGCAAGGTCATGAAATCCAAGTCGAACAATACAACATGAGAGACCGATATAAGAAGGATATCCCTCTACCAAAAGGGATCCTGGGTAAAAGAGCCCTAGTAGAATAGATACTAAGCCACCTCGTTCATGACACGTCGGAAAAGGTTTTGGGCACTTCAGCCTTCCGAAGAAGACAGCGATCGATGTTGCCTTAGGGCTAAGTGGAGTGCGGTATTCCACAGAGTCCGTCCGGTTCTCAATCTCGCGGCCGTTTAACCCCTGAAAGTTGGAAACAGTCAGGAGGCCCCTCCACAAACTGGCTGTGACCGTGTCAATAAGTACTAGAGGATTTTAGTTCCCTAAAGACAATGACTATGTCTCAGATGAAAGCGACAAGGGGGAATTATTTTGATGCCTATCCTCGGTGTCCTACCTAACTACCAAATTCTTTTGATTTCCTCAAGTGAGGTTAAAGTTGGTTTAATTAGGGTGATTAATTTTAGTGGTTGTCTTACTCAATCGGGTAGTGGACGTGAAACTTGATGGTGTTATGACGACTCAAACCATGCAAATGAGAATGAATCACAAATAAGCCTTTGTTTTCGATGAAATCTAGCTAGGGTAAAGATAGAGGTTCTTCGATCAAATATGCATGAAAGTTTTCACAAGCAAACATCAAAGCAAGATATTTTTCTTTTTCGATTTATAAACAAAGCCAAACTGAAGTAAACACTCTTTTCAATGCACTGATTCTACAATCTACAATGCTTCTACAATGAGAATTTCTGTGGCAAAATCAATGGTTCATTTCCCTATGCAAAATACCACTAGACTATTTCAATTTAAACAACAAAATTTCTCTCAACTAATGATCTTTTTAATTTACTGAAAATGATAATGGTAATATGACTGTAAAAGCTACAGTATTCAGTAACAGAGAACCGTGGTGTTGAGTTGGTTGTGGTGAAAAAATCAAGTCAATGCAATCAAACTGGAAAAATGACCAATATGTCAAAAGTGCCACTAATTCAATCAACAATCAAGCTCACAAACTGGGTAATAAGCACACCATGCAGACAGGAAATTGACTAGGATACTAACAGGCAACAGTAAACACTATCTAAGGCAGAGAGAGACTCTGGAAACCAAGCAAAGATAAAAAAAAATTTAAAAGCTTGCAGACACTACCGCGGGTGATGGTCTGACTGGAGCGCGGCACTGTGACAGTACCGCTCTGGTATTAAGGGATAGAACGCTTTACTACCGCGCTGGAGGCAGTTCAGAGGGCGCGGTACTGTGGCAAGGTAAGGAAAAAGCGCAACTTGAGAAAATGAAATGAAGTTTTCAGGTTTGTTGCCAACCCAGGGGACTCAGTGATCAAACGAGGAGATAAATACTGCGAGAAGGAGTGAATAAAGGTCAAAAAGGACCAAAATTCAAACTGGTTTGAAGTGCAACAAAAACTCACAATGCAAAGATAAATGACTGTGAATTGAATCAATCAAGCAGTAATCAAAACCAGCGGAGTCGCCATTCTTGTTAAGTAGAATTTTGTCCTACGGATAAGCCAAAACTCTCTTAACTTTAAAGCAGACTTTAAACTAACTTTAAAGCAAGAAACAAGTCAAAACAAATGCTACCTTGAATCCCTAGATCTAACAAACATCTCAAGATTAAAATGCTAGAAAGAGTAGAAGAAGTTTAACTAACCTCCTATCCAGACGCTTGTTTTTGTAGCTGCTCCAATCTCCAAGCCTTCACAAATGAACCTGTCAAAATGGAACCAAGACACAAGAATGCACTATTCTCTAGCAACCTGAAACATGAGTTAGAATCTAAATCTATGAAAGATACAAATCATATCATTAAAACAAGATTAACACAAATGTTTTGGGAAAACAAGACAAGTTATTCCATTACAACTTGAAGAATACTTACAAAAGGTGCTTGATGTCCAAGCCAATCCTCCAACTCCAAGTGTCTTCTCCTCTAGCTATCTCCACAATGCTGTAAGACCATAAGTTTGGTACTCTCAAGAGCCCTCCTCTTTCCCAATGGAATGCCTCTCTTTTATAGTGAATGGTGAGGTTAACCAACAAGAGAGATGGGTGGATCTAGGGAGAGATAAGTGGATCAGGGTTTCTAATCGAAGGAAATGAGTTGAGATCGAATCAGGGACCTCAATCTTCCATTATCTTCGAAAATCCAAAATCCCACAAGCCAAGGGAAAAGGGCTATTAAAAGAGTACCGCGTTCTGAAAAGACTGCATAACGCGGTACTGCCGCATTTTGGTGAAAGAGCATAGCGTGGTAGTGTCTAGTACCGCATTTTGATAAATTAGCAAGGTGCGGTAGTGTGTGTAGATAAAGTCTTAGGTGGGTCAGAACTTGTCAGGGTAGATTCACCTTCAAGGTTGACTCATCATCTGCCTCTTCTGGATGGCTTAAAACAATAGGGAAAGTGTCGTCAACCCATTTTATGATAGAGATGTGACACTGTGAAACATGGAGGTATAACATTCAGGTTCGATGCCATAGGTGTGGCCATAGCCTTGCAGTCCATCATCCCGAACCTCTTCAGGATCTCTAATGCATACTTCCCTTATCCAAGGAAGATTTCATCACTCTGCCACACCTCCATGCCAAAAAAAAATAGTGCATCATCCCCAAGTTCTGCACATATATGATTTCCTGTCGTGTGTCTCAGAACCAAGTGGCTTCTCTACATACACTTCTTCTTCAACTACACCATTCAAGAAGGTTGTCTTGAAATCCATCTAGTGTATCTTCCACTTCATCACTGTAGCCAGAGCATGTACATATCTAATGGAAGTGTATCTGGCTCCAGGAGAAAAAGTCTCTATGCTACCACCTGCAGCATGATTGATCTTGTAGATCCTCTTGGAAGTCACTACAGACTACCCTTTGGGACTGCATCCCAAACATCTTCATGATCGACTGGTACTCTTCAATCATGGCATTCTTCCCAGATCCTGGGAACTTCAATATCTTCAATATTTTCAATAGATAACTTTGTTGCTGAACAAATGTTGTAGTCCTTCTTTTGTAGGTGATGGTATACGATCTTTCCTACACAACAAGTTAAATTGCATGATTAGAAAACATCTCATAGTTTTCAGAACAAATTCTTACACATAAATAAATATGTCATACAGTCATGCAATTATCTTAGCCAATGCTTCAATACAACATTTATCCATATTCCGTAACTTTCTACATGCCTTCCAATCTCTACCAAAACATTGTTAAGAGTGTGCACAACTCCTAACATGTCAGCAAAGAGGTTTCATTCTAGCTAAGTAGCAATGGAATGTTGTACAGTGCCATAGGCCACTTACCCATGTATATTAGTAGTATACTGTTCACCATTGCAACTATTCTAATATGTATAATACACAACCTAATTCTAGGAACATAAGCATATACATCATTAAATAACATTATGTAAGAAATGACAATTCAAATACTTATCTTTGTTTGGTTTCTATGTGGACTCCCTCTGAATCTTTGCAACTCCATTCTGATGTGGATTGTGAGAAGTGGTCAACTCCCTCTGAATATTTGCATCCTTGCAGAAACTACTGAAGTGTGCTCCTTTGCTTTCTTGCAGGAACAACTGGAGTGTGCTCCCCCTTGATCTTTGCTTCCTGGATTACCTTTTCTTGAACTTATCTCCATCCTTAACCACTATGCATGCTTATTAGTATCATCATTGTGTTATCCTTGAGGTCTCATACATAATCACACATTTATTAGTAGAATCTTAATACTATCAAAACACAATAATCTTAAACATGTATAGTCATGATCATTCACAGATAATAAACATTAGTATTCAAGGTTTTAGGGAAGTCTTCTTTTACTCATGCATATTCTTATTTGATCATAGGACTCTTCTGATTAGTTAAATCATCAATGCATAAACCCGTGATTACTCAAACCTATACCTTCATGATTCTTCTGGTTAGTCATATCATCAATTATGGTAAGAAACATAATATGCATACAACCATGACTATTCAAACTTATGACTTCATGAATAATCATTATCAACAACACAACAATATAAGATCCTAACACAAGGTAGGATTCTAGCTTGAGATAGGAAAAACATACCTAGATTAGCATGCTAGCTAGTTATGTCTAACATACCCGCATAATGTCTTTTGGTTCTCTTCAGTGACTTGTGCTAGTAACCTGCATGTCTCATAAGTTAACCATTGTAGAACCAAGTTATACATACCTCAAAAGTAGATCTTCTATGTGATCCATGATAATGGATGAATCTTTGTCTTCATGTCACCATGATCATATGTTCTTGAAGTAGAACATGATTTGTCTTTCTTGGTGTACCTTTTATGTTAGCAGACAACATAAACCTCATACAACACCATAATGCATTAGTATAATCATAAGTGTCAACACTCTAACCAATGAATATCTTCTATCATGCATTCATAATTTTGTTAAGGTGATACGACAAATCTAAAATCAAGATTGTACTAACCGTAATAACATGAAGACAAACAAACCATAAACTTAATCATGAACAAATCTTGAAACATACCTCGATGAATCATACCTGTAGAGATCACTTGTAATCTTCTTATGTAAGGCCTTAGCCTCATCTCCCTCTGAAACAGGAACTTCTTCATTTATGCAGGTGACCAATCCATCTTCTTCTAGGATTAACCCAATCCACTTGATTTGCAAGAACTTGGATTAGGGTTTGTCAAAGAAACCCCAAAAATTCAAACTTTGAATTTCAAACTTCCGAAAGGATAGAAATATGCGCCTTGATGAGCTGATCAAGTTGGTATATTCAGAATTTGAAAAATGCAAAGTTTCACCGCTTAAAATTGCCTTTTAGATTTCTGGATTCACTAGGGAGGACCCTGAATTAGGGTTTGTGTTTCGGAGAGCTTCACCCAACCAAAAGATTTGATTCAAAACTCTAAGCTTCAATTTTTTTGAGCAGCTTCCAGCCGTGGTCACAAATTTCCAAAATTACAATTTTTGCAGAAGCCCTAATTTTCCATCTTTCCGATCAAAGTCCCGAACTGGGGTTTGATCAAGCCCAGCCTTCTGCCCAACCAAAAAATCTGATCTTGGTCTCTAAATTTCGATTTTGATGAGTAGCATCCAGCCGTGGTCTCCGATTACAAAAATTCCAACTTTGTCTGAAGCCCTAAATTCTGGAAGCCATGAATGAAGGTACTCAAAAATAATTATGTTTTGACATAAATATGTACCTGATTGTTTCTGGTGTAACTATGAACTTTTGGATCCACAGGGTCTGAAAACATTTCTTGAGATAGCCCGACTTGTTATATTTCCATCTCGACAGGTCTGACCTCAATTGGATTCTCTGAGAGAGAGTTATGCCAAGTGTTGCAACGTGACCTGTTTATGGGATAATACAGGAGAACGAGCTTGTACGGCATGCCACGTGTCACTATTTCAACTTCTGCCTCTGAAACTTTTTCCTAAGATAGAAGGACCTGTCATCTTTCCATCCCAATAGGTCTGACCTCAATTGGATTCTCTGAGAGAGAGTTAGGCCAAGTGTCGCAACGTGACCTGTTTATGGGATAATACAGGAGAGCGAACTTGTACGGCATGCCACGTGTCACTGGTTCAACTTCGGCCTCTGAATTTGTTTTTTGAGATATTTCAGTCTATGTACTACCTATCACTTTTTACTAAATTTCGTTTGGACCTTCCTAGCCCAAGTTATGACCTTTTTCTCAAGGTCACCTGATTTTGACTCAGATCTGGAAGAGGTAGAAACCCTATATTGTACAGATCATAAATCACAAATTACAATGAATTAGAGGTTGTCCTTTGGACACATGGTACATGGGGATCTTATATGCGACCTGTAAAAGTTTCAGATCCGAAAACTTCGCCAAAACGGATTTATAGTGAAAGTTCTACGATGACTGGTTTTTGCTATATCAAGCCCTAGCATCGTAAGTGCAACAAGTGTCATACATGCCATATCATGCCTTCTTACAGGCTAGCTCTGATACCATGTTAAATTTTCAGATATTACTTCAATCTGATCTAGGATCTTAACTGAGAGAACAACATGTACAACAAATCTACAACATATCAATCATGGACACAATAATGCAAGCACACAAGAGACACAGAGTTTACTTGGGGAAAACCATAAAGGTGAAAAACCCCAATAACTTCCTCAGAGATAGATAGAGTAATGATACAACAATAATACAAGAGATAGTCTTCTCCTAGCAGCAAATCCTCCTCCTCCACAAGTGCGCCACTCTCCACGGTGTGAGTGAGAGAATAGAATGTGTAAAATGAGAGAGACACACTCTCTATTTATACACTAACTTGACTTGACCTTTACTCAACTAGGTCAGCCTCAACTTAACCACTTAACATAATGTTGATTGGGCCGACCCCCACTAGGGTGGTCTAATAACCCTTTTACCCACATGGCCGACCCCCAATAGGGTGGTCGAATAACCCTTTGACCCACATGACTTATACATGGTCGACCCCAACAAGATGGTCTAATAACCCATCAAGTATAAGTTACGACACTTACAATATAAATGACGACACTTCCGTATAGAGGAATAATAACATCTCTATAGGAATACAATATACATATATGTGAAATACATTCCGAATTTACATATACATCAACATTTAACTAATCCACCAATAGAGAGCATGGGTATTATACCAGAAAATAGGTCAACCATTATGGTACAACATTTATTTCCAGCTTGGTTTGTTGCATTTTAAGGCCACCTTGAATCTTTCTCCTGAATCAAATGTAGACATAATATCCATGTTGAGGGCCTCATGTTTTTCGTGATGCAATAAAATCCCAGATATATCCCTCAAGGAATATCAATCTCCTCTGACAGGATCATAAAGATCCATTCAAGAGGCTAAACAACAAAAAGAGGTCACCCTCACTCCACTTCAGTTTTATTTGGAAGAAAAGCACTATGTTTTGGTTCCAGGAAGTTGCTAAAAGGTCACCTACACATCAACATCCTTTAGAGCATAGCACATTCCATAAAGCTTTATCCAAGAGTTGGCTTGATCTCCAGAGGAACTTGTAGCAAATAATAAGGATAAAGTTGTCATCCAAAGGAGTTTATTGGGCATATTGAAGATAAAAGTTAGTTTGATCTCCAACAAGATTCCTGCAAATACTAATGATGTCCAAAGGAAGATGAGTTGATCCTTAAAGGAAGTTGTTGAAATTACTGAAGATAAAAGTTAATTTGATCTCCAATGAGTTTCCTGGAAATTCGTTCATCTCTAATTGGGCCTGGAAACCTTGCTTTGTCATGGAATTTCAAGGTAATATTACTTGGTTGTCATTTGAATTATAACTTACCTATATCTGGTTTTCTTTATATAAAATGACCATGAATAGATATTGAATATCTACAAGCCCAAGATAATTTCCTAGTGGTGAGCATACAATTTAGAAATTAACCCAGATGCCCTTATGGGGATTTGAGCTAGTTACCAGAATGCATTTGCTCAATCTAACCAATATTTGACTAAGTCCATTTCTTGGGTAGAGAGCAGAGGCCTCATCAAATTTCTATGGTATAGCCTAGTAACAAACCTCAAGAAAATGTTTCTTTACAGTTAGGACGTAGGAGACCATCGGAGGAGAGAGGTTCACTAGTATAGCTTACAAATAGACAAGTGAAGGATTTTCTCGAATAGTCAAGAGAGAAGGCTTCTCACATATAGTCAAGGCCTCAACAAGAAACATGTCCTCTGATGTAGTTTGGTTATCTACAAGCCTCAAAAGGTTATATAAAATAGAGTGGTCCATGTCGGTAACTAGTATTAGCTTATCATCATTATCTATGCGAGCGCAACTTCTAGCTAGATATAATTCTATATTTTTAAAGGGTGAGGCATCTCTTGTCCCATGGGAGGGGGATGTGTTCACTTCAAAGGAGTGAAACACAATCAGTCTCTCCATGCAATATTATAGAGTTAAAGACAATATGTCCTAAGCATACAATAATAGTTAGGTAATTACATGTGGTGCTTGGTTTAATTGGCCAAATAATAAGCTTTTAGGGCGGGTTCTAGTATGTAACAAGCCAAGCAATAGAGGTAGGATAACATATAATGGTTATTTTGGTATAATACTACTTGTGGCCCATGTCAACGATAGGCATGAATGTTAACATGCATATAAGTATTTATACATAATAAGGAGACAAATACTTTTTTCAGTAAACAAGACTACACTGTGTGATTGATTTTAAATATATTCAGGGATCTCTAGTTTCCATGTTAATAGCACCAAAACCAATTGAATTTTTAACAAATTTTATGTTGGAATTGTTTTCTGCATGATGATAAGATCGCGTAATTACTTCCTTGTTTTTTACAAAACTTCACATCAACGAAAAAAGGTAGAATGGATATGATGACTTTTGGTGCATATTCTAGATGTTTGACACAACAAAATCAAGTAGAGTGGATATGATGACTTTTGGTGCATATTTTATATGTTTGACACAAAAAAAGTCAAGAACATGTCAATATAATGAAGAATGTTGAATATATGTACAAAAAGTTGACCTTATCAAAATTTACAATTTGTGCAGCTGAGCTTGTACTACATGGAATGTCAAGCTCATTATCCATCACTGCAGGTGATTTCCTATCCTCTACAGGATAAATCTGCTTCTTCTTAACCACATCCCATATTGGCTTTGGTTGTCCATCGATAAAAACCTAAAATGTGTGAAAATATAACCGAACGTACCAAGGCACAACCTGGAAAACAAGGAGACTTGTATGGCAACTAGGTACACATGATGAAGGATATATACCATTATCGCCCGAATCTCTTTATGAGATTTTTCCACTTTCAAAGAAATCACAATAGAGCCTCGTGCATTTCCATTGCTCCTCAAGAACCTGCTTGCATGGAAAGATGCTGAGAGAGACAACTAAAGAACAGGGGCCTTCCTTGTAATTCCCACATTTAGTGGATAGGATTATTTATATACTTATTGACCAAAAATTCAAAACATAATGAAACCATCAACCATGCCAACCCTACTTTCTGTCATAATTATTTCTTTCAGCACCCTGTCTGGGACAGTATTCTGATGAAAACTTCGGTTATTCATGCCAGCAAAAAGGGACTTATTATATTCTCTTTTTTTGAACTTTCCAGCCTTTCAATTAATGTTCTTTCTAGCTCAATAAATATATTGCTGGACTTTTCAAGAACACATTTCCCAATCAGTTCTCGTCCAAACAAAGTGTTGAAATATTGTAACTTCAAAGAATATTATATTTGTATATTATTTATTCCGGAGATGTTCCATACCTCCGATGTGATTATACTATAAATCCGGAGATGTTTATTCCTCCAAGTTGGTTGTGGTAACTAGGGTTATTAGACCCACCATGTGGGGGTCGGCCCAGTCAGTTATAATGGGGTATTTAACCTAATGGTTAAATACGAGCCTACATGTACTTGTGTAAAATACATATCAGAGTAGTGTATAAATAGAGGAGGTGTGTTCCTCATTTGATACACACTCACTCTCACTTGAGAAAGGCGCACTTGTGGAGGAGAGGTATGCTATGGAGAAGAAGGAGCTTATGCTCAGGGTTTGCATCTTTGTATATTGCTGGTCATCTATATTGAGGAAGCTTTGTTGGGTTTTCTACCCCATGAGGGTTTCCCAGGATAAATCTTTGTCTCTTGTGTTTATGCTATGCTTGTTGTTTCTTCAGTGATCCTGTATATGCTATTATTGTGAAATGGAATGTAATGCTGATATTTTCTGTCTTAGAATATTGAATTTTAACATGGTATCAGAGCTAACCTGAAGGAAGACAAGGTATGGCACTAACGACACTTGCTTTACTTACGACAATTTGAAGGCTAGGGTTTTATATAGCAAAAACCAGTCATTGTAGAACTTTCGCTATAAATCCGTTTTGGCGAAGTTTTCGGATCTGAAATTGTTACAGGACGAAGATTAAATCTCCAGGTACCTTGTGTCCAAAGGACAACCTCTAATTCGTTGTACTTTGTCATTTATGATCTGTACAATATAGGGTTTCTGCCTCTTCCAGATCTGAGTCAAAATCAGGTGACCTTGGGAAAAAAGGTCATATCTTGGGCTAGGAACCTCCAAATGAAATTTCGTAAAAAGTGACAGGTAGTACACAGTCTGTACTATCTCAGAAGACGTTTTCAGAGGCCGAAGTTGAACCAGTGACACGTGGCACTCCGTACAAGTGCGCTCTCCTGTATTATCCCATAAACAGGTCACGTTGCGACATTTGGTATAACTCTCTCTCAGAGAGTCCAATTGAGGTCAGACCTGTCAGGATGGAAAGGTAACAGGCCGAGATATCTCAGAAAACTTTTTCAGAGGCCGAAGTTAAAACAGTGACACGTGGCACGCCGTACAAGTTCGCTCTCCTATTTTATCCCAAAACAGGTCACATTGCGACATTTGGCATAACTCTCTCTCAGAGAATCCAATTGAGGTCAGACCTATTAGGATGGAAAGATAACAGGTCAGGCTATCTCAGGAAACCTTTTTCAGACCCTGTGGATCAAAAATTTCGGAGTTACACCAGAAACAATCAGGTACATATTTCTGTCAAAACAGAATTATTTTTTGGTACCTTCATTCATGGCTTCCGGAATTTAGGGCTTTGGAGAAAGTTGGAATTTTTGTAATCGGAGACCACGGATGGATGCTACTCATCAAAATAGAAATTTAGAGACCAAGATCAGAATTTTTGGTTGTGTAGAAGGCCGGGTTTTATTAGACCCTAGTTCGGGACTTTGATCAGAAAAGTGGAAAATTAGGGCTTCTGTAAAAATGAGAATTTTTGAAATCTGTGACCATGGCTGGAAGCTCCTCAGAAAAATAGAAGATTAGAGATTTGGATCAAACATTTTGATTGGGCAGAAGAGTGGGATTCATCAAACCCCAGTTCAGGGTCACGTCCAGTGAATCCGAATGTTTCAAAGGCAAAATTGAGGAGTGAAACTTTGCAGTTTTCAAATTCTAAATATATCAGTTTGATCAGCTCATCAAGGGGCATATTTCTATCCTTTCGGAAGTTTGAAATTCAAAGTTTGAATTTTTGGGGTTTCTCTGACAAACCCATATCCAGCTCCAGGTCCAGTTCTTGCAAATCAAGTGGATAGGGTTAATCCTAGAAGAAGATGGATTGGTCACCTGCATAAGTGAAGGAGTTCCTATTTCAGAGGGAGATGAGGCTAAGGCTTTACATAAGGAGATTACAAGCGATCTCGACAGGTATGACTCATCGAGGTATGTTTTGATATTTGTTCATGATTAAGTTTATGGTATGTTTGTCTTCATGTTATTACTGTTAGTACAATCTTGATTTTAGATTTGTTGTATCACCTTAACAAAATTATGAATGCATGATAGAAGATATTCATTGGTTAGGGTGTTGACACTTATGATTGTACTAATGCATTATGATGTTGTGTGAGGTTGATGTTATCCGCTAACAAGATACAGGTACATCACAAAAGACAAATCAGGTTCCATGACCATGAAAACATGAAGACAAAGTCTCATCCACAATCTTTGTTCTACTTACGAGGTATGTATGACTTTGTTATATTATGCTTAACCTATGAGACATGCAGGTTCTAGCTCAGGATCTATAAATCATTGAAGAGATTGTTTAGGTATGTTGTACATAACCAAGTAGGTATGTTTCCCATGAATATTACCTTGTGTTAGGATCCCCTATATAAGTATACTTGGAATGATTGGTTATGCTTATTCATAAAGTTAGTAATCAAGGGATTATGCATATTATATCTTTTATCTTGATTGATGATATGCATGAGTAAAAGAAGACTTCCCTGAAATCTTGAATACTAATGTTTATTAACTATAATCATGACTATACATTTTCAAGATTATTTAGTACTATAAAGTTTTGATAGCATTTAGAATATACTAATGAGTATATGTTTGTGTATGAGATCATGAGGATGACTCTTGAGCATGCACAGTGGTACAGAATGAATAGAAATTCAAAAGACATACAGAAGATCAAGCGGGAGGCAACCACACAAACATAAAAGATAAGTATTTGAGTTGTTAATTGAAATAGTAATGATATTGCCTATGATAGGTTGTATGCATATTTGTATTCCCAGAATATATAATGCTGAGTGTAAACATTCATAGAGCATTGAACAGTATACTACCAATGTGCATATGATTGACAAGTTGGACAAACATTCCATTGTTGCTTGTCTAGAATGAAACCTCTTTGCTGACATGCCGAGAGCTGTGCACACTCTCGATAGTATGTTCTGGTAGAGATGGAAGGCATCTAGATAGCCACTGTATGCATACAGGATATGGGAAAGTGATGTGCCAAAGTATTGGTCAAGATAGTTGCATAACTATGTAAATGATATCTGTATGCATAATAAGTTATCATGTCAATATGATTTGATGATTATGAAGTATTACTAATCATGTACCTAATTTTGATTTGTAGGAAAAATCATGATGAATGATGAACAAGTGATGGATGTTCAACAAAAGGATTTACAAATCAAACACACTATAGAAAGCTTATGGTTAAGAGATTCTCTTAGAAAGAGGAAGAGAATCATGATGAGATGTTTTGACCATTCTCTTAATAATGTAATCAAGTTCTGTATGGGTTCCCAGGATCGGTAGTCAGTTGATGAGCTTAATGATCATCATGGGTGATGTGGATCTCAACCCTTGCTACAAGGTTGAATATGGCTTCTATACACATATGACATGGATGCAAGAAGGAACTCACCATAGAGTTCGAATGACTTTGAGGCTCATATTAGTAGACCCATCTGACGAGAGATGGCACAGATAGATATGCAGAAGATCACTCAATGCAGAGTGTGAATAATGGACATTTGACAGCTTCATGACAAAGCTTGGGCTTCACCAGAAGTAAAGCTAATCCTAACCTTTACCTAAAGGTTGTGGATGATGAACCTATCATACCATTATTATGTGACGATGATCTCTTTCTGACAAGGAATGAGAAACAGATCATGAAAATGGCTGCAGAAATAAAAATGAAAGATCTCAGATTAAGGAACTACTTCTTAGGTCTATAAGTATGGCATGATCCAAAAGGAATCTATTAAATCGAGGTAAGTATGCTGTAAAGTTTCTAAAAAGATTTGATATGTTGGAGTGAAAAGCCATGGCCACTCCCATGGACTCCAACTTGAAGTTATTAGTTAATGACTCATCAGATTTAGTGGACCTAACCCTATATAGACAAATCATTGGGCCAATGATGTATTTAACAAATACTAGGCCAGATATATGCTTTGTTGTAAATACCGTAAGTCAGTATCTAGTAGAACCTAGAAAGGTTCACTTAATAGCTACAAAGCATGTAGTGAGGTACCTAAAAGGTACTTTAGATTTTGGTCTATATAATCTTGGAGGTCATGAACTCCGTTTACATGGTTACTCAAATTCTGATTGGGCAAGAAGTGTCTCAGACAGAAAGAGTACTTTAGGTGGATGTTATAGTCTTGAATCTACCATGATCTCATGGTTTAGCAAGAAACAATCTAGTGTGGCTCTCAGTACTACTGAAACAGAATATATAGCTGTCTGCTCTGCCAGCTGTGAAGCAATGTGGCTTCAGAAGCTATTATATGGAGTGTTTGACTTAGAAATGGATTCCACTATGATTATGTGTGACAATCAAAGGTGCATCAAGATGATAGGAAATCTTGTATTCCATGATAAGTCAAAACACATTGAGATCCGATACTTCTATATACGAGATATGGTGCAGAGAGGAGCTATCAAGCTCGAGTATATAAGCACTGAGGATCAAATTGCTGATATCCTGACCAAGCCTCTGTCTCGAGTAAAGTTTGAACACTTCCGAGACAAGCTTGGTGTAGTTCAGAAGAACCCTCCTCGAAAGGGGGAGTAGCACAGTATGAGACAGACAAGCCTATCTCATCAATGATGAAGTTACTTATTTTTCTTTGCACTTACTCACCTAGAATTATTTAGATTTAGGACTCTTATATTCTTTATTTTTATGATTAGATGTATACATACTTTTGATGATAGATGTATACATGCTAGATACTTTTGATGATGATTAGATGTATACATACTTTTGATGATAGATGTATACATGCTAGATACTTTTGATGATGATTAGATGTATACATACTTTTGATGATAGATGTATACATGCTTTTGATGTTAGATGCTTTTGATGATTAGATGTATACATACTTTTGATGATAGATGTATACATGCTTTTGATGTTAGATGCTTTTGATGATTAGATGTATACATACTTTTGATGATAGATGTATACATGCTTTTGATGTTAGATGCTTTTGATGATTAGATGTATACATGCTTTTGATGATAGATGTATACATGTTTTGATGATGATGATACATGTTGTGACTATACATGTTTTGATGTTGATGATACATGTTGTGGTTATACATGTTCTACATGTTGTGGTTACACATGTTTTGATGATGATGATACATGTTGTGACTATACATGTTTTGATGTTGATGATACATGTTGTGGTTATACATGTTCTACATGTTGTGGTTACACATGTTTTGATGATGATGATAAATGTTGTGGTTATACATGTTTTGATGTTGATGATACATGTTGTGGTGATACATGTTATGATGATGAGGATACATGTTCTTGATGAACATGTGAAGGGATTGGATCATCCCTGGACTTTCAGTCCTAAAGACAGCCGTAGACGTGAGGTCTCCGAGAATGAAGTCCTTAGTGGACAGTTGAGGGGATTGAATCATCCCTGGACTTTCAGTCCTAAAGAGAGCCGTAGACGTGAGGTCTCCGAGAATGAAGTCCTTAGTGGACAGCTGAGGGGATTGGATCATCACTGGACTTTCAGTCCTAAAGAGAGCCGTAGACGTGAGGTCTCCGAGAATGAATTCCTTAGTGGACAGTTGAGGGGATTGAATCATCCCTGGACTTTCAGTCCTAAAGAGAGCCGTAGACGTGAGGTCTCCGAGAATGAAGTCCTTAGTGGACAGTTGAGGGGATTGGATCATCCCTGGACTTTCAGTCCTAAAGAGAGCCGTAGACGTGAGGTCTCCGAGAATGAAGTCCTTAGTGGACAGTTGAGGGGATTGGATCATCCCTGGACTTTCAGTCCTAAAGAGAGCCGTAGACGTGAGGTCTCCGAGAATGAAGCCCTTAGTGGACAGTTGAGGGGATTGGATCATCCCTGGACTTTCAGTCCTAAAAAGAGCCGTAGATGTATGTCTTCGAGAATGAAGGGATTGGGATCATTCCTGGACTTCAGTCCGAAAGAAGAGCCGTAGACGTATGTCTTCGATAATGAAGGGATTGGGATCATCCCTGGACTTCAGTTCGAAAGAAGAGCCGTAGACGTATGTCTTTGATAATGAAGGGATTGGGATCATTCCTGGACTTCAGTCCGAAAGAAGAGCCGTAGACGTATGTCTTCGATAATGAAGGGATTGGGATCATCCCTGGACTTCAGTCCGAAAGAATAGCCGTAGACGTATGTCTTCGATAATGAAGGGATTGGGATCATTCCTGGACTTTAGTCCGAAAGAAGAGCCGTAGACGTATGTCTTCGATAATGAAGGGATTGGGATCATCCCTGGACTTCAGTCCGAAAGAAGAGCCGTAGACGTATGTCTTCGATAATGAAGGGATTGGGATCATTCCTGGACTTCAGTCCGAAATAAGAGCCGTAGACGTATGTCTTCGAGAATGAAGGGATTGGATCATTCCTGGACTTCAGTCCGAAAGAAGAGCCGTAGACGTATGTCTTCGAGAATGAAGGGATTGGATCATTCCTGGACTTCATTCCGAAAGAAGAGCCGTAGACGTATGTCTTCGAGAAAGAAGGAATTGGATCATTCCTGGACCTCAGTCCGAAAGAAGAGCCGTAGACGTATGTCTTCGATAATGAAGGGATTGGATCATTCTTGGACCTCAGTCCGAAAGAAGAGCCGTAGACGTATGTCTTCGATAATGATAGGACTGGATCATCCCTGGACTTCGGTTCAAGAGGTACATGACTGGTTTACATCATTCCTTGACGATGACGATGATCGTGTGATGACGATGCTGATGATCATGTAATGACGATACTGATGATCGTGTGATGACGATGCTGATGATCGTGTGATGACGATGCTGATGATCGTATGATGACGATGCTGATGATCGTGTGATGACAATGTCGATGATCGTGTGATGACGATGCTGATGATCGTGTGATGACGATGCTGATGATCATGTGATGATGATGTTGATGATCGTGTGGCGATGATGCTGATGATCGTGTGATGACGATGCTGATGATCGTATGATGACGATGTTGCTGATCGTGTGATAACGATGCTACTGATCGTGTGATGATGATGCTGCTGATAGTGTGATGACGATGCTGCTGATCGTGTGATGACGATACTGATGACAGTGATGATATCGATGCTGATGATCGAGTGATATCGATGTTCCAGTAACTAGTTAAGTTATTGATGATGATGAACTGAAGAAAGCTTCCAATGATTTATAGATGTATCATGTATGATGTTGATGACTCCTTGCTCGTGCAGATACTGTTATAATATCCTTCTCGTTAAGGGGGAGTGTTGAAATATTGTAACTTCAAAGAATATTATATTTGTATATTATTTATTCCGGAGATGTTCCATACCTCCGATGTGATTATACTATAAATCCGGAGATGTTTATTCCTCCAAGTTGGTTGTGGTAACTAGGGTTATTAGACCCACCATGTGGGGGTCGGCCCAGTCAGTTATAATGGGGTATTTAACCTAATGGTTAAATACGAGCCTACATGTACTTGTGTAAAATACATATCAGAGTAGTGTATAAATAGAGGAGGTGTGTTCCTCATTTGATACACATTCACTCTCACTTGAGAAAGGCGCACTTGTGGAGGAGAGGTCTGCTATGGAGAAGAAGGAGCTTATGCTCAGGGTTTGCATCTTTGTATATTGCTGGTCATCTATATTGAGGAAGCTTTGTTGGGTTTTCTACCCCATGAGGGTTTCCCAGGATAAATCTCTGTCTCTTGTGTTTATGCTATGCTTGTTGTTTCTTCAGTGATCCTGTATATGCTATTATTGTGAAATGGAATGTAATGCTGATATTTTCTGTCTTAGCATATTGAATTTTAACACAAAGAACTAATAGACCAACTAGGCTGATGTACTTGTCCATTACTGTTAGCTGTAGTGTGCACATTCGAAGGTAGTAGAACAAGATTTAATGTCTATTGCAACATAGTTCCCTCATGTTGCTTGTCTATTTTCTCAGAATTAAACTCACTAGACAAAACATGCAACTGATGGGAGTGATAGAACCCTCTTTAAATTGAAGGTCTGTCCATAAGTGCAGCAAGACTAGCTTTATCTCGATTCTCGACAAGGGAGCAGCTTAATCCATGGAGTAATATTTTTAGTGCATACTACTTCTCATGGCAATGCACCATATCTTAACCTGATGGAAGGTATTTTTATCTTGTCTACTATGATATGATATCTTGTATCATGTATCTTATTATCATCATTAACCAAATTGGGATGAAAACTCCAATATGGAGAAGCATAAGTTGTTGATGACTCTAAAACTTTATAGAAGCACAAAACATGCCAGAAAGGGCATGAATCAGATTCTGCCATGTTGCATCAATTTGATCTAGGGGAACATCAAATAAGGCACTAGATAAAGGATCAAATCCTCCCAATCATTCATAATCCCACCTTCCTTGAGTGAAATATAACTCCATCACTCGAATGCTAAATTTCTGAACCTACTCATATGGGTTAAAGCTAGATAGAAGGTAGACCAATCAGGTTAAGTCTAGATTTTGCAGCAGTCTGATGGACGTGCTAGAGTGTAGGTTAAGGATGCCTCTGCACATTTGAAAGGAAATTCTATTTGCTTGATGTATGATTGTCCTAAAAGACTATCATTTATTGCAGCAATGGGATTGAAAGTTCATCCTCATTTCTAGACTGTGTTGATTAATACCTTGAGGTCTGAATTTGTCTCACTTTTCCCTACAGCTACCTATCTATCTCTCTCTCAGGTATGTCAATTGTTTCGTTAGTGACTTGTCTACTAAGAGACAAAGTCTGATGATAATATATATATGAGTATATAAAGGAAGGTATAAACCACATTGTTTTCTTCTTTTTGTCCATTTATAAATTTATTGCATGTGCTTGACTAATTCTGTTGTACAACTATGGGACTCTACATCCAGAAGACATGTAGAGTAAATTACTACTTTCATGTTTTCAATTTCTTTTTGTTTTGTTTAAACAGTGGCATTCCATGTGGGCAGTTTTGACAAAGTTGAACAGTTGTTGGAGATTTTCTAGTTCTGTTTCGAGGTATATATGATAGTGGGATTGGAATAGTCTATCTTTAACTTTTATTTTATTTTATTTATATATCAACTTGAACATGGTTTCTTGCCTTGATTGCAGGTTAGTGGCTATTTAAGTCACCTCTGAATAAAATCATCACATAAGTATTCATACTTCTTGTCAGTAAGCAAACTCGAAGGTATTGTTGCTAATATTTCATCTCATTTCATTTCCATTTATCTAATGGCTAAGAATAATTAGAGCCAATGCCCATTCTTCTTGATGTGAAATGGAATTAGTAGTATATTTCTTTTTACTATTCTATATACATTTTGGGTAATGAGTTGCTCCATTGGATACTAAAGAAAATTACAAGGGATCCTATCTTGTTGATTCCAAAATTTCTATATTATTTTCTAAAAATATTTTAGAGGTTACTTTTTCCTAGGATAGGCATATACATCCTAGGAATGAACATCCAAATCTTGTAAAAACTCTCCAAATGTTGTATAACAATATGTCCATCCATTCTAATATCATGCAATAACTAAATGATGTATTGGTTTATTAGATGTGGAGATTTTTTGTACATATATTTTAAATATTCCAAATTTACTAGTTCAAGTTTTGGTCCTTTGAAGTTAAGATGGACATCCAAATATGATTGAAAGTATCTGAAGGTTGTGTAATATGTTCATGGAACTTGAGAGAAACATGCACCTGTGTTCATTTTATAGGGGATGGTGGCTTGGCCCACTTTGGAGGAAGATGAGTTTGGGACACCATTTGCTCATCATTTCCTTCTATATAAACTGAAATTCTCCTTTCCATGGCATCATCCACCATTATCTTCAAGTTACTTGTGAATTTTCAGTCAAATTCAGATATCTTGGCATGACTCTAGATGACTCGGTAGATAGTTTAACAATGGATGCATGCTTTTCATTCCTATAAATTTCTGGGATTTTTACATTCTGCATCATTCAAGCATACAAAATAATGATTACCAAGTTACTATAGATCCATAATGGCTTGCATTGTATTAGTCCTTCAAGTTCTTCAATTGCTTTTATTAAGTGCAAAAATATATTTGCACTTAATAAATGCAGTTGAAAGACTTGAAGAACTAGTACAAGGTAAGCCATTATGGATCTATAGTAACTTGGTAATCATTATTTTGTATGCTTGAATGATGCAAAATTTGTTTGAATATCATCATTGTCAAGCAATAACAACTTCTTAAAGGGTGCTAGCTCAATGGTAGAGAACCTGCCTAATTATAGGCAGGAGATTGGTGGTTTGATTCCTCCGTACCCTATCATAAATTATTGACTAAGAAAATGACTAAATTTGCATGTATACGACTATTAGTAGCTAATTTCCAGTATCTTATAGTGTGACTAACATTTAGTCATATTTAGCTCAGTCATTAATATGTTATCATCTAGTAGTTTATTTAGTCGTATATTTGGTCATTAATTGTGGCAATCAATGACTAAATTAGTGACTATCAATGACTAAATCAATGACTAAATCAGTGACTATCAATGAATAAATCAGTGACTATCAATGACTAAATCAATGACTATCAATGACTAAATCAATGATTAAATCAATGACTAATAAGTCAACCAATTAATGACTAGTGAAATACGACTAGCTATAAGATAGTGGAAAGCGGCTACTATTAGTCACCGACTCAAAAATAGTCGTTTATAGTCGAATTTTAGTCCTCTTTTTAGTGATTAATTCCTCATTTTGCACTAGTGTATCATATAGACACCCTTTGTGATAGTGCGTTAAGGTTTTTAAGAGTCTATGATATGTTTTATGTTACAATTGGAATCGTAGTGTGTTAATGTTTGAGTTAGTGATATATTTTTAGTGTCAACTTTGATTCTATTTAAGGGTGCTAGGTCAATGGAAGAGCACCTACCTTACATGCAGGAGGTTTGTGGTTTGATTCATCCATGTCGTATCTACATAAATCAATGACTAATTAAATGACCAGTTAACTTCAATCAATGACTAAATAAATGACCAGTTAACAACAATCAGTAACTAAATAAATGACCAGTTAACAACAATCAATGACTAAATAAATGACCAGTTAACAACAATCAATGACTAAATCTAGTACCAAACAACGATAATTGATGACCAAATAGTGATAATTAATGACAAAATAAATAACCAAATGGTGACAATTAATGACCAAATGAATGGCTAAATATATGACCAACTCATGAAGCAATTCAAGCAATTTATGACTAAGTTATAAATGACCAATTTGGTTGGGCGATAAGCGACTGCTAAGTTACGATAGCGGTCACCACCTCAATTTTAGTCATTTATCTATATTTTTAGTCATTTCTTACCTATTTTGTACTAGTGTTGAGGCATTTTGAAGGAAATCATGATGAACATGTAATTTTTCCCTACATATTTCTTGACTCCTATGATCTTTAATGAAGTACATTTTGAAAGAGGTATTTTCATGATGAAATGGGAATTAGGTGTTATGATATCTTGGTAACACACTAGGCAGTTTCTTCCTTGCAAATTTTTTGAACATGCAAACTAGATGTGTCTATTCACTAGTACAAAATGAGAAATAAGTGACTAAAAAAATGACCAAAATCCGCATATAAATGACCACTTTTGATTTGGCAATCACTGGTGGCTAATTTCCGGTCTCTTATCACGCGACCAAAACTGTGGTCATATTTAGTTTGGTCATTTATACGTTCTCTTGTGGTCATTAATTTAGTCATTAATCTGGTCATATATTTGGTCGTGCATTTGGTGATATATTTGGTAATTAATTGTCACGATTAATGACCAAATTAGTGACAAAAAATATGACCAAATTAATGACCACAGACAGGATACAAATGACCAAACTAAAAATGACTACTTTTTTGGTCGTGTGATAAGAGACCGGAAATTAGCCACCAAAAATGTCATTTGGTCGCTTATATGCGCATTTTGGTCATTTTTTGGGTCGCTTATCGCTTATTTTTTTATCACTAATTTAGTCGTTTTTAGCCATTTTATATGCAACTATTCCCTGATTTCTGTAAATAGGGTATGGAGGAATCGAACCACCAATCTCCTGCCTGTAATGCAGGTGCTCTTCCATTGAGCTATTAGCCTTGAAGTCGTATAATGTATTAAGAACCATGACATAGATTTCTAGAAGCATTGCAATTGAATATTGCCTCCAAATATGAATTTTATTTTAAATGTTATCAGATCAATGAAAGGAGAAAGAGAAAATTGAACCTATTTCAATGGAACAAACTTGATTTGAGAAGTTGCGAGTGCCTACAAAGAAGGATACATGACAATCAAAATATATCAATGTTGTCCAAGAACAAAATGTTTGTTGCACCATTTTTGTTGCATTATGTGCAATCTTTTCTAATCCAATGAAAATATTAAATTGCAACAACAAAATCATGAACAATCATAACTAATATTACAAGCATTCACCAACCTTTTTCAAGTCTAACTTTCACACTAGTAAACTCACAAAACTGTGTCAAGAAAATGTCAATTGATTAATAAGCAAAGGAAGAGTGCTTACAAGTATCTTAGTAACCTCGAAACCTCCAGAAAGGAGCAACTCACCTTTAAAAACAAATAGAAGCCTCGAAAGAGAAATATATGTTAGATGAGGATCAAACAACTAGTGTCACAAAATTTTAGAGTTAGAATGATTAACCAATATACACCACGTCAATGAGCTGAAATGGAAAACTTAGATCTACAAATTTCCAAGGAAATGAAACAACATACTATATTTTCAAGAAAGGCACAAATATAATAGAGGAAAGAAGGGTGAGACAATTAAAAGTGATGGGTACAAGAAGGAAGTGAGAAGGGTTGAAGGGGAAAATAACAAGGGGAAAGAGGCAAGGTGAAAATGTGCAACAAATAAGGGGTAAAACACTTGAAAAGGTAGAGGAAATGGGAAATGGTGGCAAGTATAGGAGAATATTGTGACAACAAAACACAAATAGTTAAGGAGAGGAAATTGTGGCTTGAAACCATAAAACTTCCAAATTCTTCTGGGATAAAAAATATCCCGAGTTCCAAGAATGAAGTTTCAGGAAGCCAAGACTTTTTTCCAACAAGTTAAATTATATTCTACTTGGAGGGTCCATTGGTATTCAAGCCCTATAGAAGGAATATGCTTCTAGATTCTCCAAGTAATAGATTCAAGGCTTGTTCATTATTACAATAGTGGGATAATGTAATGAATATGAGTTGTTGGCATCAGTTCTAAATGTGAATTAGGGATGTATTTTCCTACATTTTGGGTAGTTGTTTCCAAGAGTCACTCCAAAATTGTGATTAGTGTAAACCTCAAACCTCCCAAAAGATTTGACATTTGACTAGAGTTCTATTGGTCCAATAATTGTTGCATATTTCTTATCCATCAATTATACCATCCATATAGATTAATTCATAAGTGGGAATATAATCTACATATTTGGATTGCCACATTTGGCTCCATAATTTAGTAGGCTTGGTGATACAATGCCATAACAATTTTCCTTCCTTTAATTTGTTGAAAATATTCAAGTCTTTCACTCCAAGCCCTCTAATTACTTTGGGGACACAATTATTTTCCCAGGAAAATAATTCCCATTTCCTATTCTTTTCGAGACATCCCCGTAGGAAGTCTCATTGAAGATGCTAGATATCCTTAAGAATCATGGTAGGAGATGTCAGAAGTGAAAACATATACGGGGGCACAACCTAGATGATCAATTTAGGGGGTATTGGATTTTCCAAGAAGGTTGACTAATATGAATATCCAAGAACTAATATTTTGGTCAATTTTGTAGAGAAGATCCTCCCATGAAAGGTTTCTAGAAGCATTAATGAAGAAAGGTGATCCAAGTTCCAATCTATTTGGAGGGAAGATCACTTGCCTATAATCCTAGAATATTCAAGATGTTGTACTAGGTAATAAAATTAACACTCAAAAAGAATATCTAATACTTTTTGCAGTTGATGATTGTTCCAAAGGAAAGGAGGAAAGAGTCAAGACTAGATTTGAATGAGGTGGCATTTGAGGTGGATGAATGACGTATAAGAAATGTATCATAAAAAAATTGAAGGTGGAGTACGGATTATTGATTACTATGAATATTCATACAATTAAGGTAGCATTATGATATGGTATGTTTTATCTATTTTCCCAATCCCTTTTCCATGAGAATGAAGAGAATCAGGGATAAAGGATGTCCCTTTGTGATTCCACGAGAGGGGTAAAGGGATATGAGGGAGATTTGTTAATCATAACTACAAATAAGGATAAATAAATGAGATTATTAACCCATTCAGTCTACCTAGGGTAGAATCCATAAGTTGATAACATTTTCTTGATCAAATCCCAATTTAACCTGTCAAATTCTTTGGATAGATCAAGTTTAATAAATATAATTGGTTTTTTTAAGTCTTTATAGAGTGAAGAGATTTGTGAGGTAATCAAATCTAATATATCCTTCCTTCAATGTGACTATATATCTCCTTCGAAGTGATGATATTCATTGAACAATGTTTGCATTCATATTTTATTATAGTAAGTGAGTTACAAGACCTCAGACAAGCAAGAAACTACATAAGAGAATTACAAAGACAACAAAATATCAGTTGGAATATTACAATTTTTTTCATATATATATATATATATATATATATATATATATAATGTTTTTTCCCCATCGTATCGTATCTGGCCTTTTTGAAAAAATTTGTATCCATTCCCCCCCCCCTCGTATCCATTTTCATATCCGCTTCAGTGCAACTTAGCTACCCATTCCTACCAAATCTAATACAATTATTTCTATAACTGCTAATATATACAACACATAAATCTTGTAGGCATGCCATACTCAGGACAATCTATTTGAATATAAAGAAACTGCAAATTGAACTTATAAATACTACTGATTAATTTTGTTCATGCAAACCTGTCATCTTTTAATTGGTAATCGCTACTAGATGCCTCTAGATGACCCATTCTAATATGCTCTCCTCTAGTTACATTGCTACTCTTGGTATCACTAATATTGTTCCGCTACATTGCACTCATAGCCAGACGGTACAAATCATCTTGTATACATAGCCTTGTTGGAATATCAAGTTGTGAGAAAATGTTAACTATTAATACAAGAAAGTGATATTTATTTTGAAAAATTGATGCCACATTCTTCCTACAAGAAATGGACAACGTCTAGCAATTTCACTGTTTTACCTGAGAAACAAAATCTAGAAGCGGATGAAGAATTTCTTCCTCCATAGCTCAATCTATATCATCAACACTTGAATCATGATCCCTAGATAAATTATCTTGTTGATATGATCCTCCATTGTATGATAGTGGAATTCTATCTATCCCTTCCTGTGGCTTCACTTCTACATGCTGATAATGCATATTCTGTGTATGATTCTAAAGAAGAGAAGAATCTTTTGAGGTATTTTTCTCTTTATGATCAGCTGTCACCATATCTTGCATATGTTTGTACCCTCTTGGATTTTTTATTTTAGCTTGCAACATCATGATGGGGGAAATGCAGAGAATTTCAGAAGGCCTTTTCATAAGCCATTGTTGATTTGACATATCTGTTGGAAGCTGGTAGGCAGCAAAGGCTTGACAAGATTTATGTACCTGGGGTCTTGGATTGGATAAGGGCGACATCATAAGCATATGCTGCAAAGGATGTCCATAGCCTGCATGCATGTATGGAACCTGAGGCTGCACAAGTCTTGTGAAATTAGTTTCACCATGTGACTTCAGTGATATGTCTACTTGAGAAAGGAAAACTTGTGTAGTTGATGATTTTGAACTCTGTAATTTTGCATGTGAATAATTTTTCTCTTAGGGATAGGAAAATGCCTCATGATAATTTAGGGAAGCATTTTTATCAGAGGATTTTATCTGGACCTTTTCTTTGATTTCATTGGAAATCCTTGTCTGCAACAGATTTTAATCAACCTACCATATGATAACATTGCATGAAGATAATTAATGTAAACAAGAAGTAGATCTTGAAATAAATAGAAATCAACACAAGAAATTTCAATAAACATTTTTCCTAT
The DNA here is from genome assembly GCA_027924585.1 of Larix kaempferi. Classification (NCBI taxonomy): domain Eukaryota; kingdom Viridiplantae; phylum Streptophyta; class Pinopsida; order Pinales; family Pinaceae; genus Larix; species Larix kaempferi. The sequence goes on along the minus strand of BSBM01000729.1, from coordinate 7,354,774 downwards.
AAAATAAGTCTGAATCTATAAAAATAAGATGCAATGTGTTCAGGATAATCAATAAACATTTTGACAATCTGCGTCGCGCTACTTCATCAGAACTGCTATCCACTTCCCGTGCCAAGTTCGATTCACTTTATGTAATCACAAACAAAATAAGAAAACTCAAAATGTGAATCTTGATCTCACTAAAAACGTTTGTTGACCTCCTCAAAGTTGGAAATGTTTTCCCAACTGCAATCAAGTGTACCATTGCTTGTTTCATTTTTATGATCCCCTCCAAAAAAATCAAGTTCACCCTCTAGTGAAGAGATATCATTAAGTAAGAAATGGCATGAGTTGTTCACTACAGATGCATCTCTATCTTCCAGTAAAGGGTCCTCTTTACAATATCCTAGAATCAGGTCATGGTTAACTGACTCTAGTTTCACATCTTTGCAGTATTCACCATTTACTTATTCATTTTGAGAATCATTTCCCATGGCTGCATCAACACACATGGGATTGCATTATGTTCTTTCCAACTCTTAATCATCAATAAAATATCACATATCCACATTCAGTGACTGAGTTGATTGCCCTGTATTATTATTTGAACTAGATGGATCTACAACCTTGCCTTTAGAAATGACATTGTGAAAACTCATCATTCTCTTCCCTATAACCAAGACACTAGAATTTTGACAATGTAACTTGTTCCATTGTTTTCCACTCACTGCCTATTGTCTTTCGTCTACATCACTAGGTTCAGATACAATAAGGTCATTGCTTTGTTTAAATTCATTCCAATCGATATCATCCATTTGAAACCAATAATGATTACATCAAAATTTATTTTAGGAATCAATTCTCTATTGAGCCTTACATATATCAAAGATAACAAAACCAAAATTGCATCAAGATTTACATCATTTGACATTTCATAAGAATAAAAAAATGGTGAGTTCCTCCCAACACAGAGGTGCAAATTGAATCTTAAGAAAATATGCAGTTATTAATAGGTCATAAAGAGCTACAACACATCAAAAAAGTACAGTCAATAAGAAGAGACACAACTGTCACTTCAAAGATCTGACTCAATTTGTACATTTTATAAAAATCTTTCAAAGGCTCCTAGAAGCATCTAGAGAGGAATTATCTTTTTATCATCAAATTATTTTAAATTTTAAATGTAATGGGAAAGAATATTTCATGCCCTAGTCATAACATGTAAAGCAAATAGTCTCTTTACATTAGAAAGTTTGAAACTCGATGTTTCAATCCCTACTCTAGGATCATCATCAAGATTCAATTGTCTCTTAATGATGATCCCAGAGTAGGGATCAAAAAGTCGAGTTTCAAACTTTCTAATGCATCTCCTTCTTAATGTTAGTTTTTCATCATTTAATTCAATAGATCTAGGATCTTAACTGAAAGAACATGTACAACATATCAAGCATAAGAGACAAGAGACAAGAGATAAGAGACACAAAACATTTCACCGGGGAAAACCAAGAAGGTGAAAAATCCCACAACTTCCTCAGAGATAGAATAAGCATCAATACAAGGATCACCATGATCAAACCCAAGAGATAGATATCTTCAGCAGTATGCTCCTCCTCCACTTGTGCGCAGCCTATTCTTCTCTCACTAATGCGAAGTGAGTGAATAATAGAATGTGTGAAATGAGAGAGACATGCTCTCTATTTATAAACTACTTCACTTGTCTTTTAACTTTATCTAGGTAGGCCCCAACTTAACCACTTAACATAATGTTGACTGGGACGACCCCCACTAGAGTGGTATAATAACCCTTTAACCCACATGAATCATACAAGGTCGACCCCATCAAGGTGGTCTAATAACCCATCAAGTATAAGTTACAACACTTACAATATGACTTGCGACACTTGCAAGTACAACTGATGACACTTCCAATTGGAGGAATAATACATCTTCGTTGGGGATACAATAAAGTACAAATACAATATACTAGTGAATATCTTCCAAAGTTACAAATACATTAACACTCCCTCTTAACTAGGAAGGTATTCTCTTGAAACAAGTCATTAATATATATCGACACAAGTCTTCGATTCTAGAGCTAGATCATCGTCACTGGATCACGGAGCATCATCATCATCACTGCTGTTGTACCCAACATATCAATCACTGGGCTATCTCTCAATTATTCGCATCATAAAAATTTCTACAGAGCTAGCCCTTTTTCATGTTGGTTGTAGGCCTAGCCTCCTGTAGGTCTTCATCATCACTGGCCATACTGTGGAATCCTCGGGACTTATTATGTGTGTCACAAAACCTTGAAAGAGTATCCTAGGACTAATTACAATCTTGTTGCTCAACCTATCGGATCTCCTAGGGTGATATTATATGTGACCACCATAAAACCTCGAAAGAGTATCCTAGGACTGATTACGAGCACACAGCTCAACCTATTGGATCTCCCAGGGCGATATTACATGTGGTCACCACAAAACCTCAAAAGCACATCCCAGGACTGATTACGAGCACACAACTCAACCTATTGGATCTCCCAGGGCATTATTACATGTGGTCATGGAAAAAACTCAAAAGAGCATCCCAGGACTGATTACAGCACTACCTTCCCAATCTAAATCAGCATAAACCTCCAGGTTAAACTTTTGATTCGCATCATACTTGATCCCATAATCAACTATACCCTTCAGATACCTCAGAATATGCTTCATAACAATCAGGTGAACATGTCTAGGATCCATCAGGAACTGGCTCAATGTATTCACTGCAAAGCAAATATCTTGTCTCATGTTCGTTAGGTACATCAAGGACCCAATCATCTGACGATACACTGTGACATCAACCATCTCAGATGAAGCATCGCACAGAAGCTTCAGGTTCGATGCCATTGGTGTGGCCATGGCATTGCAGTCCATCATCCTGAACCGCTTCAGGATCTCTACTGCATACTTCCCTTGTCCAAGGAAGATTCCATCTGCACTCTGCCACACCTCCATACCTATAAAGTAATGCATCATCCCATGTCCTTCAACTCGAACTTGGCAGTAAGCTTCCTCTTTGTGTCAGCAATCAACCTATCCTCACTTGTAACAAACAGGTCTTCCACATGCAATAGGAGTATCACTGGATTGCCTTCCTCAACCTTGTAGTAAAGGTTGGAATCCGCTTTACTCTTGGTAAAGCCCAAAATGGACAGGAAGCTGTCTATCCTGCCATACCATGTCCTAGGTGCTTTCTTCAAGCCATACAAGGATTTCTTTAATCTCCACACATATGACTCCCTGTCATGTGTCTCAAAACTGAGTGGCTACTCCACATACACTTCCTCTTCGACTACACCATTCCAGAAAGTTGTCTTGACATCCATCTGGTGTATCTTCCACTTCATTGCTGTAGCCAGAGCAAGTATTGTTCTAATGGAAGTGTATTTGTCTACAGGAGCAAAAGTCTCTTCATAATCTATTCCCTCTTTCTAGGAGAAGCCACGAGCCACAAACCTCGCTTTGTATTTATCTATGCTATCATCTGCAGCATGCTTGATCTTATAGATTCAATTGGAAGTCACAATAGACTTCCCTTCTCTTCTTGGTACCACATCCCAAACATGATCGACCGGTACTCCTCGATCATGGAATCCTTCCATTACCGCATCCCGGATCCTGGGAACTTCATAATCTTCAATATCTTCAATAGATAGTTTTCTTGAACTTCATTGATGGAACAAATGTTGTTTGTCCTTCTTTTGTAGGTGATTGTACACGATATTTCCTACAAGTCAAATTCAATTGCATGATTAGAAACTTCTCATATTTTTTCAAAAAACACATTCTTATGCATAAAGACATATGTCATACAGTCATGCAATTATCTTAGCCAATGCTTCAATACAACATTTATCCATATGCTGTATTCACATGGTAACTTTCTAGATGCCTTCCATCTCTACCAGCACATTTGTTAAGAGTGTGCACAACTCCCAACGTGCTAGCAAAGAGGTTTCATTTTAGATAAGTAGAAATGGAATGTTGTACAGTACCATAGGCCGCTTACCCATGACTTGTATATTAGTATTATCGTGTTCATTAATGTAACTTTTCTAATATGCATCTAGGAACATAAGTATGTACATGACTGGACAACATCATTTAAGTAATCATATAATAAATGATAATTCAAATACTTATCTTTGTTTAGTTATAGGGTGGACTCCCTCTCAATCTTTGCTTCCTTGCAGGAACTACTGGAGTGTGCTCCCTCTTGATCTTTGCTTCCTGGATTACCTGTCCTTGAACTTATATCCATCCTGGATCACTATGCATGCTTAAGTGTGCACTAGTGTCATGATTGTGTTATCCTCAAGATCTCATACATAACCATACATACATTAGTATAATCTCAATTCTATCAAAACATTATAATCTTAACATGTATGGTCAAGATCATTTCACATACAGGTAATTTATCACAAGCATTAGTATTCAAGGTTTCAGGGAGGAATTCTATTACTCATTCATATTCTTATTGACCATAGGAGTCTTCTAGTTTGGCATATCATTAATCAAACTAAGAAGCATAATATGCATAAACCCTTGATTACTTAAACTTCTAACTTCAAGAATAATCATTATCATTCATACAAAAGTATAAGATCCTAACATAAGGTAGGATTCTAACTTGATATAGGAAAAACATACATGGTTATCATGTTTGCTAGTTATGTCTAACATACCCAAACAATGCCTTCTTGATCTCTTCAATGGCTTGTGCTTAGTAACCCACATAACTCATAAGTTAACCATTGTAGAAGCAAATTATACATACCTTGTAAGTAGAGCTTCTATGTGATCCATGAGTCTTTGTCTTCATGTCACCATGGTCATATGTTCTTGATCTAGAACTTGATTTATACCTTTTTATGTTAGCGGACAACATCATCCTTGTAAAATGCCACAGTGCATTAGTACAATCATATAACCCTAATCAATGAATGTCTTCTATCATTCACATGCATTCATACTTTTACTAGGGTGATAAGACAATTCTAAGATTAATCAACATTGTACTAACCTCAATAATAAGAAGACAAACATATCATAAAATTAATCATGAACAGATTTCAACACATACCTGTATCTCCTCAAGTCATACCTGTCGAGATTTCTTGTAGTCTCCTTATGTAAGGCCTTAGCCTTATCTCCCTCTGAAACTGGAACTTCTTCACTTATGTAGGTGTCCAATTCATTCTCTTCTAGGATTAACCCAATCCACTTTGATTTGCTGAAACTAGATCTAGAGATGGATTAGGGTTTGTCAGAGAAACCCTAAAAATTCAAACATTGAATTTCAAACTTCTGATTGGATGAAAATATGTGCCTTGCTGAGCTGATCAAGCTGGTATACTTCAATTTTGAAATCTCCAAAATTTGGCCCCTCAAAATTGCCTTTGAAACTTCCGAACTAGGGTTTGATAAATCTCGATTTTCTGCCCATCCAAAAGGTTTGATCTTGTGTTCTAAACTTCAATTTTTCTGAGGAGCTTCCAACCGTGGTCACAGATTTAAAAAATTCCAACTTTTGTAGAAGCCCTAATTTTCAACCTTTCCAATCAAAATTTTGAACTAGGGTTTGATCAAGCCCGACCTTCTTCCCAACCAAAAAATTTGATCTTGGTCTCTAAATTTTGATTTTTATTAGGATCATTTAGCCGTGGTCTCCGATTCCAAAAATTCCAACTTTCTCCGAAGCCCTGAATTCCCACAGTAGTGACAAGCTAAGAATGAAGGTGCTCAGAATCCAATTATGTTTTGATAGAAATATGAACCTTATTGTTTCTGGTACATATCTTAAATTTAGGATCCACAGGGTCTAAAACTTCTACCTGTGGTATCCTGACCTGTCATCTTTCCAACCCCATAGATCTGACCTCAAATGGATTATCTGAGAGAGAGTTATGCCAAGTGTCGCAACGTGACCTGTTTATGGGATGAAACAGGAGAGCGAACTTGTACGGAGTACCCCATGTCACTGTTTCAACTTTAGCCTCTGAAAAATGGACCTATGAAAGTACAGTCCATGCCCTACTTTTCACTTGTTAAATTTTTTTATTTGGAGCTTCCTAGCCCAAGTTGTGACCTTTTTTCCTAGGTCAATTGTTTATGACTGAGATCTGGAAGAGGCAGAAAACCTAGATTGTACTAATCATAAAATAGAAATTACAATGAATTAGATGTTGTTCTTCGGAAAAAAGGTACATGGGGATGTTATCTACGAACTGTTAAAGTTTCATATCCTGAACCTTCGCCAAAATGGATTTATAGAAAAAGTTCCACAATGACTGGTTTTTGCTATATCAAGAACTAGCTTCCAATTTGTCGCAAGTGCAACAAGTCTCATAAATGCCATACCATGCCTTCCTTCATGCTAGCTCTGATACCATGTTAGTTTTTCATCATTTAATTCAATAGATCTAGGATCTTAACTGAAAGAACAACATGTACAACATATCAAGCATAAGAGACAAGAGACACAAAACATTTCACTGGGGAAAACCAAGAAGGTGAAAAAACTAGCAACTTCATCAGAGATAGAATACGCATCAATACAAGGATCACCATGATTAAACCCAAGAGATAGATATCTTCAGCAGCATGCTCCTCCTCCACTTGTGCTCACCCTCCTCTTCTCGCACTAATGTGAAGTGAGTGAATACTAGAATGTGTGAAATGAGAGAGACATGCTCTCTATTTATACACTACTTCACTTGTCTTTTAACTTTAGCTAGGTCGGCCCCAACTTAACCACTTAACATAATGCTGAATGGGCCAACCCCCACTAGGCTGGTCTAATAACCCTTTAAACCACATGACTCATATAGGGCCAACCGCATCAAGGTGGTCTAATAACCCATCAAGTATAAGTTACAACACTTACAATATAACTTGCGACACTTGCAAGTACAACTGACGACACTTCCAATCGCAGGAATAATACATCTCCGTTGGGGATACAATAAAGTACAAATACAATATACAAGTGAATATCTTCCAAAGTTACAAATACATCAATAGTTAATATCAAATGATCCTGCGTATGGATATATTCAAACAATCTCTTTACATACTGATTCATTGACAATTTTTAAGGGAAGTGCACATCTAGTTGAATTTTGTATCAGATTTTAGCTCATAAGTAACTAAAATGAGATAATAGAAAAGCACACACCATAATAAAATATTAGGAGAGGATACGAATATTTAAGAGGACAGTCAATAATGTTTAGAGAATAGATCCCCTTACAAGGATTAAGCAAATAATGATCCTTGAAGGAGATGGAGATGGATAGAGGTGAAGAGATTAGTATAGGACAAGTTTGCTCTCGATTTTGAAAGAACCTGACGCTGTCTCATAATAATATATCTTTATGTAATACTCTTAGGTTTCCTATTAGGAATTTATTGATGATAAAACTCCTTTAGGGTTCCTTTTCCAGTGCCTTGACCTTGAATCTATGAACTTGGGATTTAGGACTATGAACCAGAAGGTGTTGAAGCACTCACCCTGCTAAGTTGGCATCCTGGTGGATAGGGGCTTGGGGGGTCAGTCCCACTTGGCACCTTCCAATGTAAACCATCACATTGCAATCCTCCTCTTTGGCGGCCCATATGACCATGAGGTTTTTGTGTTTGGAATACGAATGGAAGTGCATGTCAATATTATGATCATAGTCATAAGGCTCCTTCCTGGTATAGAATTCCACCACATTTCCATCAACCTCACTCCATTGCTTGCCCATGAGCATGATACACACCCACAAGACTACAAGTTTTCAACTATAGAAATGAAGAGAGAGAAGGAGAAGATATTGCATGAAGTTTCATTGGTGAGTTGTCCCCTTTCATGAATAACAAGGGTTTTTCAACTCCCATCCGATCTTATGGTGATGATATGGGAAAATCCATTGTGTATGAAGAGCGTGTAGTAAGTAATAGGGTGGTTCGAATTCTGGCAATTGCAAAGAACAAAAAATAAAACATGTTTTTAGTGGGAAGGGGGTGTCTACCATCCCCCCTATTGGTAGGTTTGTTGGATTGGACTGTCCAAAACTAGTTCCAATTGGGGATTTGCTGGCCTCACCAACTGTTATAACCAGTGCATCAGTATTGGTGATCCAACAACATGATGTTCGTACTGATCCAGTTCCATTCTCCAAAAACGTCAACTCCAAAAACTCCCTCGGCATGTAATATGCCCCTATCTCCTCACCTAATATGAGTTTGAGATGAAATATATGAGTTTGTCAATGAATGGTTGCATATTCGAAATAAATACCCTTAGATCAGATCAGGTATTTATTGAGAAATATTGAGTGGAAATCCCACCAATGAAAAGTCCAATAGATCAGGTATAGCATCATGTATTGCAATGCTAAGTGATGGGACTAAGACCTCTTAGGGAAACATAACTTTAGCTCTATATACCAATGAGTAGGTCATCATGGAGATCTATTACCTCCATTGAGTGGGACATTTCGTAATTATAATGGAAGTGTGGTAATCCCATAGTGTAGGATATAGCTTGGTGTGTCAATTTTCACCTGAAGCATTAACAATGTGTTTAAGGATGGCCATTAATGTCTTATTTATGGATTTAGCCTACCCATTCCCTAGATATAGTGGGGCATGGAAAAATTTTGTTTGATGGTATAAGTTGGACACAAAATTCAACAATATGTGGGTTGTTGCCTCATCTAAAAATGTATCCATGACAACCTCAACATGAACCCCATTCTGTATTGCATGGACAACTGCCCCATTCTGAGGTATCCTACAGTGGGGAATGTGCAGTTGTTGTAAATTATGACCAGATAAGAATATTTGAGACATTTGATAGTCATGTCAAGAGTTAAGGGCACTCAACCCATTAAAACAATGAAGAAATCCATCAAGTGGGGGGAAATTATAAAGGTCAACGCTACTGAAATATATAAACAAAAAGGAGTATATTTATAGGTGGCAGAAATTAGGACAATTTACTCTAAGAGAAGAAATGATGAGATGAAGGTAAATAGTTATGGAAGTTGTACTGCAATTCTATGTCGATTTGTATATTAATCCTTCTCACCCGCTATCCGCACATGGCACAAATTTGTCCATGCAATATTATGTCTCGTTCTTCATGTTTGACTATAGGGTGGATTCCTACTAACCAAACATAGCACACACTAGTCAATAAAGCTCTCTTTTACCCTGTTTGACACAGCTAGTGGTTTCCAGCTCATCATTTCAGGAAATCACAGTTTTGTAGAGCAGATTCTATTTAACCGAAGCAGTAGCATACTAAAGTGCAAAGAAGGTTGCATACAGAGACCAATAGAGAACAAGCAAATTTGGGATCTAACGTCTTCATTTATCACAATGGAATTGGATTTTAAATAAAGCAAATATTTGTAGACGATCAAGTTTTGGTTATAGAGTAATACTACTTTGAGTATAGGTGTTACATGTGGGTAGTCATGACTGATGAGTACTGTTTTGGAGATTGTAACAATGATGTAGTAGGACCTGCTACCAATCATCAGGAATAGACATCTAGGTATCCATTCTTTATTAGGGAAGTCAAATATTGCAAAAAATTATGTTGATCAGTAAGAACAAGGACTGGTACCTACAATTGCAAGGTAAATTTTTGCATCTTCATTGATTATATTGATGAACTAGAGTTTTATGTAATTACAGTGGGATGTGTGTGGCATGATGTTGGAGTCTTGACAATGCATACCTATGGGATCATGATACAATATATCAAGGACACCTAAACTAGTATAGTGATGTTAAGTACATCCAAGCTTACTCAATGACAACATTGAAAGATCCAACACACTTAATGCTCAATTTAGCTATAAATGACTAGATATTAAAGCCTCGAGATAGTTTTATTTGTTCATCATGAAACCCTTGAAAGAGGAAGGAGCAAAATTTTTCAATTAGGTGCACCATGACCTTGAGACCTCTTTACCAGTAAATCCAACATTTCAACTAGACTACATTTCAACTAGACCTCAATCCCATTTTATAGATATCCTCATAAGTCAAACCATAGCTCAAAAATGAATAGAGCATATATAATATGATAAACCATAGCTCATAAGTCAAACCATATAATATGATATGAGGATAGAGCATATGTAATATGATAAAACTAACATGATACATCGTGTTAGTTACATATGTATCTAGTGTGCCTATGCAAACCACTTGAATGAATACCACTAGTGTAGTTTCCATACACATCAATGGGATTTGCAGCCTCCTCAGTTTTATCCATGAACTGGTTGTGGCCATTTCTCTTAGTATGTAAGTCAGTCTCCTGTAATAGATTAAAGAAATAATAAACCCCATAAACTTTATACCATCCTATTCGACAAACATAATCAAGCTGAAAGATGTCAAAACTACACATTTTAAAACAACCTTTAAGAATTGGGACTGCATAAAGTTATCTTGAACCTAGATCCTCCGCACATGAACACCATCTTTAAGCATTAGGACTCCATACAGTCATGATGAACCTCCATTTCAATAGTTACATGCCAAGTTATCGACCTATTGCACTATTTGAAAAAATTCACCTCAACAGAACATGATGATGCCAAAAACAATAAACTTTAAACCTTACATGACATGTTGGAAAGCAATTTTTCTCTTTTTGGGGGGACACACGTCCTGTGCGGGAGGGATACCAACTATGAAATTTAAATAAATTTTAAATAATTAAGTTGCATTCTTTTATCCTGTACCAGTGAAATGACAAACCCCAAAATATTTTGAAGAAACAAAACATAGGGAAGAAAGAAATAATAATTAATCTGAATAGAGTGAATTCCAAAATCATGATACAAAGGGAGGCTGGTAATATACATAAAACCTAGGGTTGTTGGCATAAAACCAAGAAAATTTATAGACACCAACAACATACCAAACCAACATTCATCCCATACATGAATAGTTGGGGTAAGAAAGATACAAAAATCACCTCTCATGCCACATGAGGATCATAGGATAATTTCATATCATTTCACAAACATTGGGTTATTAAATAGAACCAATTTGCTCCTTAATTTTGACAGTGTTTCCCCACTACTTGCATGGGTCTTTTAATGAAGTCTTTGATTCTGCAGTCCTGTTGTTTTTATGACATTTTGGGTATAAAATTCTCTTCCAAGGATATTTGTGGCCTTCATACATAGTGAAACATACCTCATTGGATTTAGCCTAGGATGACTCTTTAGTTTTCTGAGCATAGATATGGACGACTATTGACATTTTGAGTATTTGTAGGACAAATCATGCAAATGAACAAAGAAACTTTAGCATACACAAAATGAAATGTTCCACCAAGTTTCTAGGACACAAGAGCAAGAAACTCATCTGAGGTATATACAGACTTACTACCCAAATTTTAGGGAAGGTCAAGGATTCAACATAGGAGGCCATGCCTGAAGTACTGAAAATTTAAATTAGAATTAGATTATCACCATTGTATTTCTTATAATATTTAAACATTTGAAAAATCAAAAGATATAAAGTGAAGATAAGTTTATAACTAATATAAATTTACAACACATATCATGTGAAAAAACTAAATACGGTCATAATAAAGTGAAAACTGTGAACTCTCAATCTGATATATCAAGATTCAAAATTTTAAATGTCAAAGGAATTAAAAATCAAGTCTCCAGCAATGTCTCCAATTTAAACTGACAAGTAATGTCTCTAAATTAGCACTGTCTAGTGGCAATGTCTCCACTATCCACTATCCAACTCCCTCACCTGCTAAACACTCTAGTAGCCACAAGCCCACAAGTTGAAGGCTTGAGAATAACACACAAACAAAACTTGAAGGATTTGGCTAACACATATACCAAGGGTTCAAACTTGAAGTTGTCTACATCTCACATAGCTAATGGTTTTAGGACATAAATCTTACATTGTTTGAGGTAAAATAAAACCATCTTACACAACAAAAATCTCATGCCACTTGCCATTCCACATAGTAACACAACCATACATTGCCAACACTTCTCACACAACCACAATAGAGACAAAGGATGTGGGAGTGTTTTATTTAGCGAGGGAATGTTCCCCATTTGTTTTTTTATGTGTTTCCATCTAAAGGGAATGTCCCAAATGGAGTAGCCTGCACATCATGGGAGCATGGGGGCGTGTCCTTATGTAACATTGATAAAATACCTTCATATTGTTGAAAGATACCTTGGTCTTGATAAAAAAGGAGCTAATGTCATAAGCGTTATGATACCATGTTAGAAATTAAGGAGTCTATAATCACATGGTTGGACAACAAGGAGGAATAACTCACAAACAATGATGGATTGAGATACTAGATATAAGTGGAGAGCCTGCTAGGGTATACACTCCATTGTGCCACATTAAATATTTATTACTGCTCTCAACTAGCACTCCAATACATGCTAGAAGGGTGGCCCCAGAGCTTTGTAAATAAAGAGCACAAATTGACGCAAATTAAGTGTTGTGACACAGACCAATCAAATAAAAGTATGTGAATTAAGCATTGTGACTATCAAGAATAGCTTGACTATCTTATCTCTCATTTTCAAGATCCAATGGTGGCTATCAAATAAATTTCATTAATCAACTTAACTCAGTGGGTATATAGTATTTGTAGACCCTAGAAAAAAATATCTTACCAGTATACCACTAAGTAAAAAACTTTCTATGTTGAACAACTATGACTAATATTGTTCCGGTGTGCTTATAGCAATTCTCTATATAACTTAATTACATGGTTAGGAACTTATCATTCACTTGTGTGGCATGTATTAGCAGTAAATAAACTTATAGCTCCATTTCATCCAAATTAACATTTAATTCCAAGATTCACATCCATAGAGAATACTTCCAAGGCACATGAGTACAGAAAGGGGAGATATCGCCCATCCTATGCAAATATCAGTGTATTCCTTGCTTTCTGCAATATAATTGTTGCAATTTGACAGATTTTGCAATATGAAGCCTATGGTTTCCTGGGTTTAGCATTCTAGATATGGTTTCCTGGATTCGGGTGTCCAACACAAGTTTGATGAAGTCTAGTGTTCCAACATATTAATATTTCTAGAAGGAAAGGGTCTCATCTGAGGCACATATGATAGTTTCCATATGGTTAATATTTATATTATTACAGATTTAGTTGGGGTGTGCATTCCATTACTTATCCTTTAATCAAATTCACTTATGATAATTGAACTGAAAACATGCACCTCAATTATAACAACACATAAATCATCAAGATACAACATTAATGAAAACAAATAAGTAGAACAAGTTTCCCTTATTATCATAAATTAGAATTATCAATATAGTCTAGTTCATGTGCACAACTCATGGGATAGTACCTAAATCATAAATCTCCTCATTACAACTACTAATTGTTAACAAATGTAACAATAACAACTAAAACTCTCATATATATAGGTGACTGTAGTGGTTACAAAAGAACATTTTATTATACTAGATAATTTTCCATCTATAACCCACTCTTACAAAAGGGGTCTTTGCCTTTAAGGACATGTGTAGAGGGTCAAAGGTACTAGGGGTAGAGGATGAATAAGAGAACTCATTTTATTTTACTTACTAAGGATTTGGTGGAAATGCACACTCAATCTTCTATAGTCTCACCCTTATGTGAATGCACCTTCTGTTGAGCTCTGCTCTATGCAACACTTGATCAAAATTGAGCAACAAAAATATATTACATAGATTTCACTCCACATAGTATACAATAATATTATATGTCTAAAGACATGGAAAACATACAGTATCAAAATCAATACTATCTATACCTAGGAATTGTATTCAAGACAATACTGCAAGTTCAAATATATAGAGAGCCTAACCACCAAAATTCAAACTTATATAGAACCCATAACAAAAATATCCAACAATATTCTTCTCACTATAAGGGAAATAAAACAAGAGAAAATGTCCTGACATGTCAACCTCCTATTTCTGCCATGTTGCTTTGATTTTTGTGTGTGTACTAGGTGGAGAAGAATTTGGTAAAATTGCATGATCCATTTTTTAGTTTTAGGTAAAAAACCTAGTTACTTGAGGTCTCCAAGTTGAAGACGCTATGTTTGAAAGAGAATTTACTAAAGAAGAAGAGACATTGGAAGACTATTCTAGATATGCAACTTTTATTAAATTGTGGTTGACTTGCAATGGTTAATCATTCTTGGAAAACATTAATGATTTAGTCCAATTATCAATCTATTTATTAAGTCTTGGAAAAAATTAATCAATCTAGTTATTCATACCACATGATAACAAAAAGGGGAGATATTGCCCATCCTATGCAAATATCAGTGTATTCCTTGCTTTCTGCAATATAATTGTTGCAATTTGACATATTTTGCAATCCGAGGCCTATGGTTTCCCGGGTTCAACATTCTAGATATGGTTCCCTGGATTCAACATTCTAGATATTGTTTCCTGGGTTTAGGTGTCTGTAGTATCCCTTTTTATTAATTTTCACAAATTAGGAAAAATTGCCAATTTTGACCAATTCGACCCTTAGACTAGTATTGTCACTACTGCTTCCAAATGATTCCAAATTGGGTCTGAAGGTGTTTGAAAGGTATTAATACATATAAATGAGGCTTATGTATTCTTAACAACCCTTAAAACACTTCTGCAACATTCATTTACAATCTGGACAAAGTAGGAAATAATTCTAGTCAAATCGAGCTTCAAAACCCCCAAGGGTAGTGGACAAAGATAGCTCTCCAAATGTTGTTAAACACTTCCAAATTTATGAACATAGGTATGATACTGATAAATTTCCTTAATTATCTCCCCAATGTATCATTAATTAGTTCCTATGGCCTTCTGCAACTCAATTATATCATATGTTTATGTGCAATACTTCACATAGGGGGAAAAGCTAGTAATTTTCACCATATGTTATGAAATTCGAATTTTAGGTGCCAAGGACTTGTGCACTGTTAATGAAACTTATTTAGAACATTAATGAAACTCCATACATAAAAAAAATCATAGATAATTACTGATACAATTCGTTATAATGTCCCTTCAAGCTCTAACAACAAGATTTAGGGAAAATGGCATAATTTATGTATTGTTTGGTATTTTTACACAACTTCAATTGGTATTTCGACCCAAGAGTCTTATGAGCAGTAAATATAGAGTATATATATCATAATCCAAATAAATGGAGATTCTTGGAATCTCACAAAGAGGTCAGCATCTCACCAAGGGCGCAATTCCTCTAGGGGCCCAAATATGCAATAAGATGTGAAAGAGATAGAAGAATGAGTTGTAGCTGAATGAACCAAGAGATTCCCTAGAGCTTCAACCTATAACTAAATGCTCCATTTTATCTCCAAATGAAATTTCTGAATGGCCTCTCCAATTTCCAATTAGGATGGGAATCTTTCACCCTCGAAATTGGTGCTAAGGCAAGTAAACTAGCTCTCTACTAGCTCTTCTCTCTAAAATGCAAAATGCAAAATGTAAAATGATGAAAATATAGTATTATTCTTTGTTCCTGACTTTTATAAACTTCCTAAGGATTCCCCAATTCGAATTCCATCCATGAGATTCATGCCAACTCAATTTGTGAAGAGATTCCCAAGTATGCCACTTGTCCTTCCAATTCTAGCCTCCTCCTTCACCAAATTCCAATTGGTGTCCCTTTGGCTGCTCTAACTCACTTAAGCACCTTATTGGAGGCTATCTTTAGCCATGACATATCATATATGTCATATTTCATCATTCAGGTCTTATTTGTGTCATAGGTGTCATAGCATCTTCATCATTGTTGTCATAGAGCTAGAGAATTTAGTCCAAGTGTCCCACTAGCTCCAAAATGCCTCTTCCTCTTCCACGGGAGTTACTCTTCCACTTCAATTCGACCTTCATTGAGTCATTACAAGTATATTGACCTTCCAAATCCCCAAGATAATTAGAATCCACCTTGGATTCGAATGGGCGAGAATAGAATGCCATGTGGCATGAGGAATCTAGCTTTGTGTGGGTCCCACACCACCAATGTGTCTCCATGACCAAGTTCCACCTTATTTTCCTATCATAAATATTTATTTAACCCCTTTTAATATATTTATGTCAATCTAATGTCCATTTGGGGTTTATTAGCTCCCTTATTCAACATCTTAATGTTTCCACCCCAACCCAGGAAACTAGTAGATTGGTGGAATTTCCTCTTTTGAAATTTATTTGAATGGGGACATTACAGTCCTCCCCACCCAAGATTTCTTGTCCTCAATCAATTCAAATATGGATGTTGAAGAACCTGCTTTATTTCCAAAACAAAAATTTGAAAGCAATGAGACTAAGATTATTCCAGGGTCCCATTGCTTGTATTGCACTCGAACAATTAGGAGTGCTCTCCAATCCATACCATCAGGAAAGAGAATTCTTGGATCCCATTTCCTTGTATGCCTTCTTCTAAACATTATAAGTACAAAATATAGATCATCGAAGTACATGACAACATAATAAAAATGTACATCAAAGAGGTTCCTCATCAAAGAATCATGAAAGTGCTTGTACCTCCAAGTAAGTAGACCACCATTTTCCAGGTGCATACAATCATCAAGTGACCAATCAAATATGCTCCAATGACATAGGTGAGTATCCCATGTACTATAATGCTGCTCCAAAAATATGTAATATGATAAAAAAAAATCAGCCATGTATTCTTTCATCCAAAAAGTGAATGAAGAATCTCCACTAAAATCTGAACCAAGTAGGGAGCAAAGAAAACAATGAGCCTTCAAGGGGCTGACATAAGTACCATTTATGCATCCATGGATATGTGTATCATCAAGAAATAACAAAGGATGTTTATTAAAATGTAAATATTAAGGTGCTCTAGTCATGTCATCATCAAAAGGAGAGGTAGGAGTTTCATATCCCTCATGTGGCACCAATAGAAAAAAACCTTTCACCCAATTTTCATCCCCAATTGATGTGGCTGAAAAAGAAGTAGGGGGTGAGGAATTATGAACCAACCTTAAATATTTACAACTCTTACCCATGAAAATATTTAATTCATCTTCTCCGTAATTGGTTGGTCCAACTATTGTGAGATCATGTGCCTCCTCCAATGCTTTGCAACTCTCTCCATGAGGCAACTCTTAATCCCTTTGAACAACGAAACGTTCTTGTCTTTCTTCTTGTTTGAGTGTAGCATATTAAAGCACCTGCATATCAAAATGTACCTCATGTTCCACCATTACATGAGGTTCCTCCTTTGTGACATAAATTCTTTCAGCCATTGACTTCTTTTCCTCGAAAGGAGAACCACTACTCCCTCCTATTGCCAATTCAGCTTCCAAATTGACTAGACAACAATTCGAACCCTTGCATTAGTTGTTTTTTCATGTCTTCAAAGAATGGTTTCAGGAATTTTCTAAACTTCTCATTCTCCTCTAGGGTTTTTTTCTCATCCTTACTCATGGTTACCAAAGAATGCACTTCTTCTCCTACTTCTTCCCTTTCACCAAAGTGCTTTTAGTTTCAGCTTCTAAGGGTGGGGGATGATTTATTTGACTTATTGTCCTCATGAATGGTCAACCAAATCAGGTGAAAGGACCATGATTTGATACCACTTGTAGTGTCCCTTTTTAAGAATTTTCACAAATTAGGAAAAATTGCCAATTTTGGCCAATTCGACCCTTAGACTACTAGTATTGTCACTACTGCGTCCAAATGACTCCAAATGCTTCCAAATTAGTTCTGAAGGTGTTTGAAAGGTATTAAGACATAGAAATGAGGCTTATTTATTCTTAAAAACCCTTAAAACACTTCTGAAACATTCATTTACAATCTGGACAAAGTAGGGAATAATTCTAGTCAAATCAAGCTTCAAAACCCCCAAGGGTAGTGGACAAAGATAGATCTCCAAATGTTGTTAAAAATTTCCAAATTTATGAAAACATGTATGTTACTGATAAATGGCCTTAATTATCTCCACTATGTATCATTAATTAGTTCCTATGGCCTTCTGCAACTCACTTAAATCAGATGTTTATGTGCAATACTCCACATAGGGGGAAACGTTAGTAATTTTCACCATATGTTATGAAATTTGAATTTTAGGTGCCAAGGAATTGTGAACTGTTAATGAAACTTCTTCAAAACATTAGTGACACTCCATACATCAACAAAATCACATATAATTACTGATACAATTTGAAATAATGTCTCTTCAAACTCCAACAACAAGATCTAGGGAAAATGGTATCATTTATGCATTGTTTGGTATTTTTACACAACTTCACTTGGTATTTCGACTTGAGAGTCTTATGATTAGTAAATATAGAGTATATATATCATAATACAAATAAATTTATATTCACGGACTCTCACAAAGAGGTCAACATCTCACCAAGGGCGCAATTCATCTAGGGGCCCAAATATGCAATAAGATGTGAAAGAGATGGAAGAATGAGTTGTAGCTGAATGAAACACGAGATTCTCTATATATTCAACTTGTAAATAAACACTCCATTGTATCTCAAAATGAAAGGTCTGAATGGCCTCTCCAATTTCCAATTAGGATGGGATCTTTCACCCTCGAAATTGGTGCTAAGGCAAGTAGACTATCTTTCTACTAGCTCTTCTCTCCAAAATACAAAAGGAAAAATGTAAAATGATCAAAATATGGTATTCTTCTTTGTTCCTTACTTTTATAAACTTCCTAAGTCTTGACCAATTCGAATTCCATCCATGATATTCATGGAAACTCAATTTGGTAAGTGATTCCCAAGTATGCCACTTGTCCTTCAAATTCTAGCCTCCTCCTTCACCAAATTTGAATTGGTGTCTCTTTGGATGCCCTAACTCTCTTGGGAGCCTTCTTGGAGGCTATTTTTATCCCTGACATGTCATATATGTCATATTTCATCATTCAGGTGTGATTTGTTTCATAGGTGTCATACCATCTTCATCATTGTTGTCATAGAGCTAGGGAATCTAGTCCAAGTGTCCCACCAGCTCCAAAATGCCTCTTCCTCTTTCACTCATTGAGTCATGCCAAGTGTATTGAACTTCCACGAGTCATGCCAAGTATATTGAACTTCCAACTCCCCAAGATCATTAGAACCACCTTGGATTCGAATGGGTGAGAATATAATGCCATGTGGTATGAGGAATCTAGATTTGTGTGGGTCCCACACCACCAATGTGTCATTGAGTCATGCCAAGTATATTGAACTTCTGACTCCCCAAGATCATTAGAACCACCTTAGATTCGAATGGGTGAGAATATAATGCCATGTGGTATGAGGAATCTAGATTTGTGTGGGTCCCACACCACCAATGTGTCTCCATGACCAAGTGCCACCTTATTTTCCTATCATAAATATTTATTTAACATCTTTTAATATATTTATGTCAATCTAATGTCTATTTGGGGTTTATTAGCTCCCTTATTCAACATCCCAATGTTTCCACCCCAACCTAGGAAACTAGTAGATTGGTGGAATTTCCTCTTTTGAAATTTATTTGAATGGGGACATTATAGTGTCCAACACAAGTTTGATGAAGTCTAGTGTGACAACATATTCAAATTTATAGAAGGAAGAGGTCTCATTTGAGGCACATATGATAGTTTCCACATGGTTAATATTTATATTGTTATTTATATTATTACAGATTTAGTTGGGGTGTGCATTCCATTACTTAACCTTTAATCACATTCACTTATGCTAATTGAACTGACAACATGCACCTCAATTATAACAAAAAATAAATCATCAAGATACAACATTAAAGAAAACAAATAAGTAGAACAAGTTTCCCTTATTATCAGAATGATAAATATAGCCTAGTTCATGTGCACAACTTATGGGATAGTACCTAACTCATAACTCTCCTCATTACAACTACTAAATGTTAACAACTGTTACAATAACAACTAAAAATCTCATATATATAGGTGACTGTAGTGGTTACAAAAGAAATTTTTATTATACTATAGAATTTGCCAGTTATAAACCAGTCTTACAAAAGGGGTCTCTTCCTTTAAGTACATGTGTAGAGGGTCAAAGGTACTAGAGGTAGAGGATGAAAAATAGAACTCCTTTTCTTTTACTTACTAAGGATTTGGTGGAATTGCACACTCAAGATTCTATAGTCTCACCCTTGTGTGAATGCACCTTCTTTTCGGGTCTACTCTATGCAATACTTGGTCCAAATTGAGCCACAACAAGATATTACATAGATTTCACTCCACATAGTATACAATAATATTAGAAGTCTAAAGACAAGGAAAACATGTAGTATCAAAATAAATACTATCTAGACCTAAGAATTGTCTTCAAGACAATACTACAAGTTCAAATATATAGACCTTAAAGTCAACATGCCACTCTCAACACCAACCAATGTACCAAATTTTTATCATCCTTGAATGTTAGAAGAGTCATTGATAGACAATGTACTTCATTCATTGAGAAGAGAATGGTAGCTTTATTGACTGAATTACATTGTCATTGAGAAGACAATGTACTTCAGTCAATGAAGATATGCAATGGAATGACCAAAGAGTAAACCTATAACATCGCACATCGCACACGGGTGCATAGAGTCCACCATGGTTGTACTCCTCCATTATCGTATGATGCAAGAGCATCGCACCCTAGGAAAATCATATTGTAAAACAAGCGATCCATTAGAAGGCTTGATTCATGGTAAGAGAATGAGATCTTCATGTACATGTGCTACTAGAAGGTCGATGTGTTGTGTTTGAAGATAAGAGTAAGAGTTAGTTTTAGAAATTCATTGCAGGTTTTTATTTAGGGTTTGATTAATTAGCTAGAAGCTTATATTCCAGGCTTAGATTGTAAGCTTGCGGGCATATTCATGGAATCCAAATTGAATGAGGATTCAGCCATCCATGGCGCCATTACTGTGTACTGTGTGGAGGATAGATAGATGTGCTACTGGGCTTACCCTGCCCTATTCCACAATGCTTCTATTGGTCATATTTGATAGGATTTCTTGTAGGATGATAATTGGATTTTATCCATTTGTTCTGTAGCTCTTCCATGCACTCCTTTAACACTTTATGTTCATGAATTATGTAAAGTATTGTAGTGTCCCTCCCATCCCAACAAGACTATGGAGAGAACACTAATGAGAATACTGGACATATAGTCCCATACTTAGTAAACAAACATTCATATAAACTGAAGATGGGCATATGCAAATGCATAAATATTTGAAACACAACATAATTAAATTCTATTACCCATCTATCATTCATTCAAGATATTCATGTCATTCATCAATTAAAACAATACATAATTAGCACATGAGAGTACTTATCTTAAAACAAAGTAGCCCCTGAGCAACCAGCTATGCAACTGCAACGTTCCTCCCAACCATAGGCTAGTTGTGTTTATCAACCTCTTGATACAACTCACACATAGCCAAACATACACCAAAATGAACAAAGCCAATCTACAATTGGGTTTATTAGGCTGCTAGGAAATGGAAAGGAAGAATTGCTAAGCTAGTGAGCTCAACCACAGAGCTATGGATACCTCTACAAGATCTATCTAGCTTGGCACCCACAATGCCTACACACCCCACTCAAGGAAGTATTCCCTTAACCAATTCACAGTCCCTCAGGCCATAACTTCCAATTCTAGAGTGTCCTTGGTGTGCATAGAAGAGTAGCCAACCCTCTTGATCTTCTTGAGAGGTCATTTTTCCCCCATTAAGTTTATCAAGCCAATTCTATCCACCGCCATTCCAAATCTCTTGCTCACAGGTTCAAATCAAAACAGGGGTGCACATAATAGCAAAAGTATAAGTACTGGGCATGTAGGAAAACGTTTTTATAGTGGGATGCCCAAAATGGGGTTTCTACCAATTTCAGAAAATTGTGGGCAGCCAAAAACGAAATGGGAAAATGGGAAATCAACCCCAGGAGCAAAATCGTTTTTAGAAAACGCTCATGGGCCTTTCGTGGGCAGAAACAACCTCCATAATAGTCCCAAAACATGGTCCTCCTCTCCCATCCTCTGTGCTAACCAAAAACGAGTTTGCAGGCATGGAAAAATGTAGGAAATAGTGAAAAACGTGAAGGATAAAACCCCAGCAAGCTTAGACTGCGTGAGGGGATGAATGCCATGGGTGAAGAATGGCTTTAGGCACCATTTCGTGGGTGTTTTCTTCCCCAAGAAGCAAAAATACGATTTTCCATATTGATGGCTTGCCCATACACAAAAATTGACTGCTATGCCTCTCCATTCCCAAGGCATTAACTGCCTCAACCAACTCTTGGAATAATTAAATGATTGGGTGCATAACCCAAAATGGGTAGTTGGGATTTATGGGTTTTCTCAATGAAATGGATTAACACCATGGCTCAAGGGTTTGAATAATTTCCCTCCCTATTCCTTATAAAATCATGCCCCATCTCTTTGTTGCATTGCATAGCTAGTTGTGGGTATTTCATTAAAATTTGTATTTACATGATGTCTTCATTTACATTGTGCCTATCTAGCACAAGAACCATATGCACCGATTTTAATTGTCGATACATAAAAATTCTAAATCAATAGCGGGGCCTTGGCCTTGAGCTCCTCACCATGATTACATAACAATATTTACATCATTTACAATTTTAACGCAATAGGGTCAAGATGGGGACATTACATTCCCCTCCCCTTACATTAGTACTGTCCTTAGTGCTCATCAAAATTGAACAAAAATGGATATGCCACTCTCATGGCATCCTCCATCTCCCATGTAGCCTCATCTGGACCGTAGTTCTACCATTGCACCTTTACCTGACTGATGGCTCGATTCCAGAGCAAGTTTACCTTCTTGTCTAGGATGCGCAATGGATCGGTTTGGAACTCTCCCTCAGGTTCCACTTGGATCACATCCCAATTAATCACATGGTTAGGATCATGTACATATTTCTTAAGCAAAGAGACATGAAAAACATTATGAGCTCTAGTGCTAGCAGGCAATGCAAGTCTATAGGCAACTGGGCCTATTCTTTCAAGCAGTTCGAATGGCCCACAATATCTAGGTGATAGCTTGGCACAACTCCCAAGCTTCAAGGAACTCTTCCTTGACTTCACTCTAAGATACACATGATCCCCATCATTGAATTCCCTATGCACTCTATGCTTATTTGCATAGCTTTTCTGTCTATCCTAGGCTACTTTTAATTATGTCTGATCTTGGCAACCTCTTGTTCCATTTCCTTAAGCAATTCTGGCCCAAGTACAATTCTGTTCATTGGATTTTCCCAAGTCACTGGTGTCCTACACCTTCTGCCGTACAAAGCCTCATAAGGACTCATTCCCAACGATGCATGTTGCCCATTGTTATATGCAAATTCTACCAAGTGTAGATAATCCTACCACTTGGATGGTTTGTCCATAACATACATGCGAAGCATGTCTTCAAGCACCGGATTTAATCTTTCTATTTGCCCATCTATTTGAAGATGGTCCGTGGTACTAAAGCTCAGCTGTGTACCCAAATCTGCAAAGAGACCCTTCCAAACATTGGAAGTGAACTTGGTATCCCTGTCAGAAATTATTGCCTTAGGCAACCCATGTAATCTGATGATTTCCTTCATGAAAATATTTGCAATGGCATCGGCTTTATGTGTGGACTTAACTGGTATAAAATGAGCTGCCTTTGTTAACTTGTCTGCCACAACCATGATGGAATCATGTTGTCTCACCGTCATTGGCAATCCTGTAATAAAGTCCATGGATATTACTTCCCATTTCCATTCTTGAATTGGCACTGGGAGCAAAAAACCTGTCGGGTGTTGGTGTTCACTCTTCACCTGCTGACATTCCATGCACTTAGAAATGTATTCAGTGACGTCCTTCTTCATCCCTGGCCAGAAATAATATTTCCTTGCTGTAGGAATGGTTTTCTGATATCCTAGGTGATCGGAGCTCTATGAATTTCATCCATAACAATCCTCCGCAAATCTGCCACATTTGGAATATAGGCTCTATTCTTATAAGTAAGAAGTCCGTCTTCTTCCAAATGGTATCCTTCATACTTCTTTTCAAGGTCTTGCTGTTGCAACTTGCCCTTTATCTGCACATACCCTGCATCTTCAACCATATGGTTAACAATCTACTACCTCAAATCTGGTTGGCAAGTGCTAAGCACTGCCACATGCATTTTCTGTACTTTCCTGCTGAGTGCATCAAATACCTTGTTTTCTTTCCCTTTTATGTGTTTGATTTCAAAATCAAATTCACACAAAAATTCGAACCATCTAGTTTGCCTAACATTCAAATTTGGCTGATCAAATAAGTACTTCAAACCACAATGGTATGCCCTCAACTCAAATTTCCTTCCTATTAAGTAAAGCCTCCACATCTTTAAAGCATGTACTATGGCTGCAAGTTCTAAATCATGAGTAGCATAGTTCTTCTCATGCTCCTTCAACTTTCTTAACTCGTAGCATACCATGTGGTTGTCTTGCATGAGAAATCCTCCAAGTCCTTGATTGCATGCATCAGTACATACCACAAAGTCTTTCTCTGGGTCTGCAATCTTCAAAATAGGTGCACTCGTAAGAAGATTCTTCAACTGTTGGAAACTTTACTCACATCTTGGTGACCATTCAAACTTTATCCCCTTCTTTTGCAAAGAGGTGATCGGGTTTGCAACCTTGGAGAATCCTTCAATAAACCTCCTATAATAACCAACAAGGCCCATAAAAGATCTCACATCTGTCACATTCCTTGGAGTCGGCCAATTCATAATGGCTTCAATCTTCTCAGGGTCCACAGATATTCTTTCATCTAAGATAATGTGACCCAAATAATTAATTCTATCTTTATAAAAGTCACATTTGCTCAAATTTGCATACAACTTATGCTCTCTTAGCAATTGCAATGTCATTCTCAAATGTTCTTCATGCTCTTCTTCATTCCTAGAATAGATGAGAATGTCTTCTAGAAAAACAAGAACAAACTTGTCCAAATACTTGCTAAAAACACTATTCATGAGACACATGAATGTAGCTGGTGCATTTGTGAGACCAAATGGTACCACTACAAACTCATAGTGTCCATACCTTGTTCTAAAGGTTGTCTTATGAATATCTTCCTCTTTGATTCTTACTTGGTGGTAACCTGACCTTAAGTCAATCTTTGAAAATACCTTTGCTCCTTTCATTTGATCAAAAAGGTCATCAATTTGGGGCAATGGGTATTTGTTCTTCACAGTGACCTTTTTCAACTTCCTATAGTCAATACATAATCTGAGTGTTCCATTTTTCTTTTTCACAAATAGAACAGGTGCTCCCCACGGGGACACACTTGGCATGATATATTTCTTTTCCAACAACTCTTGTAATTGCATTTTCAATTCTAGCAATTCGGGTGTACTCATCCTGTACGATGTCTTGGACACTAGTGCAACTCCTGGCACAAGTTCAATTGTAAAATCAATGCCTCTCTTTGGGGGAAGTCCCGGAATCTCATCATAAAAAACATCCCTGAATTCCTGCAATACATGATAGTCCTCTAACAAAGGAGTTTCATTTTCCGTTGCCTCCAA
Source organism: Larix kaempferi (assembly GCA_027924585.1). Lineage (NCBI taxonomy): Eukaryota > Viridiplantae > Streptophyta > Pinopsida > Pinales > Pinaceae > Larix > Larix kaempferi. The sequence continues at coordinate 7,329,146 of BSBM01000729.1, read as the reverse complement.
AACATGAGGTGCATACAATTGGCAACCCTTTCTCTAGAACTTCTTCAGCTGCATGGTTGAAACCTACCTAACAGAAGTCACCTTTGGAATGCCTTTTACAACCCATGGGTTTCCTTCTTCGTCCATGCATTCAAATGTCTTATTGTAGCAGTCAAGTTTAACCCTATGTGCCTTTAACCAATCCATCCCAATGAGAATATCATTGGAACCAAGTGGAAAAATATTCAGTTCTACATAAGTGAATAGCCCATCCATCTCTAATGGACATTTCTCTACTATTTCACTAACTTTTCTCTTGGTTCCAGTGGCTAGTTGAACTAACCAAGATTTACTCTGCTTTAATTTCTTAAAAGCACAAATCTCAACAATTCGAGGAGTGACATAACTGTGAGTAGATCCAGGATCAATCAAAATAGAAACAAATTGCTTAGCAATCTTACCTTCAACTTAAAATACAGTTGACTGATGATCTTCCTGGCGGTCATCTAGTGCTGCATAGATTCTAGGGATTGTCCTCGCCACTTGACCCAAAGTTCCAGCTCCTTGGATGTTGTGAACTTGATTTGCATTCTCATTCCGGTGCAGACAAATTTTAAGCATGTGGTCTCCTCCACAACCCCAACATTGAAGTGGTTATCTTGGCTCCTTTGGATCTCTTGGCTTGTCTCCCATCATCCTCGTTGGCTTAGTCACAACCTGTGATGGATGCCTTTGTTGATTTATGATATGAGGAGGTTTGAAACCTTTCTTCTTTTGGTCAAACTTCTCATTCTTCTTTTCCTTCCATGCCTTATGGAAATCAGGTTTGCTTTTGTTTTGATCATAGCAATACTTGGCCTTCCTTATTGCCTCTTCTAGAGTTCGGGGCTCATCAAATTCAATCCTATTTTTATATGACTGAGGTAGCTCACTTAGAAAACGCTGAATTTTCACCTTATCATCTCGAATATACTTGACATACCTCAATAGTTCCAAGAACTTGTTTGCGTATTCTTCCATGGTCAATATACTTGACATACCTCAATAGTTCCAAGAACTTGTTTGCGTATTCTTCCATGGTCAATTGTCCCAATCTCAACTCATGGAACTCTTTGATCTTGTCATCGTAGTACCTGTCAGAGAGGTACTTCTGCTTGAAATACTTCTTGAACTGCTTCCACGAAATCTTTCTTTCATTGTTCTTCTTCACTTTCCTGATGTGTTCCCACCATATAGATGCTCTTCCATTCATGTTGAAGATGGTGATAATTTCCTTCATATTTACGGAGTAGTCTTGGACTTGGAAATACTTTCTCATCCCAAGAATCCAAGCTTCAGCTTCTTGACCAGACTTTACCTCTCCATCAAATGTAGGAGGTTTTTCCTTCTTAAATTCCCCATTGAATTGTTCTTGTAATGTCTCTTCCTCTTACTCTTGCGAAATGAAGAGTTGAACCTTCAATGGATCCTTCAAAGTCAGATGATCTGCTAGAAGAGATTTCTAGAGTATAGGTTCTATCTCTAGAAACTCTTCTTTAGATGTTGGACCTCTTGCGGAAATTTCTCCTTGAACTACTCCCACTCTTTTCTGGATCTGATGTTTGATGCCCATAGTTTATTTGCCTTTGGATGTATGTCAAACTCTACAACATGGATGCATTTAACTGATTCTGCTCTTCCTGAGCTTTAATCATCCTTTCATTATCTTCTCTACGGCTCTGCAACTCCACCCTTAGGTTCCTCATGGTGGCTGCAATATCTGGCGGAGTCTCTCGATCTCTTCTTCCATTGGATTTTGTTTCAGCATTCTTAACATGTATGTTTTCCCCCATGGCATCTGTCTCAGGCTCATAGGGAGCTTGTGCATCATCCATGATGTTGATGTCTTTTGGCCCAACCAAGACCAAAATTTTCCGCATGCATTAACTGGAATGTTGTTTAGATGTGACTATAATTCTGCAAAATGTGTTTATGAACACAACTGTTAGCTGCATTATAATATCATAATTTATTTGCATGTATGTGGAAAAAAATCCTATATTGACAACTTTGTCCAATAATAGACTTTCTCACAATCAACGACGGTCTCAGGGGGACGACAGGTGTCAAGGGGGCTTGCCCCCTTGTGGCTTCCACCAGTGCAGGGCAGGTCAAGGGCAGTGCCCTTGTTTTTTTTTTTTTGATTTTGCGCAATCTGGTGCATAACTTTCATGGTGATTTTCCATTTTCAGCACTTGAAAATATTAGTGAAAAGTTGTTGTATTTTCCTCGTTTGGCGCAATTTTTAAGGTTAAAAATGTCGCGGGTGGCACGGGTCTTACCATTAACTTGGCTGCCATTGGCGCGGGTCTTACCATGAGAATTTTCGCTAGCGCCACACAAAACTTACCACTAACTCTGTCGCCAGCGCCGCGCAAACCTTTACGCTAACTCTGATGCCAGCGCCACGCAAAATTAATGCTAGCTCTGCCGCCAATGCCGTGCAAAAATTAATGCTAACTCTACTGCCAATGCAGTGCAAAAATTAATGCTAACTCTGCCGCCAACACCGCGCAAAAATTAACGCTAGCTCTACCGCTAGCGCCGCGCAAAAATTAACGCTAACTCTGCCGCCAGAGCCACGAAAAAATTAACGTTAACTTTGCTGCCAGCGCCATGCAAAAATTAACGCTAACTTTGCCGCCGCGCTTGTGGCGCAGAAGTTAACGTTAATTATGTCGCCGCGCGTGCAGAGTTTAATGCTAAAATCGCCGCCAGAGCCTTTAGCAGAACTCATAAATACTTAGAAAAATTTTGCAAATTTTCACAAACAGTTAGAATTTTTCTAGAAATGTGTCTTTCGTTTCTTCACAGAGGTAAGCCACTTACTTACAGATCATACTCTCATAGAACAAAACAGTAAAGTATTTCAAGAAAATGCACCTCTTCCATGTCAAGAATAAAACAACAAAACAACAAAATAATATAGGATGGCAAGCATTCAACCAAAAAATAGACAACTACAAAATTGAATGTTACTGCATTGGAAACAATGTAAAGCAAGCATTCAACCTGAGAAGGGATTTTCTTCCTCCCTCCTCAGTTCATAGCATGAAATCAATGCAAGCAATTTTCGAAACAATCCCCAAAACAGTCATGGAAATGTTTCCTCCTCTTAATCAAATAGAAGCTATGATATCTTCATATTTTTCTAACTCATTTTAACTTCAAATACTACATATATAAACACACACAATGATTTATATATTCTATGAAAGGCCCAACAGCCACAGTGTCGAATCATAAACTTTGCAAACTGTTCAACCTTAGTTTGTTTAGGCCCAACATGGTAATCTGTGGTGTTTAGAAGGGAATCTTCCCTTGTAACTGTGATCATATTTGGCCCATAGAGGCCCAATGCTCTAGCCTATGGCTTTGATACCAAAATGTAGTATCACTCCCATCCCAACAAGGCTATGGAGAGAACACTAATGAGAATACTGGACATATAGTCCCATACTTAGTAAAAAACATTCATATAAACTAAAGATGGGCATATGCAAATGCATAAATATTTGAAACACAACAGAATTAAATTCTATTACCCATCCATCATTCATTCAAGATATTCATGTCATTCATCAATTAAAACAATACATAATTAGCACATGAGAGTACTTATCTTAAAACAAAGTAGCCCCTGAGCAACCAACTATGCAACTGCAATGTTCCTCTCAACCATAGGCCAGTTGTGCTTATCAACCTCTTGATACAACTGCCACCCCTGAGCTAGGCATGATTTCTACAAGGAACCAGGAAACAACAGACTAACACATAGCCAAACATACACCAAAATGAGCTAATCCAATCTACAATTGGGTTTCTCAGGCTGCTAGGAAATGGAAAGGAAGAATTGCTAAGCTAGTGAGCTCAACCACAGAGCTATGGATACGTCTACAATATCTATCTAGCTTGGCACCCACAATTCCTACACACCCCACTCAAGGAAGTATTCCCTTCACCAAGTCATAGTCCCTCAGGCCATACCTTCCAATTCTAGAGTGTCCCTAGTGTGCATAGAAGAGTAGCCAACCCTCTTGATCTTCTTGAGAGGTCATTTCCCCCCCACTAGGTTTATCAAGCCAATTCTGTCCACTGCCATTCCAAATCTCTTGCTCATAGGTTCAAATCAAAACAAGGGTGCACATAATAGCAAAAGTATAAGTGCTGGGCATGTAGAAAAATGTTTTTACAGTGGGATGCCCAAAATGGGGTTTCTACCAATTTCAGAAAATCGTGAGCAGCCAAAAACGAAATGGGAAAATGGGAAATCAACCCTGGGAGCAAAATTGTTTTCAAAAAACGCTCATGGGAATTTCATGGGCAGAAACGGCCCCCATAACAGTCCCAAAATGTGGTCCTCCTCTCCCAGCCACTGTGCTAACCAAAAACGAGTTTGCAGGGATGGGAAAATGTAGGAAATGGTGAAAAACATGAAGGATAAAACCCCAGCGAGCTCATACTGCGTGAGGGGATGAATTCCATGGGTGAAGAATGGCTTTGGGCACCATTTCGTGGGTGTTTTCTTGCCCAAGAAGCAAAAATATGATTTTCCAGATTGATGGCTTGCCCATACATGAAAATTGACTGCCATGCCTCTCCATTCCCAAGGCATTAACTGCCTCAACCAACTCTTGGAAGAATTAAATGATTGGGTGCATAACCCAAAATGGGTAGTTGGGATTTATGGGTTTTCTCAATGAAATGGATTAACACCATGGCTCAAGGGTTTGAATAATTTCCCTCCCTATTCCTTGTAAAATCATGCCCCATCTCTTTGTTGCATTGCATAGCTAGTTGTGGGTATTTCATTAAAATTTGTATTTACATGATGTCTTCATTTACATTGTGCCTATCTAGCACAAGAGCCATATTCACCGAATTTAATTGCCGATACATGAAAATGCTAAATCAATGGCGGGGCCTTGGCCTTGAGCTCCTCACCATGATTAAATAACAATATTTACATCATTTACAATCTTAACACAATAGGGTCAAGATGGGGATATTACAAGTATGATGCTACCAGTGTCTACACCCTAACGGAATTCTGAATATTAGCCAATCTCATAGTTTCATGGTTGGAGTTGATATACGAAACCTGGGTTGCACAACATATAAGAATACGATCAAATTTATTTGATATATTAGTCATAGTAATTTGTTGATTCTTCAACCTTATGACCTCCTGATAAATGCGTTGTGGAGGGTTTAGGGTTAATTTTCATCTTCCCCAACTAATCAACTCTATGGGATGGAAGAATTCTGTCTTCTCCTCTTGTTACCCATCTATCCATGTAGATAAATTCTTTAAAACTGCTCTGCATTATGTCAATTTTATTCCCATGGATTTGGAAAATCTCTTGCTGACATTTAGTACCTCCATATCACACATCTGTTTAAGTTATCTAATAGGTCTTCCCCATTATAGCTATATTAGTCATTCTAGATATGTATTCAGGTTTGAATTTTTGAGGATATTCCTTGTTATGTCCCATGGGTGGATTGGGAAATGTACATGAGTAGGAATTATCTATTTCTTGATCCTCACAGTCCTCTATCTTTTGCTTTCCTTTATTCAGGTGACTAGGTTGTTCATCCATAGTGGAGTTCTTCTTCTTTGAATATGATATCAATTTTATTGATTTGATGTTGTGTACAAGTAATAATCCCCCAATAGTTCAAATTGAATGCTTGAAATATCCCTCTACTAGAGGGTATTCAGAAATGAGGCTATGTTGTCCTTAGGAACAAAACAAGTAGAATGGTGATAGGTCCAGGATCCTAACTTTGAAGCTGTCTCAACCAAATTCGAAATGAGAAAACATGGAGTCCTGAAATACTGATGTTTTATTCTGGGGCTTATGTGGTTGATATAAATAGGGATTGGATATCCGTTTGATTTTATATTCCCGGGTTTTGGGTGATAGATTAGTAATATCATGTATTCTTCCTTCCCTACTTGAACTGAATCCTGCATACCCACTTTCTCATGTATGGAGGTCCTTATGATTTGAAAGAGGTAGTACGTTACTCTGAATATGATTTTGAATGGCCTAATTTCATATGAGAGGTCGGTGTGATCTGGGAACTAGTGAGAAGAGTGATATTTTGGCTACAACTAGGCGGTCACTGAGACTTCAGCTTCTCTGTATGTTCTAGTCTCCTATGCTAACATATGGCTCTTGAAAGCCTGTAATTTTGATTATTGTTACAAGCGCACAAGGAAACTAGTAGAAGCTTGGAAATGGAAATCTCTGTTTCTCACCTACTCCTACTCCCATGTGAAAGATCCATGTCCATCCTTGGTGCTCCAAGTGGATGATATACAAGTGTCTGCCTTGATTTTTTGTACTGGATTTCTCACCAAATTTTGTGAAACTCTTCTGTCTTAAGCGGGTACATATTCCCTTATTGTATTTGTAGGGATACCTAGGGAGGACAACCATAAATTGGAGAATTCAGGTTCATAACGAATTGGGTTCCGAATTCTTATTTCACTGTGAATACCCAACTTATCGACTATCCTAGGGATGAGGATGGTATTGAATTTTGTGATTGAGCATCCTGAGTTTCATGTGTTAATTATTTGGCGCACAAGACCCAATTTTCGCAACAGGGGCATTCCGTGAATTGCTAAAATCCTTATTTTCTAAAGGAATTATACATCCCACACCATTGTCAGCATAATCCCTAGTTTCATTTACATTGATATCTAATGGGGATGATAGTGACTGCGTTATAGGGACGCGGGCCTTGCAGTTGCATGGTAGATACTTCTGCGGATGGTTCACATACCAGGCTGCTTCATTGTGAAAACAAACTAGGCATTGGCCAAATTTGTTCTGGGGTCATACCAATTGGCTTCATAGAGGAAGAAAAATGCTAAAGAGTAAAAATAAAAATTGACCTAAACATATGAGAACAAATTTTTTATGCACTTTATTTTAGCCTCCTGAAGAGTGATTCTGGTATCATGCTTGCCTCCCCTATTGCTCTGTTGCTTCCCTAGTTGCTTTCCATGTTCAAATTAATGCTTCTAGAAAGGGGAGTATTTATAAATTCATGCAACATTCATCTGGACGACATTTATTAACATCTAATGATGGGTTTCCCAATAACTGCCATTATGCCCTGAGAAACATGATTTTTGAGCCTCCCATACCCACCCATTATTTTTCTATAAATCTGTGAATCCTTTGTGTGCATGAATCCATTTGAAACATGATTTGTTAGCCTATCATACTCACCAATCATTTTTCTATCAGTCTGTGCATCCTTTGTGTGCATGAATTGGTTGAAATTGAACCAAGTCTTAGATTCATGGATCTACATGGTGTGTGAACTTCTCATGCCACTAGTTCCGAGTACCGGAGTCGCTCCCTCGTACAGCCTAGACAATATTCGAAACATAAAACCAAATTGAATTCTTTGTGTCATCACATTTTTACAGGCCATATGGTTGTCCTAAGTCTCATAAATGTAGGGTCTAATTCCAATGGAAATATATTTTTCTTACAAATAAAATGTATGGTCTAATTCCAATGTCAATCTCTTTTTCCTTCACGTAACAAAAAAGTTGTATAGTCTAATTCTAATGTTAATATCCTCTTCTCCCTTGAAATTTTATTTGGAGTTAATATCTTTTCTTTGGAATGGCTTGGCCTTCATAATTTTTTAATTGATTGAGAAACTTTAACTATTAGCAATCATCTTGTCATCTCTTCATATCTAAGCAATAATTCACCTAAGCAATCATCTTGCCATCTTATCCTATCTAAACAATAATCCACCAAAGCAATCAACTTCCCATTTCTATCATTGAATTAGGAATCCACCTATGCAAAATACATTTCCATCTCTTCTTAATGAGGTTGGAACAAATTCAATATGACATGCAATATACTCAACTCATGTCCCCAGCTGAAAAAAGTTGATATGCTTGGTTTCTAAAATGAGGTCTCTTTTTAAGAAATGCATCATATAAGATATTAGTTTTAGGTGTTTCTAGGGAGTAATCATCTTCTTCCTCGTATAGTTCTTCATATTCTTTGAGTCATCCACCTAATATGTTTGCTACATATCTTGCAATAATGACTTCTATTATTGAGACAAAACCTTCTCTCTTTGAGAATGATAGAATGATGCTCTAACAGAGGAGTATAGCTCCCCTTATTAATGGTGCCTAGGAAATATTTCCAAGACCAACTGGTAAATAAGTTATTGATTCCCTATGGATCTATGTTGGTGTCCATTTTGTCACTATTTTTTATCATCAAATCTACTCTGAATGGCGTTAATTTCACTATTTTTGATATAATAAGTTATTCTTTCCTCAGCACATCAAATAGACCAAGTATGCATGTATTCGTTTATCATATGAATTTTGGTCCAGTCTCGCTATATTGTGATTTATCAATGATTAAAGTGACATTTTTAGTCATGCATGGCATTTAGTTTTGATCTACATGATGTGGTTTCTCAAACGACCTTCCATTCAGACTGCATGTTTATGTTGCTAATGTTCAACCGCGTGCAACTCGTCATTCAGCCTTGCATTCAGCTCACGAAATCCACGGTTGGCATATATCTGGCTATTAAAGTAAAAAACAAGTACATGGGTTTTGTTAGCCACGTGATGGTTACGGTTGATAAGCTCCTATTCTGGAATATTCGCCTTCCTGCCTTCCAAACCCGACAGCACATCCTACCTCGACGTTAACACTCCACACGCTGATTTCCTTGCTCGTTCAGACTGGAATCATGCACGCCCATTCACTTCGATGTTCTAGAAGAGTTCGTCCATCCACGCTCAGTCCGCCAACACACTACCCGTTCCATGTCAAAGGAAGATCGACGCTCCAAGAAGCTACGTGAAGGAACCGACCCCATGTAGCCTAGTGGATGCTCCTTGCATTGTCACACATCACTCAAAGTAGTTGTTTGTAGTCATAAACACCTCTATTATTAGAGAGGTCGACTTTGTCGACCTTCTCATCCATTATAATTTATAAATAGATGCTTTGTATAGAGAAACAAAGTTAGTCGAGTTAGTCTTTGGTTGGAAAAGATCATCAGATTAGGAGATAGTTCGTAGAATTTGCAGCAGATAGCAGACGTTTTGTAATTTTCTCAAGTTAATGGAAGTTCCAGTTTGTTGATGTTCTAAGTAACTAAACCAATTTAGTTTTCCATCTCTGATTGATGGGAAGGGCCTCTCATCAACCGGAGATTTTGTTCTTGTTTTCTGCATTTTCTTTTCTGCAAATAGTTAGTTTATTTTCCAGTATATGTAATTAATTTCATTTTTCTGTACATGATATTTCTTTCTTCTCTGTAATTTATATTGTGCTGCTAACCTAGTTTGTGTTTACAGAATTAGTAAATGGTCAACCAAAGCATAGCTTTGATAGTTTAATTTCAGTCTTTTATAATTAAATAGTTTGTTTTCTAATCTCCTGCAATTAGATAGGACTTAGTTAGTTGTTGTTTCCAGCTTAGTTTACAATTAGAATTAGTTTCATTAGCTTCTTCTCTGTAGCTATAGGTTAATTCTATCTCTCATCTCAATCTTGCTTTAGTATATCATAGGAATAGTTTATCTCTCCAACAATTATTAGAATAGGTTGCTCTCTATTATCGCAGCTTCTCAACAAGTCTTCTCACTGATTTCTTTGCATTGTAGGTTCATCAGCATTCGCCAACTGACGTTAAGATCATCGAAACTCTCATTTTCCTTAGTTTAATTTGTTTTTCCTCATCCAGACTGTCATTCGGAATTTCATTCTTTCTGCACTATTTTTATGCTCATTTGAATTCAGTTTCTTAGTTTTTCTTAACTGTAATCCTTCCTGCTCTTAATTAGTATTCTTAACCATAATTAGGCCCCTGTTTTACATTCCATAAAGTTTTAATTAAAGTCTTGTTATCATTCTTAGTTTCTTTAACTGTCTTTTAAATTATGTCTTTCATATTTAATTTGCTAACATGTTGTTGTTTCAGAATTTATCAGTTTTATTCCTATTCTAGTTTATCACATGTTCTTAAGATTTAGTTTAGATTAGAATTAATAATTTTATTTTCCAAATATTCTAGTTTTGATAGTTTCATTTATTAAGAATTAAGATTAGTTTCTTATTTTTAGATAGATAATGAAGATGTTTATGGAATAGAATTGGATTTAGAAATTAATATCTTTATCAAGTTTTCTACTTGCTTCTATATAAATATCTTTATCAAGTTTTCTACTTGCTTCCAAATCAAGTTCATAAGTAAATATCTTTATTAAGTTTTCTAATTGCTTCTAGTTTTCATTAGTTTCATATTATTTTGCTCATGGATAGTAGATATATCAAAATGTTTAAAGTTAACTATAATTGGTCTCTTTGTAGTTTACATCTCTTTGTTGAAATTAGATTAGATTTACTTCCATTTTGTTTTGCTATTACATTTGAAAGTCATTACGATGCATTTACTCTAGTTCCTATTACTTTTGACATACAACATCAAGGAGAAAGGAATTAGAATTATATGCTTTAGTGTAGTCTTGAATAGTTATTGAATTTATTACATAGTCTATCGTTTTGTTTTTGATTAACATAGTTTTCTGTTTATGTAATTTATCATCGAATTAATTCATTTCATAGATAGGTCTCTAATTTATTTATAGTTGTTTTCTAATTCCTAGATTAGAATCTGAAATTAGGTAGTTTCCATTTTCATAGTTAATAGTTCTCTTTTTATAAAGTAGAGTAGTATGATTTGATACTATTCTAGTCTGTTTGTTTAACTAAGTTTGATTTAGTTCTTTTTATTTTTTTTTGACTCGGTCTTTCATTTTGAAAGATCTTTTGATCTTTTCTTTATTAAATATTTTTAAGGTCTGACAAGCCGAAAATCTTAGGTACCATTTTACCTTAGCATATACTTTGCCTCAACTCTAAGATTACCAACCCCGGTCGATAATTAAATATTAGGTGTTTTCTTTGAGATAACTCACACACCCAACATTTTGGCGTCGTTACCAGGGAGTTGTAGAAGATAGTTAGAATTCAGTCATAGTTAAGTTGAACTCTCTTTTGAAATTTAGTTATATTCTTTCGTTTGAAAATAAGCTGGTGGCGGATGAGAGGTAAGACGAGAGGTAAGAAACTACGCATCTGTTATAACAGGCATTCCCAAAACCCAGCAATAGCAGTTATGCAGTTAGAACTTATTTCAGTTATAACTTGTTTTCATGAATAGGTCTAGAGATTCACAAGGTAGATTTATTAAAACTAGTTCCCTTACTAAAATCCCTACTAAAATTCCTACTAACCTATACAGGGGGTGTGCCACCCCAACTACTAACTCAACAGAAAGGTATCAGAAGACACCTAAAGGGGATAGTCCTACTTGGAAAGAAAAGGAAATCCTTTCTGGAAATCAATTAGGGGAAAACATAGGGACATCAGAACAATCTGTTCATAAATAAATTCCACTAGAAGAATCTCAAGCTCATATTGAGACTAAACTTAGACAAGAGGAAACTGAAAAGGATAAAACTTTAGGACCTCTCAACTCTCCATTAGTCCAAAAACCCAAAGACACTACTTTTTCAATAGTAGGTGGTCCAAACTTAGTAGATTTTGTCAATCCTGCACAATTAGATGCTCTTTTTGAGAGTTCTGTGAACATAGTTATTTCAGAGATTAATACAACAACAATAGGACCTCCAAAACTAGATTCCCACGTAGCTGGTAATTCTCCTCATAACAAGAAGAATACCCTTCCTGAAAAAGAATGTTGGGACGTCCCATATTCACCAAGAAAGGAGCCACCTAGATTTTCTCTCTTTGGCAATAGAATCTTCATGGGGGATGAAAATGAAGATCATGTCCGACAAGATGAAGAAGATAGAGAAGTTAGAACTGAAGGTACCTTCGGGTTCCCTATCTTAGACACTACACAAGATGTTACTATGAAAAACATCCCTCCCTCCTCGCTACCAACCTTTTATTTGAGTTTGACATTTTGTGTAGGAGTTATAATTACCTACAAGATGGCCAAAAATTAAAACTCTTTCCTGCCACATTAAAAGATTCTTCTCTTCGATGGTTTATGGGGTTAGGTGAATCTAGTATTAAAACTTGGGAAGACATGAAGAATGCATTTCGACGGAAATATCAGGATTACTGTAGACCTAAGGACTCACAATGATATTTTTAAAATTCAACAACTTGAAGATGAGATCCTAGAAGACTATCTCGAGAGATTTAACTATGTGTTACACAAATCCAAGTATAGTGATATTCGAGAAGATGCAGTAAGAACACTCTTCCTCAAGGGAATCTCAGAAGAATTCTTAGATAACCTTAATCTCATGGTAGCAAGAGACATTTCTCATAAGTCTTTTACAGAGATTTGTGAACTATGTAGGAATTACTCTAGGAGCAAAGGGAAAGGTGGAAGACACTTTTGAGAATCTTATGCTAGGAATCCCAAAGGAAACACATCCGGCCCTGGTGGAGTTACAAGCGTAGAGTTGGGAAACCTATTGGAAAATTTCAAAACAAATATTTTAGGAGCCATGGGTTCTCAATTAGATGCACTACAAGCTAAAAAGAGACAAGATGAAGAGCATGCAGCAATAAGTGTTTTCTGTCCTAGGTGTAGAACTAAACATCCTCAATGAGAATGTCCATTAAATAATGTTTTAGTATGTCACATATGTATAGAAGAACATCCTACCGATGATTTTCCATCGTTTCCTGGATTACAAGCTGTATACAAGTGTGGAAATTTTGGTGAAATACCTAGGAGGCATTAGCAACCTAGAGATCAACCATCGTATCAAGATTCATCACAAATTCCACCTTATTACTATCCTTATCAACCTCCTCAACAATGGAATACTTCAAGTTGGTATAATTGGACACCGTAGTACCCTCCTCAGAATGCTCAACAACAATAATGGCCACATGGATGGAGAGGGAAAGCTTATGCTCAAACACCTCCTCCTATGCCTAACTATGCTTACCCACCTAATATTCAGCAGCTTCTGCCTGGATTTGTACCTCCTTCACTACCCCTATCCTGAATCAAACTCACCATTTCCAGAACATGAATCCTCCATGACCCACAATATTACCTGCACAACCGATACCGAATCCTAACAACAAACCAACCCAAGCTCTTAATAACATTGGGTTGTTACCTCTTCCATCATATTCCATTTCAACCACACCAATACATGAGATTCAACTACAGTCTGGAAGAGTGTTGCAAGATAAGCCCAAGTCATCAGTTGTTATCCAAGAAGAAAACGAAGAAGAAAACATACCTACCAAAGTTTTAAATGATGCCATTCTTGAAGATGTGGTTATTTCTAGATCTTCAACACACAACCTTTCACACAAAGAAGTAATTCCAAGGGAAAAATCACCTCCATATCCGGAGCATCTAGTAATAGAAAAACCTGTAACTTATCCAGAGTACGATATCATTAACGAATTGAAAAATATTTGCATTAAGATCCCTTTGTTACAGGCCATTAAGGATATCCCAATCTATAGTAAAGTAATAAAGGAACTCTGTATTAAGAGACTAGGGAGAAAACAAAAAGACCCTCCGATGATTCATGTAATAGGAGAAATATCAGATTGCATAGCAAACCAACCTAGAATACCGAAGTATTCAAACCCAGGAAACCCTGTGGTGACTGTTATCATAAATAACACCTCCATAGGAAACACACTTATTGATCTAGGAGCTGCTATCAATTTGATGACTACCACAGTTTTAGAAACTCTCAATTTAGGACCATTCCTCCGCCCTACCCCAACGATGCTAGAGTTAGCAGATCGTACTACTGTTCAACCTACCGAGATCTTAGATGACATCACTATATCAGTAGCCTCATGGGAATATCCCATGGACTTCATGGTCATTGAATCAAAAGACCCTTCCAAATGTCACCCCATTATTTTGGGAAAACCTTGGTTGGATACTGCCAATGCATTTATAGGATGTAGGGATGGAGAGATGATTATCTGTATCTGTTCGAACCCCATGGTTTGCAGAAATAGACAATTATTTAGCAATTGGAAAGCTACCTAACCATCTCTCCCCACCTGAGAAACATAAATTCATAGTTCAAAGTTCCAATATTCTTGGGTAGATAATGATATCTTTCGTACTGGTCCTGATCTTATTATTAGATGATGCGTATGAGAGGATGAGATGGCGGAGATCCTTCATGCATGTCATGGTGGACCCTGCGGTGGGCATTTTTCTGATAAAAGGATAGCATACAAAGTATTGCACTCTGGGTGTTATTGGCCAAGCATATTTAAAGACGCTGCCAAATATGTCAAGGGATGTGACAACTGCCAAAGAATGGGTAGACCTCCACCATCCAATGAGATGCCTTTACAACCCCAAGTTATGATTGAGCCTTTTGAAAAATGGGCTCTAGATTTCGTTGGACCAATTTCTCCTATGTCTCGCAAGAAGAAGTACATTCTAGTCTGTACAGATTATGTCACCAAATGGGTAGAAGCCAAAGATTTATTTCGAGCCACAGATAAATCTGTGGTAGAATTCATATATGAAGAAATCTTCACTCGATTCGGTGTATGTTACAACATAATCTTCCACCTTGTGAGCATCAACACTCTTTGGCCTAGAGGATCCATTTTACTGACTCAGATCCACCTTTTATCCTCCAGAGACACTATTCTTCCCTATTTTTTCCTTTGTATGCTAGCTGCATCATTACAGTGGGCGTACCCATGAGTTGCATCACTATAGCCCGCGGGTAGCATGTAAAATGGTAGAAATCACTAGTTAATTACATTTTACTCCCAAAAAGCGGTCATTAGGTGACCTTTGGCCCTCCATCTACGCCAGAAACGCCTCGATGTGTCCTTTCACCTACCTTTGAGAGGACCATATATTGAGCGCATATGGCTTATGGATGGGAGGAGAAAGGAGAGCAAGAGAACTCTAGTGGATTTCTGTCCATATCTTGAGTCTACACTCATTGATCCTTGTAGTTATGAACCTTTTATGTTCACCTTCCAAACTCCTATCATAGTTTGAGTTTGTCATTCCATGGAGGATTGAAGTGGTGGAGGCACAAGTGGATTGACCGGGATCTTGGTTCAGATTGGTTTCCGACAAGAGGTCGTATCACATTGTACTTCTTGTTATTTATTAATAGAAATACTCATATTCTCGTCCATCAATGTTGTGAATGTGTTTACATTACATTAGGTTTCATTTACTTATAATATCATGGACCATTTCTATTGATGATGTTAATTTCATTTATATATTATATGCGCTTGTTTGTATTGGCTGTCAAGACTAATTTGCAGGTTCAAGTGCACGGATTGAAAGCTTCAATGGGGATCTACATCAAACGTTTGGATCGAGGTTGGTTGTCTTCTTCATTATCTTAGCATTGTCATTTATATAGCATAGCATTGGGAATTGAGTTAATTTCTGGTAGTCAGCTGTCTGTTGTGGTCTACCCCAAGCCATAGAAAGTTTTCTCCAACACAGAAATGGCGACTCCGCTGGGGAAAAAATCTGTTTTGGGGATTTTTTGAGCATTAGTCCTTATTTAGAGTTGTTGTTTGTTGAATCTCTGTGTCATTAATTGGCCATTAGGATACTCTATAGAAAAAACCCTTTTTCTTAGCCATTGGACTCTTTGGTTGCTCATTTTATTTTCCCTACCCACGGGTGAGATTAGCTCTGCCTGTGTATACCTGCCTCTGTCTGAACTATAGCCCGCGGGTACCCGCAGGTTTTCCTTCGACAATAGCGTACAACTCCGGATTTGGTTGTTTCATGACCTTTGGTTGTTGTTGGGTTGATTATGAGTGTTCCTGAGTCTTCTTTGGCCTTGTTCCTGACTGTTCCAAGCCTTGTTTACGACCATAACTCCTCTTTTCTCTTGGTGAGCCTCATTGGTTTTTTCCCTTTTGTAATTTGTAAGCTCATTCCATTGGCTGAGTCTTACTGTTTAGGATCTGCTAGGTTGTCTGAGTGATCTCCCTTGCATTTTTGTAACTGAAAAGTAGGATTTTGCTTGCATTTTTCATTTCATTATATTGAAAAATACAAAAACATAGTTTTGCATTTTCCTTTCATTTATAAGTGAAAATACAAAAAAAAAAATTACTTTCATGGACGGCATTTTACATTGAGTGCTTGTTGCTTTCATTTAGGTTCTGCTTGTGCATTGAAAAATATAAAAGAGTTTCATTTTTTATTTTCGAAACTGTTGGATTGATTTTGCATTTTAGTGGCATTGTTTTATTGGATAGATGAGTCTAGAGTTGGATGATTTTGCATACTATTGAGTCATATACATCACTAGTTTCACGACCATATCCTTTGAGTAACCATAGCCATTAAAATTAATGCTTAATCTTAAAATTGATTAGAATGTTTTTATTTATAGGGTATACCAACAAGCATAGGTTTAGAGTCTTGGAATAGATCATTGTGAGTAAACAATCCAAGACTACTAGACGAAACATTATGTGTTTGACCAGGGAGTGGTGAAATCCATGGTATACATCAATGTTCTCAGGAATCTCTACTCAGACCAGAGTTAAGCACGAGGTCACGAGAGGTTGGTTGGGGAGATATCCTCCAATACCGGTTGAACGTGGGAGATATTTCTAGGATTTGTTCGTATCTGGGGATTCTTGGGGGATTTGACCCTCTTGAGTTTTGGGCTTAGCTACCCTTCCCATATGACAGATCCCACCTATGACTGTCCCCCTAAGCATTGGTTATACTACGGTGACCATAGTTTCTTTACCTAGGTATCGCATAGGGTACTTGCAGTGGTTATACTATTTGTGTCTTGAGTCAGATAACGGTCGGACAACACAGTTGTTGTTGTATAGGGACTTGACCCTGTGCACGCAGTGAAGTCTGGGGGCCATTATAACTAATTCTGTTACCTCCGGCTACAATTTGGAAGTCTCAAGCCTCTCCTAGGAGAGACATACCGGCTCTAGTGTCGGGAGCTCATTTAGCCACTCTGTTTGCCTACTCTTGGCTATAGTTTCTCTAGGTGTGTGCTTTTGATTTACTGTTTTTGATCGATAGTTTGGCCATTACGAGATGCTGTGATTTTATATTCTCTCCGGAGATATCGTGGTGCGGAGTCCTACTCTCTGTTGATCCCGTCGGTTGGCTGGTTTACAACTGGTCGAGCTTTCATGCCGTGTCGCTAGGGGATGTTGATGGGCTTCCTCTGAGTCTTCGAATTCTTACGAGACATACATCCTAGATGTCATGACTGCTACACACTCTAATACTGAAGAAATCCCTACGACTCCATCGAGTAGAGTCGAGCACACTTCAGACACCCCTACTCCTCGTGAGGCGTGGGGGGGTGATCTACCTGAGACCCATCCTAGTTTGTTTGGTACGGATCCACCCGAGATTCGACTTGGTTTGTTTGGTCCAAATCCGTCCGAGGACAACCCGTTCAATCCTTCTTTTCCGCATAATTATATATACGGGATGCTAGAGTTACATGACAACACAGGTCCTATGATCAACCCTACCGCATTCTCTTTTGGTATTCCTAATTACAACACAGTTGATCCTTCCAATACTTTTGGTAGTCACGCTGGCACTAGTCACAGTGTTAGCCACACTGCACCCATTGGGGGTAATACCCTCGCTGGGAGCACCACGTTGTCCACTCACACACATAGTATGGGGACCGGTCAAGTTCCTCCTAACAATGCTAATGTTGGAAGAAGACCGCCTCCTAGGACTACCCAACCTAATAGGAACACTGTTCACAACCTGACTCGCCATCTACCACCTAATACACATATTGCTACTCGTCAACCTACGACCACTTTCGCAAATGTTAACGCTCCTCCCAACCATGGTAGTGGACATATACTGCATATTTTTACATCTGCTACCGCTACTAGTAATGCTAATGTAGGAGGTGGGAATATACCTTATCCACATGGTCATAACGCCACCATTCTTGCTACTAGTAACACCAATGTTGGGGCTAGGAATACGTCTCATGCTTATGGTCATCACACGACTACTCATGCTAATCCTAATACTTACGCTGGGGGTGGGAACATACCCTATAATCCTGGTTATTACAACATGGTTCCCGCTACGAATAGCACGTATATGCCCCATACTTATGGCGGAAATCCTTACTACAATACAGTTGGTGCTGGTCATGAGTACAACCCACCTCAATATGGTGCGCATAACACATATAAACGTGCTTACCCTCACACGGGTCAGGTCGGAGGAGGTTATCAACCTTACGGCCATGGTCATGCTTATGGTTTGTCAGGACCAGATAATCAACAGTTTAATGCTCATGGTCAAGCATTTGGTCCTTCCTATCCTTCAGGTTCTTATAACCAACCTTTTATGGGAGCTTATAATCAAACTTTCCAACCGCAACGCCCATTTCTTGCACGTTTGAATCTTTCAGATCTTTCAAATCTCATGAATGATCTGGTGTGTCACGACCATAGTTGGCCTCCGGTTCCTACCAAACTTCCTTCGGACATTCCTAAGTTCGAGGGGAAAAGTGGTGAGGATCTGGGTGATCATGTCACGACATTTCACCTTTGGTGCTCTTCCAACTCGTTGAATCATGATTCCATTAGATTATGACTATTTCAACGCACCCTCACAGGGGAAGCTGTGAAGTAGTATGTTGAGTTGCCTAGGAACACTTATAGGGGATTCAATGAGATCGCTTTGGTTGTCTTGGATTATTTCTAGTTGCTGGTTCGTTATGATACTGGTACTGAAATTTTGTCTACTTTCCGTCAGAATAAGGCCACGCATATTTTTGACCACGTTCAAGAGTACGTCGCAGAAGCGATTAGTGAAAGCCAACATGCCTCCAGAGTTTCTCTTGGAATGGTTCCTCAAGTCTCTACTCCCATATATTTCTAAGGACGTCTCAATGTTCGGTATTATGACTGAGGAACAAGCCATCTTAAAAGTGCAGCAGTTAGATTTACTATACTCTCAAACTAGCATTTTATATGACATCATCCCTGACACACCGCGAACAAGACATGAGCCCAAGACAGTTCCTGGACTGCATGTCGATGGCATTGTGGGATCCGCAAGTACTCACCCTATAGATTTGGTAGCTAATCAAATGCAAAATTTGTCGCTAAACCAGTCTACTCCCGGATAGGTTCACACCTTGTCCACTTCCACCCCATCGTCCAATGTACACACTATGCAAACAACTAAACCATCGGGTAACCAGCAGCCTGGTGGTAAGAAGAAAGGGAGAAATAACCGTAAGGGTGGAAACAATGGGAACAATAATAGCAATCACAATACCCCTCGTAAAGAGAATTCCAACCCTCCTCGGGAAGGCGGAAATGATGGTGAGGACCGTAAACCTAGGCGTAAGGTAAAATTTCCGTGTAAGCTTTGTGGAGAAGATCATCTTACTCACTTGTTTCCTCGAATTGAAGAAGCATCGAAGCATTTGGAAGAGAGCCCAGCTGTGTTGAAGGATCCCCTTCCCCATCATCATCAAAACATGGCTTTGCATGCTCTCGCCACTAGTTATGGACCTTATGAGACTCCTATGTCTTCTTCCAATACTAGTGGTTATGGATGCATGAATATGGTTCAATCAAAGGTTAGTGTTGCTACTCGTCAATGTGATTATGGTGCACCACAACCTAATATGGGGAATGAGTCTCCCCCTCCTCCTGATAATTCCTTTCATATCGAGAAGCCCTCTATTATGCCACGGATACCGAAAGGTGTGCTTAAGTGCTCTACGCATAATCCCAATGCCCTAGCCGCCCATAACTACTCCATTGTAGAATATTTGGGCCAAACTCTGTGTGCTATGTCGACTCTTGAAGTTCTACAGGTGTGTCCTTCTCAAAGGCATGCCCTTTTGTGTGCGTTAAGAGTTCAGGATAGAAGGAGTCCCAACGTCATCAAGTTTGACACTGCTGATGTGCAACCTCGCTTACCTTACCACGTGGCTTTTCAAATCCATGTGGAGTGCCTCAAAACTTTTTTCAAATGAACGTTGGTTTACAAAGGTGCTTCGACGTCAGTGATGTCATTAGCTTTTTATAAAGCTCTTGGCTCTCCTCCTCTACTCATGTCTAGGATCATGCTCACTGCATTTGACGGGAGATCATTTATGATGCATGGGATAATCCATTCCCTTGTTGTCCGCTTGGGAGGTAAACCTATGCCTATTGAAGTCGAAGTGGTTGATGTGCCCATCGACTACAACCTTTTACTGGGTCGGAACTAGATGTACGCTATGAAAGCTGTCATGTCTATTGTATTCAGGATCATTTGCTTTCCACACGAAGGAAGGATTGTGACCATCGATCAGCTGGACTTCGTTAATCCTCCCACAACATCTACGGGATCAGTAGTCCCGCAAGTTACAGACTCTAAGCCGGAAACGGGGAGCATGGATGTTGGTATATACCCTTCATTGATGGGATATTATGACTTCCCTACACCCGTGAACTTTATTGGAACCATTTTTGACAACGCGCCTCCTCCTTTACATAATGTACCGTTTTGGATTTCATACTTTGATGATCCATGGACTTTACCATCCACAGGTTCTACATCTGGAGACATTGCATACGTCGGGATGTCTATGCCACTTTCTGCTGTTGAGCTTGCTTATTAGGATATTCAACAAGCCACCGCAGAGCCAAATCTCCCCTCCCCTTGGACAGCTGAGGAAGATCCCGTTACGCTGCCAGTTTGGGCAGCTAACTCATCTTGTTCGAACGATTGCCTTGATGATACTTTACCTTTGGATGAAGCTATTATCGAGGCCATGTGTGGCAGTGAGAGACCTTGGGAGGATATGCATCATCGCTCTTATTTCCTTCCCAACCTCGATCTTGCTGAGAAGGAAGAGTTCAGGACGACTCTTGTAGAGATGGTTGGTCACCCTGTGGCTCTTTTGGGTTCACATGAGATTTATACGGAGGGGAATATGGCTAATATTTCCCCAACTCAACTGATCAACATCTCTCACACTCCCGGAAAGATTGAGAACATTTACATCAGTGATGATTGCTCTTCTGAGGAGGTTGTCATCTACACCGAATTGTTTACTGAACTTCGGGAAGCTTTCGCCTGGTCATACGAGGAGATGCCAAGAATAGACCCTAGTATTGTCGAACACGAGATAAGGACGTATCCTCATGTTAAACCAGTTTGGAAACATCTTCGTGCTTTTAACCCTAGGAAGGAAGCCGCTATCAAGGCAGAGGTGGAGACACTGCTCAAAGCTGGTTTCATCTACCCCATTTCCCTTACCGAATGGGTGTTAAACCCCGTTCCTGTGGATAAGAAGCAGGGAACGATCCGTGTATGCACTGATTTTAGAGACCTGAATTGTGCATGTCTGAAAGACAACTTCCCCATGCCGTTCATTGATCAAATATTGGATGCTTGTGCGGGCAGTGAGATTTTTTCATTCATGGACGCCTTTTTGGGCTATAACCAAATTCAAATCAAACCCGAGGACCAACATAAGACTATGTTCATTTTTCCTTGGGGTACGTTTGCATATCGAAAAATTCCCTTAAGCCTTAAAAATGCCAGAGCTACGTTTCAGCGTGCCATGAGCTATGCCTTTCATGACCTGAAAAGTATAATGGAGGTTTTCTTGGATGATCTTGTCATCCATTCTCGTAAGAGAATGGACCACCCCAAGCACCTTCGTTGGATTCTCGAAAGATGTATACATTACAAGATCCAATTGAATCCCAATAAATGCATCTTTGCAGTAAGGTCTGGTCACCTTCTAGGATTTATAGTTTCGAAAGAGGGTATTAGAGTTGATCCTATCAAAGTTGAGGCAATACTTCGGTTGCCTCCTCCATGCAACTTGTTTCAACTTCAGAGCCTCCAAGGGAGAGCTACTTTTGTACATCGTTTTGTAGTCAATTATGCTAATATTACCAAAGGTTTCGCGCATTTGTTGAAGAAAGACACACCGTTTATCTAGGATGAGTGAGCCCAGTAGTCTTTTGATGCCCTTAAGAAAGATTTGGTATCAGCCCCTGTGCTTAGTCCACTCGACTTCGCACGAGATTTCATACTTTATGTGGTTGCATCTCAAGAGACAATTGGCATGGTCTTGGTTCAGGTTGATGATGCACTCATAGAGCATGTCATCTATTACCTCAGTCGAAATCTAGTAGACGCTAAATTAAGATATACTCACGTAGAAAAGTTGGCACTTGCGACTGTGAATGTAGTCCAACGGTTACGACACTATATTTTTCTTAGAAAAACCACATTTGTAGCGCATATCAATCTGTTTCAGTTCGTGCTATCATGACGCCTTATAGGGGGGGATTACAATAAATGGATTGTGATCCTTCAAGAGTTCAATCTTGATTTTGCTTCGGCGAAGTCGGTGAAATCGTTGGTGTTTGCTGAGCTTCTGTCGGACCTTCCGAGACTTGATGAGGATGTCATTCATGAAGATTCCTTTCTGGATGAACACTTATTTCTTATCTCGTCCAAGGACCCTTGGTATGGGGATGTCATTGTTTATCTCCAAACTTTGAAGTTTCCTCCACATTATTCACGGGACGAGCGATGGCGTGTGAAACATCACGCTAAAGGTTATACTATCGTCGGTGACACTTTGTATCACCGAGAAAAGGATTCTATTCTCCGTCGTTGCTTGACTCACGAAGAAGCGAAAAATGGGTGCTTAATGATTGCCATGCAGGGGAATGTGGCAGTCACTTATCCGGGCTTGCTAATTCCCAAAGTATTATGCGAGCTGGTTACTTTTGCCGTTCAATCTTTAAGGATTGTATAAACACTGTGAAGAGATGTCACCCTTGCCAGGTGTCTACTCGGAATATACACTCGCATCCAGCGCCCCTTCATATGGTCGTCACTGTCGTTCCCTTCACCAAGTGGGGGGTGGATTTCATGGATTTCAAACCAGCTTCAGCTGGGGGGGCATCACCATATTATAGTGGTCGTGGACTACTTTTCCAAATGGGTTGAGGCCATGCCTGCCGTAAAAGCCGATGGTTCTACAACAACCCATTTTGTATTCAATCAGATTACTACTAGGTTCGGTATTCTGAAAGAGATTGTCACTGACCATGGCAGTCACTTTAAGAACAAAATGATGGAGGATTTGTCTCTCAAGCTTGGGTTTCGTCAAGAACACTTATCCTCTTAATATCCCCAAATGAATGGTCAAGTTGAATTAGTCAATAAGTCTTTAAAGACCATTCTCCAATGTACCCTCCAACAAAGCAAGAACAATTGGCACATTATGTTATATCCTTCTTTGTGGGCATATCGAACCGCAGTCAAGACTGCCACCAGGTTCTCACCGTTTCAGCTAGTACATGGTGTGGATTCGATTTTACCGATTGAATGCGAAATCCCTTTGCTTAAACTGGCCATAGAGCTCCTCCCTGATACGATGGGTCTTGAGTAACATTTAATCCACCTTGATCAACTTGACGAGCAGCGTCGAGATTCCATCGTTGCTATAGATGCCAATAAACATCATGTTAAGGTTTAGTACGATAGGCATGTCCATCCCCGGCAATATGATAAAGGTGACTTGGTCCTCTTATATGACCAAGCTAAAGAACCCCTAGGGGCAGGCAAGTTCAACCCCATGTGGCACGGTCCTTATATTGTGAGGCGTGTCTTGGAAAAAGGAGCCTATGAATTAGAAGACTATGAGGGAACTGTCTTGAAGGAGCCTAGGAATGGGCTCTACCTCAAGCGGTATTATGCTTGAACCTCTGGTTCGGGCTAATACTTTTGTATACTACTATTGTAACATCCCGAATTTTCATAAAAATTTAAAACTTTTGAAAATGACATTAAATACAATAATTATAGTTACGGAAAATAATAATTGTTTGATTATGACAACAATGATTAAAAAGTCATTAGTACTAAACATAATTTAATTTTTGTATTGGCAGCATTGTGATAACGACAACTTTAACACACATTTGACAAACATGATTATGGTAATAAATGAACTAACAGGTCAGAAATATGATGCGATACTTTTTCTTTTGAGATGATACTGACAGTTTGATTTTTGATGACCAAGGGTGTCCTACGAGGTACCCTGGAGTTTACTTAGCTGCAACGCTAAAGCATTTGAAATGTTCTATGTGCAGACGACAGGTAAGAAGTTCCATGACTGCGTAAATTCAAAGTACGTGTATAGTTCAAATTCAATGTCGTAAATAAATAGAATATTAGAAATATGTTGCGACTCACAAAAAGCATGCACGTATGAATTACATAGTTATAATTACTGGTTTCAAATGTTGTCTTACAACTCAGCAATGTTTTAGAAACAAGTCGTCTATTAACATCATCAAGTTGATAGGTTCGTTGCTGTAATTATCGTCAATGTTGTAGCTGGCTTTGTCGTCGTCTTAAGATCATTAATTATCTTCATAGTACTGATGTAGTATATGTACCTCAAAATCATTAAATGTTTGCAATGAGAAATCATGGTAAGAAGTACATAACATTTAAATAGTTTTCATGCTAAATGTTTATCATTGGATTCATTCGATTATTAATGCAAATCCTATATTTCTTGATATTTGTAAAAGTACATAATATGAAGAATTATAAATAAATAAATACAATTTTTAATGTTAACATTATCATGATTTATATGCTAAATATATAGCATTGGATTAATTTAAAACATCCAAAACACAAACTAAATATTTTTATATTTGCAAAAATAGTATTATAAAGAAATATTAACAATAATAAAAAACTACAAAGTTAATATTTGATTTTCTTATGTATGGATTATTCTAAACATAACTTTACAATGTTAAACTATTTGCAATACTTATAAGCCCTAAGCTTATATATATATACTAGCGTTCACTATAAAAACTTGTAGAAAATGAATATTACATCAATATCGTGACTATGAACCTACTAGCAACTACGATATAACCAAAATACCAACCTTATGATCTACGAATCTAACCTAGGAACTATATCAACTTTAAAGTTAAATAAACATAATACAATGTATAAGTCGTAAATCAAAATCTTGGGTAACTATATCGTTGATACAGATTTGGTACTAACTCGTAATAACTATCGAAATGACAGATTGATGGTTGGCATGCATTTCTAGCTGGCGTTGGTGATCATGTTGCAGTCTTGTATTAATGGTCGTCCATAAAATTGTGGTGACGAGGACTATCAAAGCTTCCATGTAATGCCACCTAGTGCATACGGTGACTGCAAGGGTTGCTATGTAATCCTTCACGTTGATACTCCTCCGAGCTGGCTGTCAATCTATCCACCATGGGTAAAATGTGGCAAGGCCGTGCTTTGGGAAATGAATGAACAATAAATGAAATTTCCATACGATCTCCAATGTAATTGCGTTGGCACATTTGTGATCGTTGATCGGCTTTGATCCAGGTCATTGGATGCAACCCTAGTGTTGCGTCATTGTGTTGGGTTGATGAGGAGTGATTGTAATTCATTGTTTGCTATTGTTCCAGTAGTGAGGCCGGCAAGCTGCTACAATTTAGGGTTAGATGACAATGTAAGTGGGTTTCGACCTCGAGACCTGTAGGCGAGGTTGAATGTTGCAGGTTTCGTCTTGCTATAATGGTGTGTGAACACTTGTTATGTCTTAGGTTTGAGATACTGTTGAGTTGAAAGGTTAGCGGTTTCATTTTTTGAGTTTTGAGTGGAAAGAATCCTTCCTGCAACAAAATTAACGGTACCCTGGTCTCGTCCAAGCAAGGAGCTCGTCGTTTAAAGGTGTATGTCTCAGCCGTCGACTGTCAAGGGTAAGTGATTTCCAAACTCATAATTGCTAGTAATGTTTAGTTTACATTTTTTAAAAGTAAAATGTCTAACATTTGATCGTTCATGTGACAGGCACCAGTTTCGAAAGGAAAACTCGAGCCAGGGTTTGGAAAATGGTTGGAAAAACTCCAATCCTGGTAAGCTCCGGGTCTTCCAACCCTCGTAGGTGCTCTTTCGGTCTTGGTTGATGTGGTTTTTCAACAAACTGAGTAACTAAGTTTTCGCCATACTTCAGCGTTATTTATCAGTCGAGAATCTATGAAGACTTCTGTGTTGAAGAGAAAGCTTGTTTTGAGGGAAAGACCCTCGTATTTTAAGTGATACTCTGTCTTTTACTTTTGATGTCTTAGCTTCATCAAAAGGAATTTTTAAAACTCATTTTAAGAGTTATAGGTGGGGATAAACCCTATGGGGTTTTCGTTTTTGAAAAGTATAGTCGACCTATGCAATGTTGCTTCCTTGGTGAAGTTGGAACCGGTGTTGGTTCGAATCTCAAACTTGGAAAAAATGTTTTGGTTTTAAGTTTGAATAAAATAAAGTTTGGAGCCAAAGCTTGTTAACTCTGTGTGCTATGTTTTTAACTCTCGGCAATGGAAAATGTTGTATTAATGCTTAAACGTTTTATGTTATAAGTTTGAGTACTGTATAGGTAAATGTGACTATCGAGCTATGCAAAATCTATATACATTTTCGTAGATGATAAACTCTGTATGTTTGCAAATGATGAAATGGTTTTTAGTTTACAAAAAGAAAAAGGACAGGGCCACGCCCAGATTCTAGTCTTTCCTTTTGAATGTAAAAGATGTTTTTAATAATGGTTCCATAAAGGGGCTTCTGAGCCGAAACTAGTGTTTGGATCTGTAGCTTGTGTAGATCGTATTTGATTACTGTTGCACAACGATAAAAAAAAATGGTATAGAAATACTATCTAGGGTTTGATACGAGCCCAGTTTGGAACAATACATACGGTTTATAATATATATGGAAGTGAGATGACTGAAAATAAAAGAATAGGTTTTACAATATTTTCATTCTCTGATAGAACTGAAATAATTAATGAAAATGTTATACAGGAAATGGAAAAAATGTGTGTGTGTGAGATACAGAGACTGTGTAGTGACTATTATTTGTGGCTTAAGTCCACAGTTAGCAATTTTATTTATTGTAGCAATACCTATTTATTTACAGATATGATGTATGGAAATTGAAATTACTTTTACTTCCTATATACATAATAGAGATAAGAAAAATTACAATGTATTTGTACAGGAAACAACAATGTTTGTTTTTCATGAAAACAATGGAATATTCTACACTGTAATGGTTACTATATAGTAATTACTACTGTTATTAGCTATAGGGCAGAAAATGAAACACAACTCAATCACTGTACCTATTTATCGAATCAAATGGAAGTTTGCCTATCTTTTCATCTATACTTAATTTGCTTCTCTACACTAGAGTACGATGCATAAAACAACATGTGAAAAAATGTAGAGATTGGTTTATCAATTCATATTATCATTAAACTTAACATTCATACTTAAAACAAAATCAGAGATCAATTCTTCTTCAAAACAGAGATTACTAATTTTTTTTACTAAACAAAACTGTTAACTGAAATAAAATAGGAAACAGTAAAACTTGGATAAATCTATAGGGAAACAAATAGCCCAAGCAGACTGTTCCACCCAACCTATTCCTGAAGGCAGTCAAGTACTTGCCTTAGGACCCCCGAGCATGTTCACTGAACCACCAGGAGGAAGAAACTTTAGTAATTTAGGATCTCCACTTGCAGTAGCACTAACTGTCGAATCTTCAAGAATTAGCAGTCCAAAAGACCTGCACCAGCACCTCTGGTTCTTCTTAGAAAAATAATATGCAGACTTATGATTGCACTCACAACTAGCCTCCCTATTCGAATCTCTCAGTGATCACCTGATGCACATGAGGAATATTTCTGCAGAAAATATTGTGTAAGAGCTGCCTGCTCAATTCGAATTTGCCTTATGTAGGCTGGCTAGGCCTTTTCAGTTGTTACTTGGTCATTAAATGAGTTTCCTTCCCACTCTCACCACCTGGGGATAATTCCACATTATTAGGGGTAGTTGTCCCATAACCAACAGCTAGTGGTGTAGTGCAATCTGTTGCCATCTGTCCCATACCTTCCAATAGCTTCCATTCCTCCTAGTGGGTTAGTGAACACTCATTTAACAGTTTCCTTGGGTGTTTGTCTCCTACTTAATTTATTTAAATAATAATAATCAATAATTACATTCATCCTTGACCAAAATTGGTCATAATTTCAAAAATTTGAAATTAAAATCTAACATAAAGTATTTTGCAATTAAAATAATATTTTCAGAATTTGGGTAGGTGACATACACCCCCCCTTAAATCTCAACATCATCCTTGATGTTGGTTAATCACTCCTTGAGTGTTCCTGAAACAGATTTTGGTATGCTGCCCACATACTACTCTCCAACTCCTAGGTTGCCTCTTCTGGGCTAAGGTGCTTCCATTGCACCTTCACTTGCCTAATGGTGCGATTCCGGAGCATAGTTTCCCTCCTTCCGAGAATACAGTCTGGTTCCACCTGAAAATCGTTGTCTTGTCCCATATGTACATCATTCCTGTTTACAACATGAGTAGCATCGTGTACATATTTCTTTAAAAATGATATATGAAAAACATTATGTATTTTTAATTTGGTCGCAAAGCTAGTTGATATGCCACTGGTCCAACTCTGGACAATATTTCGAAGGGACCACAATACCTAGGTGCCAACATGGCACAGCCTCCCAATTTTAATGAACTATTTTTTGGTCTTACCTTGAGAAACACATGTTCACCAACCTGGAACTCTTTATGAGTCCTTTTTAAATCCGCTTGACTCGTTTGCCTATCTTGGGTAGCTTTTAAATTTCCTTGTACCTATTTCACAATCAGTTCTAACTCCTACAACAATTCAAGTCCTAAAACAACTCTATTTACTAGATCATTCCATGAAACAGGTGTATCACATTTCCTACCAGAAAGAATTTCAAAAGGACTAAGTCTGGCTGATGCATGATAATGATTATTATATGCTAATTTTGCTAAGTGCAAGTAGTCTTCCCACTTACCAGGCTGATCCTTAACATACATTCTTAAAAAATCTTCTAAAACTTGATTCACCCTTTCTGTCTATCCATCCGTTTGTGGATGAAATGTTGTGCTGAAATTTAAGGTTGTATTCAACCCCTTAAACAGTGACCTCCAAAAGTTTCCAGTAAACTTAGAGTCGCGATCTGAAATTATCACTTTTGGTATCCCATGTAGTCGAAAAATCTGTTTCATGAAGATTTCTGCAATGTCTGGAGCTTTATGAGTAGTCTTCACAGGTATAAAGTGTGCAACTTTGCTGAGTTTGTCCACTACCACCATGATAGAGTCATTTTGTTTTTGGTTTTTGGGTAATCCAGTAATAAAGTCTATGCTTATCACTTACCATTACCAACTCGGTATAGGTAACGGTTGCAACAATCCAGCAGGATGTTGGTGTTCAACCTTCACTTTTTGACAATCCAAACATTTAGCTATGTACTCTACTACTTCATCCTTCATTCTGGGCCAATAATACTCCTTCCTTAGCATAGTAACGGTCTTTTGATAACCAAGATGGCCAGAATAATGACTTTTATGCATCTCATTTAATATCAGAATTTTTATTTCCGGTATGTCTGGTACATACAATCTGTTCTTATACAGCAATAACCCATTCTCTTTCATACTGTAATCTGCCATAAAATTTTTAGAATTATTGTTTGCTGTGTTTTCTTTTATTTTTCTGTATTCTTCATCTGTTTTCCTCTTTTCAATAATCTAATCTTCCAAATCTGTTGAGTAAGTACTGATGGCTGAAATAAAATTCAGTTTTTCCTTATGAATCAAAGCATCTGCAACCTTGTTCTCTTTCCCTTTTATATGCTGAATTTCGAAATCATACTCACTTAAGAAGGTCAGCCATCTAGCTTGTCTAGTGTTCATATTTGTCTGATCTAATAGATATTTCAGACCCATATTATCTATCAACAAGGTAAATTTTTTGCCAATAAGGTGATGACGCCACATTTTTAAGGCATGAATTAATGCCAATAACTCTAAATCATAAGTAGAGTAGTTCTTCTCATGTACTTTCATCTTTCTAGATTCATATGCCACCACATGCCCTTCCTGTGTTAGGACTCCATCGAGTCTGTCATTGCATGCATCTGTGCAAACTATAAAATCTTTGTTAGGATCTGTTATCCTCAAGATGGGTGTTGTAGTCAATAATTCCTTTAGCTTCTTAAAACTGTCAGAACACTTCTGATCCCACACAAATTTCTTCCCTTTCCTCTACAAGGAGGTTATGTGGTTTGCAATGTTTGAAAAACCTTCTATAAATTTTCTGTAATATCCAATGATACCCATAAATGATCTTACATCTGACACATCCTTAGGAATTGGCTAGTCATTAATGGCCCTTATCTTATCAGGATCAACTGAGATTCCTTCCTTTGAAATTATGTGTCCTAAATACTGAATCTTGACCTTGTGGAAATCACACTTACTAAACTTAGCGTAAAGTTGATGATCTCTCAAAACTTGTAATATAATCCGCAGATGTTCATCATGCTCTTCTTTGCTCTTAGAATACACTAAAATGTCATCTATGAACACAACAACAAACTTATCTAAGTACTCATGCAGAATATTCTTCACCAAACACATAAATACAGTCAGTTCATTAGTCAAGTCGAATGGCATGACTACGAACTCATAGTGTTTGTATCAAGTTCTGAAAGCTGTCTTGAAAATATCTTCATCTTTAACCTGCACTTGATGATATCTTGACCTTAGATCAATCTTAGAAAATATCGTGGCTCCACGCAACTGATCAAATAGATCATCGATGCGGGGCAACGGATATCGATTCTTAATCATCATCTTATTAAGCTGGCGATAATCTATGCATAGTCTTAGGGTTCCATCTTTCTTCTTAACAAATATGACAGGTGCTCCCCAGGGAGATACACTAGGTCTTATATAATTTCTATCAATCAGTTCCTTCAACTGTGATTTCAATTCATTTAATTCAAATATATTCATTCTGTAAGGAGCTTTAGAATTCAGCACTGCTCCTGGTATCAACTCGATGGTAAAATCTAAATCTCTTTTAGGAGGTAATCCTGGAATCTCTTCAGGAAAAACATCCTTAAAATATTTTAGGATAGGTATGTCTTCAAATTTCAGTTTGTCTTCTTTACCCATAAACTCATCATTTACTACATTCACCACAAACATCTGACATCCTTTCCTAACTGCCTTCTTGACTTGCAAGGATGAAATCTGTCTAAGGGTTACTCTTCTTGGAATACCTTTGACTTCTACAGTCTTTCCTTTTTCACTTAAACATGTATAACTTTTGTCATAACAGTTCAAAATGACATGATGGGATTCCAACCAGTCCATTCCAATTATAACATCATATGAACCTAAGGGTAAAACATTTAACTTGACTTGTGTTTTTAACTGCTTGAAAGATAAAGTACAATTCTCAATGAAATCTGATACTTTCCTTTTTGTTCCTGTTGCTAGTCTAACCAACTAAGATTTACTGAACTTTTCTGTTTTCAATTTAAGACTTTCCACAATATTTGGAGATATATAACTTAAAATAGCACCTAGGTCAATTAAAACAGTAACAGGATGATTTTGTAGCATACCTTCAATCTCTACCATGGAGATCTGATGATCTACTTGTTTGTTGTCAATTGCTGCATTAATTCTGGGCAACTCTCTTGCCAAGTCTCCAACAGTCGGTTCAGTCTGAATAGAATGAATATTGTTAGATGTCCGCTTTCTCTTGGGACACTCTGATGCATAGTGACGACCTTGACATTCAAAACACTTGATAGGTGCCTTTTGTTCACTGGTTCTGTCGTTATTAGGATCATTTCTGGGTGCTGTAAAATTCTGCTGTTGACTGTTTCTGAAGTTATTCCCTTGAAAATTCCGATTCTGGAAATTTTTCTTTTGGAAACTGGAATTTCCATTTAATCTGAAAATTTTCCTTTTCAACTCAAAATTACTGGGCTTATGACTTTTCCAGTTTGTCATTCCTTCTCTTTTCCAATTGGTGTCATAACAGAAAAATGCTTTTCGCATAGCCTCTTCCAAGGTTTTCGGACTATCATATTCGATTCTGTCCTTAATGTTGAAAGGTAAACATCTCAAGTACCTTTGAATCTTTGGTTTCTCTTCTATGAGGTATGGTACATATCTTAGTAAATTCAGAAATTTACTATTCATTTCTTTCATATTCATACCTCTTAGCTTTAAATCATAGAACTCTTTGGATTTTTCTTCACAGTATTGTTCAGATAAAAATTTCTTCTTGAAATATCTTTTAAAAGTACTCCAGTTTACATCTTTATCCTTAATGCCTCTCACTCTTTTGATGTCTTGCCACTAGATATTTGCTTTTCTGATCAGGTTGTATAGAGCCATTTTTGCTTTCAAGGATTCTGAATAGTTATAAATCTGAAAATATTTCTTCATACCGAACAGCCATGCTTCAGCTGTCTCACCCTTCTCAGTTTCTCCATTAAACATTGGGGGTTTGATCTTTTTGAAATCCCCAGAGATTTGCTCATACTCCTTATAATTTTTCCTTCTTGATTTGAAATCTCCTTCGTTGCTATCACTTGTGTAGTTACGTTTCCTTTTACACACTTCAATAGCATCTCCTAATGAGGTTAAAATAATATTTTCAGAATTTGGGTAGGTGACAACTGTATAGTTACTTATGTTCGTAGTTTAGCTTTCTTTTGGTTTTCGGGTCTGCTGACTCGCTTCCGTTTGATTGACAGATGTCAGCGGATTTTCCTATGTTAGGATTCGCAGATGGTGCTAGCCGTCATATGCAGTAGCTCGCTTTTGCTGCCTGGGTTATTTTCTCACCTGACCACCTAGTTGTGTCCTTAGGAGGTGCTTGTCTCGGTCCTATATCTAATAATGTGGCTGAATATAGTTCTGTGATTGAGCTACTTCGGGACACTAGTTCACATGGTATCCAGTCTTTAGAAGTCCTCCTATATTCACAACTAGTTGTGTCTCAGTTGAATGGTCAGTACCGTGTTAAGGATCCTACGTTACTACGAAAATTCTTAAAGGTAAGACTCTTGGAACGACATTTTGTTTCAATTATGTACATTCATGTTCTGAGAAGTTTTAATCATATATCTGATGCATATGCTAACTATGTATTAGATTGGCATTTGTCACATTCACAATGAAGCACACAAATAAAAGATACATTCATACATTTGTACATACACACATATAGTAGAACCGGTGAACCAAAGTTTTTATAAATAATATGTCCAAAATGGTAGTGTCATGATACAAAACTAGATCCCATAGCTCTCAAAATATACATATCGATACAAAATGGGAAATCTAGATATATAATCCCTATGAGGAGGCCTAGCTGCCGCCCCAACAAGATGTGTCTGATAGAGATAATGCACTGCATTTGCGACACGCTGCAGTAGTCACACCCAGCTTCCTGGAACCCCCACTACCTGGCGCTGCATATCCTCTGGTAGCTGCGCCACCTCTACCTGTGGCACCCTGGTGGTCATCCATGATAAGTTGTCCCGCAAAGTCTATAGTGTCCGCTCTACTACAGCACCTACCATCTCATCACCCCTACCCTGACGACGATGTCTCAGAAAACCATCGGGTCTCACTGGGTCCTTGTCTGCGAGCAAACAATCAAACATGAATACATGATACTATCCCCAAAAATATTTTTGCATTTGCACCTATAGTCAAAAATCCATAAAAATTTAATATACCAAAAGCCTAAAATGAGTACTCACCAATGTCTCTGAATGCTGCATCTAGTGGGAGCAGCATGTATCGATCTTGTCTGAAGTCTATCCCTGCATAGGGGTAGTCCTCTATCACTATGACCTGTCGATCCCACCAGTGAAAGCACTCCTCTGTATATGGTGATGCCTAATGGCCACCACCCTGTCGCATCAAGACCTCGGCCCACCGAGTCATGGCTGGGTCGTGGAGACTATGAGGAGGGACCTCAACCCTCGGACTGAGCCCCGAAACTCGCTCAAAGAAGAAGCTGCACAAAATACTGCCATATCCGAAGCTCTTTGCATCCCCCTGCTTGCACTCTGTCAGCCGGGTCTTCACGGACCCTAGTAGCGTAGTACACCAGTCAAATATCATAGGTTGCATAAACTACGATGCATAGAACATAACTATCCTGGATGCCTGGTCAAGAGCTTTTGAACCAGTAATCTGCACTAAAGTTGCCACGACAATCTTCATGCTCAAGTTGACTATGGCTCAGATGGGCACCTGACTCCCCACTGCCCGAGTATTTGGAACACAATACCTCTCTATATAGTCGGGGATGGTGATCCCACCACCCACAGATCGAGACCGAAGGCTTTCCACCTCACCTTGGCGGGACAAACTTGTAATGAAGTAGATATTTTCCACTTCCAATGAAAGTATTTTCCCGTCTAGGTTGAAGTTCTATGCATCGACATCCCAATAGTCTATCAAATGGCAGAGCAATAGGTTTTGGGCCCTCAAACCCCCTATGCTCCAAAATTTGTATAAACCACATGCTTGTAGCGCTTGCTGTGCACGCACATCGTTACGAATGACCTCATCCACTGGGTCATGTTCTCTCTCTCTCCACTCTAGAACCATCCTGGAAAGAGAAAAACCCAAAAATTTAGTCATTTTTGTTTAAAAAACTTTCTTCACGGTCGTACCCGCGGGAAGTTGCGCTCACAGATGTGGGTATCCGTGGTCAACGTGTTCATTGACTGCGCGTACCCAGCCCTACTCGCGACCCGCATAGTTATAGCCCGCGGGTAGTGCCGTGACCATGTAGGACATGGCCAAACAAATTTTTTAATCGGTAAAAACTGAAATAAAAACATTGAAATGGAAGGTGAGGATGAGATTACCAACCTGCCCATTACGGTTCGATGATCAGACGCCCGTAGCTCCCAGAATCAACAGCTGAACTTTCAGGTGAAAACTAACCACAAAACTCCAAATGGGTGAATAGTAAAAATGAATTTTAAATTGTAAATTTTTGTTACTATTTATAATTTTTCAAACCCACTTGTCTATAGTTTTCGCCATTTAATGTTGTTTTGGACTAATACAATTTCATGGAGTAGCATTTTTTGACCAAATTTCTTCAGCGAAAGTTGTTTCCAAACGTTTCACACCTGGCATATACGTTAGATGTCATTTTCACATGCATTATGCATTTGCCCTGTTGACCACTTTCATAAACCCTAGGTGAGACCCCGCTTCTTAACTGACATGGAGACCCTTTCCGAACATGGGCACCCTAGTTAGAACCCATTTTTTGCATTTTGGTGCCCATGCCCTTGTTTGTCCTTAGGATTTGTTAAATTTTGAGCATTAATTCACAATACTCTAGGATCTTTACTAAGAGAATAACATATACAGTATATCAATGCATGACAATCACAATAAGCATGACAAGCATCACAAGAATCAAAAGCATGAGAGACAAGAGACACAGAGTTTCCGTGGGGAAAACCCTAAGGTGAAAAACCCCACAACTTCCTCAAAGATAGACAGAGCAATGGCTCAACCAAAGTACAACCAAAATACACTGAGATAGTCTCCTAGTAGCAGATGATCCTCCTCCTCACTAGTGCGCCACTTTCTGAGTGAGAGTGAGATACGTTTTTGAGTGATCTAAATAGAGATCACCTGATCTCTATTTATACTAATCTATTTTCCCAGTGACCTTATGGGGCCGACTTGTCTAGCTAGGTACATCCACATTATAATATATATTTCAGGGCTAACCCCACACATGGTGGTCTAATAACCCATCGGCAAGTACACACACTTGCGACACTTGTCAATCCACATGACAACACTTCCTTATAGAGGAATGACACATCTCTTATAAGGGTACAATAAATATATATAAAATACACAGATGAAATACATTCCGAAGTTACATATACATCAACACTCCCTCTTAACTAGGAAGGTATTTCTCGATGCAGATCTGCTAGACAAGTCTTCTTCTCGGGATCATTGTCATCAATGCATCATCATCATCATCGTCACTGCTGCTACTGTCTCAACCAATCTCTGACTCTACTCATCATAGGAATTTCTACAGAGCCAGTCCTTTTTCATACTGGATGTAGTCTTCATTATCACTGGCCATACTGTGGAAATCTTAGGACTTATTACGTGCATCACAAAACCTTAAAAGAGTCTCTTGACTAGCAAGAACCCTAAAGAGCATCTGAGGCCTTTTTCATCCTATCCAGATCTCCAGGACTTATTACATGTGACCCCACCACAAAACCTCGAAAGAGAATCCCAGAACTGATTACGAGCACAAGGCTCAACCTATCGGATTTCCCAGGGCACAAATTACATATGGTCACCACAAAACCTCGAAAGAGCATCCCAAGACTGATTACGAGCACAAGGCTCAACCTATTGGATCTCCCAGGGCACAAATTAAATGTGGTCATGGCAAAACCTCGAAAGAGCATCCCGGGACTGATTACGAGCACACGGCTCAACCTATCGGATCTCCTAGGGCACAAATTACATGCCATAGGACAAAACCTCAAAAGAGCATCTGTCAGATATCCCAGGGCACAAATTACATGCCATAGGAAAAACCTCGAAATACTATCTGCAGATCTCCCAGGGAACAAATTACATGTCCTCCCAAGCAAAACCTCGAAAGAGCATTTGCCAGATGTCCCAGGGTACAAATTACATGCCATAGGAAAAACCTTGAAAGACCATCTGCAAATATCCCAGGGCACAAATTACATGCTTATCTGCACAACCTGTTCCACGGC
Organism: Larix kaempferi; assembly: GCA_027924585.1. Classification (NCBI taxonomy): domain Eukaryota; kingdom Viridiplantae; phylum Streptophyta; class Pinopsida; order Pinales; family Pinaceae; genus Larix; species Larix kaempferi. The sequence continues at coordinate 7,292,286 of BSBM01000729.1, read as the reverse complement.
CACAGAGTATCAACCTGGTACTCACCATACATCATCCTGATCATCACTGCAACATCCTGATCATCATTGCAACATCCTGTTGCATGTCATCTGGAGCAACATCTTGAAGCTCGTCATCCATGATCATCCTAATCATATAATGCATCTACCTAATGCATACCAAGTATCTACCTCATACATATCATCATACATGATCCACCTGATCATACAGTGTATCCACCTGATACAAATACAAATACATGATACATATCACCATACATGATCCACCTGATCATACAATGTATCCACCTGATACATATACAGATACATGGTCCAAGCATCCAACATGATGCATACATACATACATAAAAATGATCCAACTAATCATATCCATCATCCAACATGATGCTTACATACATATATAAAAATGATCCAAGTGATCATATCCAGCATCTAACATGATGCGTACATACATATATAAAAATGATCCAACTGATCATATCCAAGCAGAAACCAAAACATCATCCTGATGCTCGTCGTCCAGCGCTTACATCCACAGCCATGTGAAGGATCCTCCTTCCAACATGCTTGGAATGGCTTCAGCAAATGTGTCCATCACTTCTTCCTCAAAGTGTCCTCGATCTGAAGAATGCCAAGCCTCTCTTTGAAGTACTCTAACTTTACCCTGGCTAGTGGCTTCATCAGCACATCTACAATCTGCTCATCCGTCGCAACATACAGGAGCTTCATAGCTCCTCTCTGCACCATATTCCTGATATAGTGATATTTGATCTCTATGTTTTTTGACCTGTCATGAAACACTGGGTTCTCGGACAGCTTCACACATCTCTGGTTATCACAGAAGATACCAGTAGCATCCAACGGGAGATCAAATAACTCAGACTATAGCTTCCGTAGCCATACTGCCTCACAACTAGCTGAACAGGATGCAACATACTCTGCCTCAGCTGTACTCAGTGCTACATAGGACTGCTTCCTGTTAAACCAAGAGATCACACCTGATCCCATACTGAAGCAGCACCCAGATGTGCTCTTCCTATCTGCAGCACTACAAGCCCAATCTGAATCAACATAACCCTGCAGGTTAAACTTTTGATTCGCCTCATACTTGAGCCCATAATCCACTGTACCCTTCAGGTACCTCAGAACATGCTTTACAGCAACCAGATAGACACTCCTCAGATCTGTCAGGAACTGACTCAATGTGTTCACTGCAAAGCAAATATCTAGTCTCGTGTTCATCAGGTACATCAAGGACCCAATCATCTGACAATACATAGAGACATCAACCGGCTCAGATGAAGCATCACATAGAAGCTTCAAATTCGATGCCATAGGTGTGGCCATGGCCTTGCAATCCATCATCCCGAATCTCTTCAGGAAATCTACTGTGTACTTCCCTTGACCAAGGAAAATCCCACTTGCACTCTACCACACCTCCATACCTAGGAAATAATGCATCATTCCCAAATCTTTCAAATCGAACTCAGCATCAAGCTTCCTCTTCGTATCTGCAATCAATCGGTCATCTCCTGTTACAAATAATTCATCCACAAACAAGAGTAGAACCAAAGGATTCCCTTCCTCAACCTTGTAATAAAGGTTGGAATCCGCTTTACTCTTGGTAAAGCCCAAACTAGATAAGAAACTGTCCATCCTGCCATACCAGGTTCTTGGAGCTTGTTTCAAGCCATACAAGGCTTTCTTCAATCTGCACACATATGACTCCATGTCATGTATTTCAAAACCGAGTGGCTGCTCTACATATACTTCCTCTTCAACTCCACCATTCAAGAAAGCAGTCTTGACATCCATTTGGTGTATTTTCCATTTCATTGCTACAGCCAGGGCAAGTATTGTTCTGATGGAAGTATACCTAGCTACATGTGCAAAAGTTTCTTCATAATTGGAAGGCTCTTTGTTCATAATGTCACAGAGTAAAGAAACATAGCTGGTATGTGATCTGGTTCTCTTCTTTGCTCTGTGTTCTTCTTCTGGAATGCCAAATCTTTCTGCATCTTGAATGAGCTCTCTAGCCCATGCAGGTTTCCTCTTGTCAGAGTTATCCTCACGGGGTGGATCTACAGGTTCTTGTGGATCTTCAAACTCACGAACAACTTCTGGAACTGCTTCAGTCATGGTAATGTCTTGAAATCTAGTTTCCTTAGGTTCTTCATAAACTTCGATAGGTGCCTTCCTTGATTTGATGAATGCTGAGTTTTCATCAAATGTTACATCCCTGTTGACATCAATCTACTTGAACCCTGGAAAGTATATTCTGTAAGCCTTCGAGCTTTCACTGTAACCCACAAAGATACCCTTCTTTCCTGAAGGATCTAGTTTAGTCCTCTTTTCCTTTGGAACATGAGTGTATACTGGAAAACCAAATATTCTGAGATGACTGACTTCAGGTTTCTTACCATAAAAGGCCTCTTCTGGTGTCTTGTTGTCCAGTATCTTGTGGGGTGTTCTGTTATGCACATATACAACTGTTCTAGCTGCTTCTTCCCATAGATGCATAGGTAGATCCTGGTCATGCCGCATTACCCTTGCTACTTCCATGATAGTTATGTTCTTTCTTTCTACAACTCCATTCTGTTGAGGATTATAAGTAGCAGTCAACTCCCTCTTAATCCCTAAATCACTACAAAGCTTCTTGAAGTCACCTGAGGTGAATTCTCCACCATTGTCGGATCTGAATGTTTTGATCTTCTTGTCAGTTTTATTCTCCATCAAGGTTTTGAATTCCTTGAATTTATCAAACACCTCATCTTTGTTCTTCAAGAAGTATACCCAAGTCTTCCTGGAGAAGTCATCAATAAATGAGACATAGTAAACATACCCACTCAGAGAATTGGATGACATAGGACCGCATACATATGAGTGGATGATTTCCAGGATGTCTTTTTCCTTGCTTTCACTGCTTGGGAAATCCTTCTTAATGTTCTTACCTTTTGCACATCGTTTGAAAAAACCTTCATGTTTGGTCTTGATTTCAGGAAGACCCTCAACAGCCTTGCTTGCAATTGGAAGTGCTCTATAGTGCACATGAGCAAGTCTTCTATGCCAAAGTTCACTTGGCTCCATGGATTCATGTACCATGGCATGTTCAGGTTGTCCCTTCAATTTATACAAACCTCCCTCTTGCTCTCCAATCACTATTGCATCATCTATGTTCTTTCCCTTTGGCCACATTAGGACTTGGCCATCCACAAATGCAACCCTCATACCTTTTGCATCCAATGCAGAGATGGAGAGTAAGTTCCTCTTGAGCCCAGGTACGTAAAGGACTTCTTTCATCTTCAAAGATCTTCCAGAATCTAGGTTGTAGGAGGCTTCAGCACTTCCTTTGATTGGGTATTGATAATCATCCCCAAGTTTCACCTTATGGGGTGATTCATGTTCAGATAGATTCACAAAAGATTCCTTAAACCCAGTCATATGTTTGGAAGCCCCACTCTCAATCAACCAATCATTACAACCATGGGAGATAGTACCTGTGAGAGCAAAAATTAGAACATATTCTTCTTCACTTGATGAGTCATCATCACTATTACTTTCTTCCCTAGCCTTCTTCTTTGGGGGTTCATCATCTTCAGTAGCATGAGCATGATATCTTCTTTTGTTATTCTTCTTCTTCTTATTGAAGTTGTTGTTGTTGTCTTTATTCTTCTTGGGACAATCTGAAGCAAAGTGTCCCTTCTCATTGCAATTGAAGCATCTGAGATCTTTCCTATCTTTATGATAATGGTGGTGTGAGGATCTTCTGTTATGAGATGATTCCTTCTTGGACTTGCCTTTCTTGGCATGTACTGTGAGAGCTTGATCTTCATTTCCCATCTTTTCTTCTCGAGTCACAAGCCTAGATTCTTCTTGAGAGCATTCTTCCTGCAATATGTTGAAGGAGATCAACTTCTTCCTTGCACAAATTCCTTGAATGAAGGAATCCCATGACCTGGGTAGGCCATTTAGAGTGGTCATCACCACTTCACCATTCTCCACCATTTCATCCACTGCTTCTAGTTGTTCCTTGATCTGGGAGACCCTTGAAAAATAAGATTGAATGGTTTCTCCATTCTGAAACTTTACTCCTTTCAATTGGTTCCGCAGGGTCATCTTCCGATTTATGTTCTTCCCTTCAAATAGCTTGGTCAAAGAGTCAAACATCTCCTTGGGTGTCTTTAGAGAGGACACATGGGGTATGAGATGGTGTTTAATGGAATCAGCAATGATTCTCTTTGCCTTGACTAGGTTCTTCTTATGCAATACCTTGGCCTCTTCATCCTCTGGGATAGGGATGTCTTCTTTCACATATGAGTCCAACTCATTCTCTTCCAGGATTAACCCAATCCTATACTTCCAAGCTCGGAAGTTATCAGCTCCTTCAAGCTTATCCTCAAGCTTGGTGTGGTGAGACATCTTAAAGAGTACTTCAAATGGAAATAGAAAATGCTCGGAATTGAATTATGATTGGATAGGTAGATGCACCTTGATGAGTAGAGTCAATCTACTATACTGCTTTTCCAAAAACTATGGAGAGAAACCCAATAAACAAGAAACTCAAGTTTTCGTCATTGCAAAATGTCTTCTTCTCAGGTTAGCTCTGATACCATGTTAAATTTTGAGCATTAATTCACAATACTCTAGGATCTTTAATGAGAGAATAACATATACAATATATCAATGCATGACAATCACCATAAGCATGACAAGCATCACAAGAATCAAAAGCATGAGAGACAAGAGACACAGAGTTTCCGTGGGGAAAACCCTAAGGTGAAAAACCCCACAACTTCCTCAGAGATAGAGAGAGCAATGGATCAACCAAAGTACAACCAAAATACACTGAGATAGTCTCCTAGTAGCAGATGATCCTCCTCCTCACTAGTGCGCCACTTTTTGAGTGAGAGTGAGATACTTTTCCGAGTGATCTAAATAGAGATCACCTTATCTCTATTTATACTAATCTGTTTTCCCAGTGACCTTATGGGATTGACTTGTCTAGCTAGGTACATCCACATTATAATATATATTTCAGGGCCGACCCCACACATGGTGGTATAATAACCCATCGGTAAGTACACACACTTGCGACACTTGTCAATCCACATGACGACACTTCCTTATAGAGGAATGACACATCTCTTATAAGGGTACAATAAATATATATAAAATACACAGATGAAATACATTCCGAAGTTACATATACATCAACAAGATTGGGAGTCCTTTGTAGTTACGCCATGACGTTGCGATAAAGACTCATACTCTACTTTGTCTTATGCTGGCCATCTCCCATAAGGACTCCCTTATTTATATCAAGTTGTGACTGCATTGCATCATCCTGCTTGTCGCTTGAGCCTTGTGCTTGCTCCCGCTTATTATGTTATTAGCTTGGTGCCTGAGCAGTTTCCTTGTCGATCCCTGCAGAGCTTACATTTTCCCTCCACAATTTGATCACCTTTTGACCCCGAGGGAACATCACCCCCAAGTGTCCACATCCTGCACACGCTTCTTTGCATTGATCATAGGTATGTTCCACTGCTTGGAACTAGTTTGCTCGCTATTTGAAACTCGTTCCCTCACTTGTTGTACTATAAGCAATTTTATTCTTTTTCAAGCTTGACCAAATATGAAAAAGACCAAAAAATCAAATATTCCAAAAAGCCGGATGGGATTATGGTTACTACTTCTGGTTCGCAGCTGTTGTGTCGCCTTTGAACAGAGCATTCATTCCACTCCGTACATTATGATTCAGGACTATAGTTGGACCTTAGGAGCTGTACTTGTTTCTTGGTTTACTCCACCGATTGGTTAAGCTTCCAGTCATTACGGAGCCCTTTGTGATGCCTCTTGCATTGCATAGTTTATATTAAGTCTATGCTACCTAAGTCTATCCATCTGCTCATGCTCTTGTTCAAAGGAAGTCCTAAAACCAGTGTTGGCCACTCCTCCGATCACTTGACTATTGCATGTCGGCCATCCTTGTTGAGTCAGTCCGTTTCACCTGAGTTCTTCCAAATATTTCAGCATAGCTGGTACCTTGTGCTGGTTGATGGGGGATGCCTTAATTCCCTCCTTCTAGTGAGTCTCATTCCGTCAACTTCAACCCATTTATTCCGGAACTTGAGGCTTAGAGTTCGGTTGAGTACCTTGAGGCTTGCAGTCATTAGTGGCAAATTCTCCCACCATAGACATTTTTGGGAATTCATCAATGTCCCCTAATCGATGGATTCATCCTAGTGTTCGACTTCAACACATCTATTCGCACTTTGATGATATTGCTCTGTGCCTTGATGCCCATTTTCATTATTGGTGGGTTATCTCACGTCTGTTAACGGTATACATCATTGACCAGTAATCAAATGATGTCACATCAGGTTCAACCTCAACTCCTCTATTCACTTGATGGGACTTGCACCGTCAAAGACTTGTGTAGAAGACCCCAAGTGATAGTGGCATTCCACATGCTACTTATGACTATGACTTTACATTTGAGATATCAGCAGTTTGTACCTCCAGTTTGCACCAATTGTTTCCTTTTCAACATGAGACCATATCTTATTGTAGAAGGATCATGGCTATGATCACTTATGACATATGTACCTCCTATTCATGGCCATTGTATCAGATTGTTGTACTATACCGACATGTACTCAAGGATACTATTGTAGTATGACGAGTGAGCCGCTCGTTCCACTTGTGTCTCCATCACTCCACTTCTGATATTTATAATGTATTTCGGTCATCGTAGCATCAGTCTTTGACCTAACACATTAGGGGGCATCTGTTACAACGTAATTTTCCACCTTGTGAGCATCAGGACTCTTTGGCCTAGAGGATCCATTTTACTGACTCAGATCCACTTTTTATCCTCTAGAGACACTGTTTTTCCCTATTTTTTCCTCTGTATGCTATCTGCATCATTATAGTGGGTGTACCCACGAGTTGCATCACTATAGCCCAAGGGTAGCATGTAAAATGGTAGAAATCACTAGTTAATTACTTTTTACTCCCAAAAAGCGGTCATTGGGTGACCTTTGGCCCTCCATCTGCCCCAGAAATGCCTCGATGTGTACTTTCACCCACCTTTAAGAGGACTATATATTGAGCACATATGGCTTATGGACGAGAGGAGAAAGGAGAGCAAGAGAACTCTAGTGTATTTCTGCCCATATCTTGAGTCTACACTCATTGATCCTTGTAGTTATAAACCCTTTATGTTCACCTTCCAAACTCCTATCATAGTTTGAGTTTGCCATTCCATGGAGGATTGAAGTGGTGGAGGCACAAGTGGATTGACCCGGATCTTGGTTCAGATTGGTTTCCGACAAGAGGTCGTATCACATTGTACTTCTTGTTATTTATTAATAGAAATACTCATATTCTCATCCATCAATGTTGTGAATGTGTTTACAGTACATTGGGTTGCATTTACTTATAATATCATCGACCATTGCTATTGATGATGTTAATGTCATTTATATATTATATGTGCTTGTTGTGTATTGGTTGTCAAGACTAATTTGCAGGTTCAAGTGCACGGATTGAAAGCTCCAACGGGGATCTACATCAAACGTTTGGATCGAGGTTGGTTGTGTTCTTCATTATCTTAGCATTGGGAATTGAGTTAATTTCTGGTAGTCAGCTGTCTGTTGTGGTCCACCCCAAGCCATAAGAATTTTTCTCCAACATAGTGTACCTGAGGAAATTGTAACCGATCAAGGATCTCAGTTTACCTCCAAGTTAATGAAAGAGCTTACTGACAAATATGGTATTAGACATTGTAAATCTTCACCAGATCACCCGCAAGCCAATGGTTAGGTAGAATCCACTAACAAAGTATTAGAAGCAATCCTAACTAAGACTATTCAATTACACCACAAGGACGGGGAAGATAGGCTTCCAAAAGCCTTGTGGGCTTATAGAATAACATGGAGGAACACCACTGGCCACACACCTTATGAACTCGTTTATGTTAAACAAGTTCTTCTGCTTATTGAATTTCAAGTCAAAACCTTTTGTATGGCTACACAATTAGGGATGAATCTAGAAGAAGCACAAAGACAACGAATCCTGCAAATAAATGAATTAGACGAAATTAGGCAAGATGTTATTCAACGCACAATCTTAATACAAAACCAACGCAAAAAATGGCATGATATATACATTAAACAAAAAGAATTCAAAGCTGTAAAAATTCACTACTTTTTTATTCAAGATACAAAACTTTAAAGGTAAATTAACTACTCGTTGGATGGGTCCATATAAAATTGTTACAGCTTTTGATAATGGATCCGTTAAAATTAAGACAATTGATGATTCGCAAATTTCTTTTGTTGTAAATGGACATAGACTTAGACTTTATCATCAACCAATATCTAAACAAGAATTTGTGCAGAATGCCTTAAAGCAAGAGGAAATGGAACTGGTAGAAGAGGAAGTCATTTCTCCTCCTCCTAGTCCTTGAATTATTTTGGGTTATCTTCTTTTGTATATATGTAAATATGTTTTTTTATTTTCAATAATAATGAGTCATTTCTAACAACTGATTGTATTTTTTATAGTAAATCTATTATGATCAATTTGTAAAATATTGTCAATAAAATTGGAAGACTCTTTTTCCTTTCGTTAATTTGAAAATTTTACATAACTTGTTTTGTACATATGTTTTTGTTTTAAATAAAATTGGAATCGTCTGACAAGTGGTTTTGCAGCTTAATCACAAGAACCCTATCTTTTTAATCAGCTCATGTGATATTATGAAAAAAGGGAAGTGCTCTAAAAATAAATACTTATAGTTCCCCTTCTCTTTCAATTATTCCTAAAAATTGAAAATTTATAGTGAAAGGATAAAGTATTCTTGATATCATTTGTAACCACTTTTTTTTTTGTGATTCTGTATATGGTATTTGATTCAGACATGCACGTTTCTGATTTATCATTAGAACAGTTGCTCAAATACCTACTTTAATTATTATGATCTCCACAAAACTCTATCTTACACCTATGGATTGCTAGTTCATCCTGGACTTATTATCAAAACTTGCCTCTAAAGCACCTTTAAAAGGTAGCCTAAAAAGTGGGTGATATTTTCTATTTTGTGGGGAACATTACTGACCTTTTATGATGAAGATAGACTGTGAATTCAAAGAACAACTTTAGGTTATTATCTTTTGGAATGATCTGTAATTTAGGCCATTATAAATGAAGTTACTCATAAGGTTTGTGCTAAAAATTTGAATTATGTGTTTAACAGGCTTAGCACACTCTAGTGCCAACCGGTTTCCTTACAATATATATATATATATATCATTATACGAAGCAAACCCGTCGGGGTACTGAATAGGCTCGCTGGCAACGGGTCCATGCTAAGTAAAATCTTAAACAAGGAAGCTCGGTAAATGCAAGTAAACCCGTCGGGTACTGAACAGGCTCGCTGGCAGCGGGGCTATGCTTGCATGGTACCAAGATAAAATTGTCGGGGTAATGAATAGGCCTATTAGCAGCGGGTCAATATCGGGTAAAATAGGTTTGGATAATGCATTGCTATTCACATAGCTCATAAAAAAAACTGAGTATACAAACACATGTTTAGGCCGATTATTTATACTGTCATTAGATAATGGCTGTAAGTTGGACTTGGACCCTGTCATCTAATTCAAACAATACCTAGGATATGAATATACTAGAAATGGGACTCATAAGTATAGTAGATCTCACAAATTTTACGGTGAACCTTATCTATATTCTTTGGATGACAAGAGATCTTTACAATGAGTCATGGACGCCTAAATTTTCCTATGGCATTTTTCGCATTTCTTACACTGTTATTCTTCATATGCTCTTTTAAGCATTGTTGTATTCTTTTTGATGAATGTACATATCTAAATCATCTACATTTATTAGTTAATATTTCATTTCCTTATGAAAATTATCACAATATTTTAAAATCTATCCGTAAGACTTTCAATTTTTTTTTTTTTAATTTTAATCATTTTCTCTTTGATGGCTTGAGGACACACCATATTTTTGGTTTGGGGGGAAGATTAGAATTGTTCTTAATCTCTGAATATTTATAAAAAAATTATTTATCTCTGGTACAATGACAAATGTTTTCAGGTTAATGCAAAAGCAGAAGAAAATTGATCTAATCAAGAACAAAAAAGAGGAACGCAACTAAAAGATACAGAAAAGCAAAGTTTACAGCATCTATTGTGCACTAACAGCTTCAGAAATTCTCTGCAAAATCATCTTTGGTCAGCATTAATAATAAGATCTTGTATAGACAAAAGTCTATATGAAGGATTGAATGATAGGTCGAATGTCGATCCGAACGAGGCAAATAAACAATGTTCTGAATGGAGTGCTGAATGAAACCATAGCCTATAACAACTTTATTTAATATGCCAAGATGTTCAAATTTGAATATTATTGATAAGTTAATTGGCTAATTATGACAGGGATCAATCAAATGTTGATTTCACACATGTCTTCCTTCTCTTATCCATCTTGCCTCCATTAAACGAATTAATTATGCATCATTGTGAATTATTGCACGACTGCCATTTGGTCTTACTTATCCTGTTGTACAATTTGCCACCATATTGATCGAATTATGATCTTTCACATGTAATCTATTTTCATTACGTGAATTACATTCAACCTGTCCAAAGCTCGGCTTTGGACATGGTTGAATATATTATGAACCACACGTATTCACTAGATTCACACATCTCTATGCTGGCACTTAACTCAAGATCTTCGAATGACAGGTGCAATATTTTAAGCATGCCAATCCCTCGTCCACTGTCATTCAAACAATCAAATGGACCTTAGTTTAAAATGGTGATCGCGTGAATTCTGCCTCAAGCTGTTTGCTATCCATATTTTTGTTGAGTCGTGTCCTCTGCAAATTCTTGCACTTCTTGTATCCATTCGCATCCCCCCATCCTCTGTCAATGATGCTAATTCATTACGATCCTGGTAGCTACCAGGAACGCCTCCGCATTTCTGAGTTTAAAGCCTGCCGTGAAGTGTTTTTGCGAGCAGGTTGGGGTCCATTTCTCCGCCTTCTCCAAGGCCACGACCATGATATTTCATTACTATTCGCTAAAGGTTTTGATGGAAAGATGGCCAAGGTTTGCCATCTTGTTTACTCCGTGACAGAAGAGTCAATAGCATTAGCTACCAAGCTCCCACGGGAAGGTACCCGATGGCACAAGCATATCTTCCTTCCACGGAAGGATCAAGAATTTTCCTTGAAGACCGATTTTCAACACGTTGCTAGTATCAAAGGTTTTTACAAAGGATGGATCAAGCTGGAGTACTTAGATCCTCTTACCGTTATCATCCACTTAATCACTTTTGAGGGTAAGTTCACTGTCTTTAAAGCTTGCCATTTCAGATTGTTAACACATTTCGTCAACAATCAGACCCTCAACTTCCCATTTTATTTTCTAAAGAGTTTTGAGAAGATGTCTAGCCAAGTTAGGAAGAATACTGTTAATCCCTATGGTAGCTTGTATAATCATTGTCTCATTAAAATCTTGATCCTTCACCAGTTGGAAGAGAGAGGGAAAACCTAGGATCGTTTTTTTTTTGAAATACTAAAACCGCATTTGATTGAAGAGTCTACTATCAAATCATCTCCCTCTCGAAAACATTGTTTCCAATCTGGTATTGGTGAGCCTACCCAATCCTCTACGCAAAAAGAATGAGACACTAAGCATGTACGATTTGATGAGGATCCCTCAGGTGATAAGCACCTTGTCCAATCATCACCTTCTCCTGAACTTACCCTTGGTGACCCTACTTCGGAACCTCCACTCTTTTCAGAGCCCACTAAATCCACAAGAACAATTTGTGACCAGTCTGTCATTTAGACTATCGTTCAACCATCATGTTCAAATGTCCATTCAGATGACTATACCTTTGAATCACCCCTCCTCACATTGGCCAATGTATCTGCTCGAATGAGTGAAGCCTCTGCTAGTGAAAGTCCTCCTGCACACAACAAAGAAAAAATTCTTGAAGATCATACTGTTGAGTATGGAAGATTTTCAAAAGAGTTGAGTCCCCCAAAGAGCATTGAACATCATAAAGAACAACTCATTCTGACTCAGTAGGAGATGGATAAGTTGATCCAAGTGATAGCACAGTTGATAGACGAGAATAAAATCTATGTGGAGACAATTTCTGAGCTTCATGAAGAAAACAAGGCACTACATACACAAGTAAAAGACATTGAATGGTTGGTTAATGCCAAAACAACATCCCATACTGCCCTGTGGATGAGGTATAATTCCTTCAAGAACCAATTCAAGAAGCTCCAGGCCAAATCTATATCCTCATCATCCCAGTCGAAGGCTTCTGCTACTGTAGCTCAGCCTTCTTCCTAATTTCTTTCTGTTTTTCTCAGTGGGACCTGGCATATCTCCGGTTTGGGGGAATGTTGGTGTCCATTTTGTCACTATTTTTATCATCAAATCTACTTTGAATGGCGTTAATTTCACTATTTTTGATATAATAAGTTATTCTTTCCACCATTCAGCACATCAAATAGACCAGGTATGCATGTATTCGTTTATCATATGAATTTTGGTCAAGTCTTGCTATATTGTGATTTATCAATGATTAAAGTGACATTTTCAGTCATGCATGGCATTTAGTTTTGATCTACAGGCTATGGTTTCTCAAACGAACTTCCATTCAGACTGCGTGTTTATGTTGCTAATGTTCAATTGCATCCAGCTCGTCATTCAACCTTTCATTCAGCTCCCGAAATCCACGGTTGGCATATTTCTAGCTATTAAAGTCAAAACCGAGTATGTGGGTTCTGTTAGCCACATGATGGTTACGGTTAATAAGCTCCTGTTCTAGAATATTCGCCTTCCTGCCTTCCAAACCCGACAGCACATCCTACCTCCATGTCAACACTCCACACACCAATTTCCTTGCTCGTTCGGCCTGGAATCACGCACGCCCATTCATGCCGGTGTTCTAGAAGAGTTCGTCCATCCACGCTCAGTCCTCCAACACAATTCTCGTTCCATGTCAAAGGAAGATCGATGCTCCAAGCAACTGTGTGAAGGAACCGACCCTGTGAAGCCTGGTGGATGCTCCCTGTGTTGTCATGCATCACTCAAAGCAGCCATTTGCAGTCATAAATGCCTCTATTACTAGAGAGGTCGACTCTGTCGACCTTCTCATCCATTGTAATTTATAAATAGATTCTTTGTATAGAGAAACATAGTTAGTCGAGTTAGTATGTTGGAAAAGATCATCAGATTAGTAGATAGTTCGTAGAATTTGCAGCAGATAGCAGACGTTTTGTAATTTTCTCAAGTTAATGGAATTTCTAGTTTGTTGATGTTCTAAGTAACTAAACCAATTTAGTTTTCCATCTCTAATTGCTAAGAAGGGCCCCTCATCAACCGGAGGTTTTGTTCTTGTTTTCTGCATTTTCTTTTCTGCAAATAGTTAGTTTATTTTCCAGTATATGTAATTAATTTCATTTTTCTGTACATGATATTTCTTTCTTATCTGTAATTTATATTATGCTGCTAACCTAGTTTGTGTTTACAGAATTAGTAAATGGTCGACCAAAGTATAGCTTTGATAGTTTAATTTCAGTCTTTTATAATTAGATAGTTTGTTTTCTAATCTCCTGCAATTATATAGGACTTAGTTAGTTGTTGTTTCCAACTTAGTTTACAATTAGAATTAGATTCATTAGCTTCTTCTCTGTAGTTGTAGGTTAATTCTATCTCTCATCTCAATCTTGCTTTAGTATATCATAGGAATAGTTTATCTCTCCAACAATGATTAGAATATGTTGCTCTCTATTATCATAGCTTCTCAACAAGTCTTCTCACTGATTTCTTTGCATTGTAGGTTCATCTGCATTCTCCAGCTGACATTAAGATCATCGAAACTCTCATTTTCCTTAGTTTAATTCATTTTTCGTCATCCAGATTGTCATTCGGACAGTCATCCAGATCGTCATTCAGACTTTCATTCTTTCTGCACTATTTTTATGCTCATTTTAATTCAGTTTCTTAGTTTTTCTTAACTGTAATCCTTCCTGCTCTTAATTAGTATTCTTAACCATAATTAGGCCCCTGTTTTACATTCCATAAAGTTTTAATTAAAGTTTTGTTATCATTTTTAGTTGCTTTAACTGTCTTTTAAATTATGTATTTCATATTTAATTTGCTAACATGTTGTTGTTTCAGAATTTATCAGTTTTATTCCTAGTCTAGTTTATCACATGTTCTTAAGATTTAGTTTAGATTAGAATTAATAATTTTATTTTCCAAATATTATAGTTTTGATAGTTTCATTTATTAAGAATTAAGATTAGTTTCTTATTTTTAGATAGATAATGAAGATGTTTATGGAATAGAATTTGGATTCAGAAATTAATATATTTATCAAGTTTTCTACTTGCTTCTATATAAATATCTTTATCAAGTTTTCTACTTGCTTCCAAATCAAGTTCAGAAGTAAATATCTTTATTAAGTTTTCTACTTGCTTCTAGTTTTCATTAGTTTCATATTATTCTGCTCATGGATAGTAGATAGATCAGAATGTTTAAAGTTAATTGTAATTGGTCTCTTTGTAGTTTACATCTCTTTGTTGAAATTAGATTAGATTTACTTTTGTTTTGTTTTGCTATTACATTTGAAAGTCATTACGATACATTTACTCCAATTCCTATTACTTTTGACGTACAACATCAAGGAGAATGGAATTAGAATTATATGCTTTAGTATAGTCGTGAATAGTTATTGAATTTATTACATAGTCTATCATTTTGTTTTTTATTAACATAGTTTTTTGTTTATGTAATTTATCATCGAATTAATTCATTTCATAGATAGGTCTAATTTATTTACAGTTGTTTTCTAATTCCTAGATTAGAATCTGAAATTAGGTAGTTTCCATTTTCATAGTTAATAGTTCGCTTTTTATAAAGTAGAGTAGTATGATTTGATACTATTCTAGTCTGTTTTTTTAACTAAGTTTGATTTAGTTCTTTTTATTGTTTTCTAGACTCGGTTTTTCATTTTGAAAGATCTTTCGATCTTTTCTTTATTAAATATTTTTAAGGTCTGACAAGCCTAAAATCTTAGGTACCATTCTATCTTAGCCTATACTTTGCCTCAACTCTAAGATTACCAACCTCGATCGATAATTAAATATTAGGTGTTTTCTTTGAGATAACTCACACACCCAACAATCTACAAATTCAAACATGCAGTTAATGGAAGTATTGACAAATACAAAGCTAGGTTTATAGGAAGAGGGTTTCTCAAAAAGAGGGAGTTGACTATGACAAAATTTGCTCCAGTTGGTAGGTATTCTTCCATTTGCACCATTTGGTCTATTACTTCTTGTTTTGGTTAGTCTCTACATAAAATGGATGTGATGACCATATCTCTTATTGGTTTCAATAAAGAAGAGGTTTATAAAAATAAACCAAAATGATCTAAGATACATGGGTGAGACTCCCATGTTTGAAAGATGCAAAAATCTCTTATGGGTTGAAGCAAGCACCACAAGCCTAGAATGCCAAGATTGATGAGTATTTAGTATTTATATGATTTTTGGTTTCCCAATACCTTACCATTTTCAAACCTTTATTTATATTTGATAAATCCGATTTGCTTGTATTGGTCCTTTATACAAATGATTTGATCATTGCAATAAAGCCTAATCAATTAATTTTTTGTTGTAAGGAATTAAAACATGACTTTCATATTAGGGATTTTTGGCCTACGACATTACATTTTGGGGTTAGAAGCTTAGTAGACTGCAAGTGAAATGTTCCTTGGACAAGGGAATTATATCTGAGAAGTTTTCAAACATTTCAGATATTATTGCAACTTTGCCTACCCTCATGGTTCTGAATCTGAAGTTGACTTAAGTGACTTAAATATTAGAATCATGGTAACTCTTAATTTTTAATTAAAATAATTTTATAAAAAGGGATGATTTTTTTTTTTCAAAATGGAGGATATTGGCGATTTTTTGCAGGGGAGAGACCATAGGGGAACTTTATAACTTTCCAAACTCACATGGGAGGAGAACCATATTGATGAATGGATGCATATGGATAATTAATTATATTGGAGTTTGTGAACTAACAATTTTTACCTATTATCGTGATGATGAAAAATACATGAACTTGTCTAAACTTTAACAGATTGCCGAGAGGGTCAAACGACAATGGTTTTGTTAAAAAAAAATATGAACGTGACTAGTATGACGAGCCAAACATAATGACATCTACAACTTCATGACATGACAATATGTTAAGAGGGAAAGACACAACAAATATTCAAGCTTGATGCGACACATAATGCAACTTGGAAGATATGTCATCTAAGGGATAATATGAAAGCAAAAATGGTGAAATAAGATATGGACAAGATAAGCGCATTAAAATGGATGTGACAGTACATATGAAATTATATTGAAATTTTTTTCATTAGGTTATCCTATGGCGTCATGTTTCAACACTAGCTCATGTCTCTGAATCCATCTACAATGTTACAATTTACAAAATTTTAACACTGTAGATGGATTCAAATACCTTGAAGGGGTCTCTGAATCCATCTGTAGTGTTAAAAATTAGTAAATTGTACAAATTCATTGTCAAAATTGTACTTTTCCATTGTCGGAGTGACACAACTAAAAATGACCAAATAAATGACCAATTGTTATGTGGTCATTTTTAGTTTAGTTCTTATCCCATGACCAAATTGGTCATTTATCTTGGTCATTTTTAGTTAGCTCACTTCAAAATTTTCAATTTTGGTCATTTATCCTGTGAAAAAACTATGGTGACCAAATTTTTTGGTCACCTGGTAACTTATCTCTCATTTTGTACTAGTGATTGAATATGCTATGAAGTTCTTATTATTAAAATGGTCCTTCATAATAGCTTTGGTTTTATCTTTATGGACTAGGATCCTTCTTCCTCATAAAGGTTTCATCCAAAAATGGATTTTTATCTTGAGCTAAACATTATCATGTCTCATTTCCCTGCTTAGAAGCTATGGGTATTTTGTATTTGGGTGGAAATTGTGTTAAGGAAATTTTTTGGTGAATAAAACACTTTCCTAGGTTAACTAGCTCTTCCTTTGGGGGAAAAAGCAGTAAAAGCGGCAGCTTTCTTCACAAATGCACCCTTCTTCACAAATATTATCCAGAATTGTTTAGGAATGCACCCAAGTGGCCTAGGAGACTTGTAGAACACACCTCAGATGGAATCTTATCCTCCCAAGTTGCCTTGTGGGCCTCACAATGGCAATTTCCTCAATTATTACATAGAATTAACCACAAGTGATTAATTAAAGCATCTTATGTAAATAATTAAATGGTAGAAAGTCTTAAATATTCCAACACCCCCTCTTAAGTCTGACTTGAATGGTCTAAAAAATCAGAATATATAAAACTGCTAAGGGCCAAGTAACAAGACTTGGTCACCCCATACAAAATACTGTCGGTCCACAAAACAAGGATAGAATGAAAACCTCATGGGAAAAACCTTCCCTCAAAACATGGACATATCAAAATTGAAAGGTTGCTGATAAACCCTTCACTCCACCACATGTCCAACCATCCCAAGCGGTGATCTAAGATAGCTGAATGTCTTCTCTGTGAAATCCTTGGTGAAGATATCTGTAGTTTGCTCACCTGTGGGGCAATACTGCAAATCTATGATCTGGTCATGCACTAGTCCTCTGATGTAGTGCATATGAATCTCTATGTGCTTGGTCCTCTGCATCTGTACTGGATCACATGAAACTCTAATGGAACTCTAGTTGTCACAATAAATGACAGTAGGAGTACTAAAGCAATCTCAAACTTAGACAAAATCCCCTGCAACCAGACACACTGTGTAGCAGCATTCACTGCTCCTCTGTACTCTGCCTCCGCTGAAGATAGTGCTATGGCATTCCGTTTCTTGCTGGACCAGAAAACAGGGCCACCTCCAAGCATGAAAACAAATCCTAATGTGGATTTCCTATCAAGGTTATCACCATCCCAATCTGAATCTGTGAAACCCAAGATATCTAAGCTAGAATCTGCCAAATAGTGAATCCCATCACTCTTTGTGCCCTGCACATAATGAAGGACTCTTTTTGCATCCCTCCAATGTAACTCATGTGGCTGCTCCATGTATCTATATGCCACACTCACAGCATATGAAATATCTGGACGAGTGTGAGTCAAGTAGAGTAAGCTGCCAATCAACTGTCTGTAGAGTGTATTGTTAGAAAGCGGTGTAGATTCTTCTTCTTCCATTCTGACTCCAGAAAGGACTGGAGTCTTATAAGGCTTGCAATCAGCCATCTTAAACTTCTTCAATATATCAAAAGCATACTTTGACTGACATACCTTTGTACCTTCTTTTGTTTGTGAAATTTCAAGCCCAAAAAATTGCTTGAGAATTCCCAAGTCACTCATGGAGAATGCTTGGTGCATTGCGGTCTTAAGAGCTGTTATTTGTTCAGTGCTATCACCTATTATTAGCAAATCATCAACATACAGCACTATTAACATAATAAAACCATCAGCAAACTTCATATAGACATTTGGATCAGATTTACACCGAACGTAGGATTGTGACAGCAAAAAATTGTCCATCTTCGCATACCAAGCCCTGGGGGCTTGCTTGAGTCCATACAAAGATTTTTTCAACCTGCAAACAAGGTTTGGATCTGATGTGTACCCCTATGGATGCTGCATATATATCTCCTCCTCGAGTTCCCCATGGACGAAATCACTTTTCACATCCATGTGATGTACTTCCCACCGCTTGGAAGCTGCCACTGCCAAAACTAGTCTAATGGAGTCTTTCTGAGCTATCGGTGCAAATGTTTCATTATAATCAAGTCCTTGGACCTGAGAATATCCCTTTTCTACCAGCCTTTCCTTGTACTTAATGGATGTACCATCCGCTGCTCATTTAGTCTTATAAATCCATTTGCATCTTACCAACTTTCTGCCTACGGTGAGCTTGACTAGCTCCCAAGTTTCATTCTTCTGCAAAGAATGGAACTCCTCATCCATAGAAATCTTCCATATAGGATCATGTGAGGCATCCTCATATGTTTGTGGATCAGAATCTATCATCATATAGCACTTCTCAGAAAGATAAGGATCATTCACATTGAGAGCAGTCTCAAACTGTGATCTAGTCCTCCTTTAGTCCTGAGGGTTACCTGCTGGTTCACCTGCTGCTTGGCAAAGTTTTTGCATCCCACGTAGGCCTTGTAGGTGAGTTTGCATCTGCAATAAATTGATCCTCATCATCATAAATATAAGAATAAAAAATATCAACAACATCACTTACTTCTTCTTCAGTCGGCGGTGAAGATGAGTCCAATTTCTGCACTCTGAGAGGGCTCTTCCTCAAACTGCACACTTATTTCAATGAATGATTTATGAGTTGTCATGTTCAGAAAATTATATGCTTTGGATTCCTTTGAATATCCCACAAACAAACATGGTTGGATTTGGGGCTGCATAGCCCTCCTCTTCTCAATCGAAATCCTAGCCCAAGCCTTTGAGCCAAAAATCCTGAAATGAGAGATATCCGGTTTTTTACCTGTCCAAGCCTCGAAAGGAGTGATACCTTTGAGAGCTTTGTGTGGAAATCTATTATGAATATAGGTGGCACAATTTATTGCTTCATCCCATAGCTTAGGATACAAACCTTTTGCATCAAGCATGCATGTGGCCATCTCCTTAAGAGATCTGTTCTTTCTCTCAGCAACCCCATTCTGCTGAGGTGTATATGGAACTGTATGTTGCATCTGTATACCCAATGAGGCACAGAATTGATGAAACTATGATTTCACATACTCACCACCATTATCATACCTTAACACTTTAATATTCCTACCAGACAGATTCTCAACTGAGGCTTTGAATAGCTTGAAAAACCCAAAAACTTCTGATTTAAGCTTCATGAAATAAACCCAACAGTACCTGCTAAAATCATCTATGAATGTGAGAATGTATTTTGCTGAATTCAATGAATCATGAGGGATGGACTTGCTATGTCAGTGTGTATAAGTTCCAATGGTGCAGTGGTTCTCTCAATGGTAGATCTCCCATACTTGTGCTAGGATGCAGGATTGACAGACACCTTTGGAAATTTTGATATTGGGAAGCCCTATAACCATCTCTTTCTCATGGAGTTGGGAAAGGTATTTGTAGTTTAGGTGGCCAAATATTTCATGCCATAGCTTGCTGGAATCATTGGCATGGGTCAGTAGAGCGGAAGGTGAGGAGTTTGACACAAAATGAGAAAACTTGTAGATTCTAGAACAGTGGTCAGCAGTACCAAATGCAATAATTTTTCCTGTTGAAATTTCTGCTATTTCAACATCATTGGGGGTAAAGGTGACTCTCTTGGGCATCCTTGTATGGGTCATCTGATATACTGGCAGTAGGTTTGCAGCAATTCTAGGGACATATAAAACATTATTAAATGACCCAAACTTGAGATCTATGCTACCTTTGCCTTTGCTAGAGGTTTCAGAATTTTCTCCCAATACAATATTCAGACCATTGGAAGAGTCAAGTGAAGAAAAATACTTACTTTGCAGACACCATATGTCTTGAAGCACCAGAATCAATGATGAATTATGAAGATTGGGAAGTGTCGGCCATCAGTGCATGAACTCTCTCTTTGTCATCGGAATTTGATCCTCCATCTTTTCTTCTTGCGCTCTCTGGGAGAGGGATGTTGGCTTTCTCCAATGCCTGAGTTAATTGGTCGATGGTCTTCTTCATACAAGAGCTTTCATGATGAAATCCCTTGCTGCAATATGTGCATTTTGTCCTCTCATTCTTGTTGTTCAGATTCTTCTTGAAGTTTGATGTCTCTCCATTAAAATTCTGCTTGTCTTTCCACTCACCGGTGGGCTTCTTGAAGTTGCCTTTCTTCTTGCCTTTCAAATTCTTTGAGTCTCCAACACTTAGACAATGGTTTTTTGATGGATTTTTAATGGCTCCCATTAATACCAGATTGTCTTTCTCTTGAGTTAATGACTCCATGAATTCTGAAAGTGACGGGCTCTTCCAATTTTTAATTGCTTTCCGGGTGGAATGGAAGGAGGAGACAAAAATTGAATAGTCCGGGCCAAGCTTGGAGAGAATGGCCAAAACTAATTGCTCATCTTTCTTGTCTATTCCACATTGCTTCAGTTGCAATACAAAAGACTTGAATTTGGAGAAGAAGTCTTGTAGATAATCGAAATTCTCTGGACTCAAAGAGACTAGCTCGTTATCCAATTGGTGGCCTCTCAATTCATCGGCTTTACCGAACAATTCTTAAAGTTTCAACCATACTTCATTGGGTGAAGTGAGGCCATCAGGATGAAATAAGAGTTCTCTGGATGTAGTGAGACATAAAATCCCATAGGATTCATCCCTTCGATTATTCCATTTAGATTTCTCCACTGCTGAGGTTAGCTCAGCTTCTGTTGCCATGGTCACCCTGTAGAGCCCTTTGCTCCTTAGTAGAATCTCCATCTGTGCTTTCCAATCAAAGTAATTGAAAGGAGTGAGGATGATCTGCTGTGTATGATCCATTGCTGCAACTGATATAAATTTTTGACTGAATTTAGAACACTTTTGGATTCCAAAATGCGCCCTGCAGAGAATAGAATTCACCCGGTGAATTGATCAATGCGCCCTTCCTAAGACTGTTGGATCCTACAAGACAATAAATAGATGAAAGGAATAGCTTGATGGATCTGATACCATGTGAAAATCAGATCACATCCAAGAACTATGCAAGAAATTAACCTCTCTCATATAAAAAATCTCACACAACTGCTCAAAGACATAAAAATAATGCACAAGAATGGAATTATGTATTACTTCTCATGAATAATAATTACACCAGCCAACATATGAATGTTGTAGGCTGTTATTAAATAACATTACAGAATTAATTTGAATGGATAAATATGCCAAAAGAATATTCCATCCATCAGACTTTCTAAAACTGCCCATCCCCCCTAGGTGGAAAGTTGGCTTTCCAAATCTGCTGAAAAGCTCACGAATTGCTAAATTAGTGAGCTGAAGGTGAAATATAGGTAAAAAAAATGCCAAATACGAAATTTGGGTGGAAATAGTGTTAAGGAAAGTTTTTGGTGAATAAAACACTTTCCTAGGTTGACTAGCTCTTTCCTTTGGGGGAAAATGCAGTAAAAGTGGCAGCTTTCTTCACAAATGCGCCCAAGTGGCCTAGGAGACTTGTATAACACACCTCAGATGGAATCTTATCCTCCCAAGTTGCCTTGTGGGCCTCACAATGGCAATTTCCTCAATTATTACATAGAATTAACCACAAGTGATTAATTAAAGAATCTTATGTAAATAATTAAATGGTAGGAAGGCTTAAATATTCCAACACAACTTCATAGTTTTTGAGTAACATGCCTGCTATTGTTTTAGCCTTCTTTTCATAATTACATGAAAAATTCAATATGCAAGTTCTGTTGTGTATTGACATTTTCAGCTTCCTTCTACCAATACAGTTCCATATTTCCGCTACAGATCTTTAATAACACAGGATTGGATCCTCTGTTTTCATCCCTTACATCCTAACATGACTGTCTTGAATAAGATTCTAGGATATAGTGTCCCAAGAGATATAGTTTTATATAACCCAAACACCATCGATGACTGTTATCAAAAATACCTCACAAAAATATATAATCGCGGATAAAAGGATGAAAATAGAGTATTCAAAGCTCCATTGTATAAGTAATTATGGACACCTTCATCCACTTCCTTGATATGTAGCCATTCTGTATCTTTGGTAAGTCTGGTCTTTGACAATGTATCTGCTTCGGTATTCATTTCCCTGTAAATATGAGCAAATGAGATGTGGGTAAAAGTACTGGAAATAGTTTTGAGTTGATTTTCTAGTGACTGTAAATTTATGCTCAAAATAATAGTTTCACTCCACGTCCAATTAATGACAAATGATGAGTTTTCGAATACTTCCAGATGTAAAATAATTTTATTGATGGCAATTTTTAAAAGTACTCTCAATGCTAATAACCCCACTTTATTGTTTGTGCCTGTGCCCATATTTGCACAGAAATGGAGATAATGATGGTTTCTCACATAAAGCGCACCTCCAATACCATAGAGCCTATCTTTTCCTTAACAGACAGCATGAAAGAAACTCCAGGGTAAACTCCTATTATTAGTTTTTCAAAATTTCAATTTGATCTAGGATCTTAACTGAGAGAATAACATGTACAACATATCAATCATGGACACAATAAAGCAAGCACACAAGAGACACAGAGTTTCACCGGGGAAAACCAAGAAGGTGAAAACCCCGCAACTTCCTCAGAGATAGATAGAGAAATGATACAGCCTAAGCATAAGAGATAGTCTTCTCCTAGCAGCAGCTTCTCCTCCTCCACTAGTGCGCCACTCTCCAATGAGTGTGTGAGAGAGAAAATAGAAATGTGTAAAATGAGAGAGACACACTCTCTATTTATACACTAACTTGACTTGACCTTTACTCAAGTAGGTCGGCCTCAACTTAACCACTTAACATAATGCTGACTGGGCCGAACCCCACTAGGGTGGTTTAATAACCCTTTGACCCACATGACTCATATAGGGACAACCCCATCAAGGTGGTCGATAACCCATCAAGTATAAGTAACGACACTTACAATATAAATGACGACTCTTCCGTATAGAGGAATAATAACATCTCTACAGGAATAAAAACACTTCCTTATACAGGAATAATAACATCTCTATAGGAATACAATATACATATATGAAATACATTCCGAAGTTACATATACATCAACACTCCCTCTTAACTAGGAAGGTATTTCTTAACACATATATGCTAGCACAAGTCTTCTTCTCTGGATCATCGTCATTGAATCATCGTCATCGTCATTGCTGCTGTTATCTCAATCAATCTCCAATCTACTCATCATAGGAAGTTCTATAGAGCCAGTCCTTTTTCATACTGGATGTAGGCCCACCACCTGTAGGTCTTCATCATCGCTGGCCATACTATGGAATCCTCAAGAATTATTACGTGCATCACAAAACCTGGTTGTAGCATCCCAGGCTGTTACAAGCACACAGCTCTACCTGTCGGATATCCCAGGAGCATATTACATGTGACCCCACAACAAAACCTGGCTGTAGCATCCCAGGCTGTTATGAGCACACAACTCTACCTGTGGGATCTCCCAGGAGAATATTACATGTGGTATCACCACAAAACCTTGCAAGAGCATCCTAAGCTGTTACGAGCACACAGCTCTACCTATCAGATCTCCCAAGGACACATTACATGTAGTCATGGAAAAACCTTGCAAGAGCATCCCAGGCTGTTACCAGCACACAGCTCTACCTATCGGATCTCCGAAGGACACATTACATGCCATAGGAAAAAACCTCAAAAGAGCATCCCAGGCTATTACGAGCACACAACTCTACCTGTCGGATCTCCGAGGGTGCTATTATATGTCCTCCCAGAGCAATGCCTCGAAAGAGCATCCCAGGCTGTTATGGGCACATAGCTCTACCTGTCGGATCTCCCAAGTCAACTTACATGCTCATCTACACAACCTATCCATGGCCACAGAGTATCATCCTGATACTCATGATCATACTGATCATGTCATCTCAGCGAGCAAGCCATCATGTAGGTACAGCTCAGGATTGATTACACTGCCTCTGCAAAACCTGCAAGATCTCCTAGGACTGATTACACTGCCTCTGCAAAACCTGCAAGAGCATCTCAGGACTGATAATATGCCTCTGCAAAACCTGTGTACCATACTTGTCACATCATCATCTTCAGATCATCGTCAACATCCATGGAGCACAACCCAGATGCACACACACAACACTTACACTCACCAGCATGGGAGGACCAACCTCCTACCATCTGTGAAAGGCTCACAACACTTACATCAATGACCATGGGAGGATGAACCTACCACCATGTCTGAACAGCTCAGCAATTACATCAACGACCATGGGAGGACGAACCTACCACCATGTCGGAAAAGCTCGGCAATTACATCAACGACCATGGGAGGACGAACCTACCACCATGTTGAAAAAGCCTACTCAGCCCTTACAACTCACCATGGGAGGGTGAACCTACCACCATGTGAGAATGGCCTAGCCCTTACATCTGCACCATAGAAGGACGAACCTACCACTATGTGAGAATGGCCCAGCCCTTACATCTACACCATAGGAGAACAAACCTACCACTATGTGAGAATGGCTCATGTGCATCTGTGTCTCCGAACTCATCACTTCCTCTTGGAAGGTATCTCGATCTGAAGTACACCAAGTCTCCCTCTGAAGTATTCAAACTTCACTCTGGCAAGCGGCTTGGTTAACACATCGACTATCTACTCATCTGTCGCAATATACAAGAGCTTCACTGCTCCTCTCTACACCATATCCCTGATATAGTGATACTTGTTTACCAACGTGACTCGGTCGACAGGGGTTTGCCTCACTGTCGACACATACCGCAGTCTCCCTGGGCACCGGCCCGGGCAGGTTTGAGCCCACCCAGCAACACCCGCAGAGTGGATGAGGTCTCACTCGGGGCGTCAAGGAAGAGAAGACGGAACCATGTTTCCACCAAGGGAGGAGGAGAGTTGTGGCTACGCAGACTAACTCTATTGTAGTATTTAACCAGAAACTTTAAACATTCGGCAAGGAGTTATAACATAATCGCAGCATTTATCATAGAACGCATTACTTAATCACAACATTTATCATCCCGGCAACAATAAACAGACATTGCATCAAAAAAATATAACATTCATATATCGCAACATCGCACAAAGATTGTACCAGAACATCATCATTATATTACTACCGCAGTCATAAACTAGAAAACAAAACATAGATCTCTGTATACATGCATAAACTTATCTCTTGCTTACTCTTCTTCTCTGACTTCAACTCCTCTCCTAACACCTACAACTCTCATCTATTTATAGGATTCTGCCATTACAATATTTGTCCACTTACAACTGACTTCCTAACCGACAGTATAGACAATTGACCCAATATCTAACTGAATCGGTCCAAATGACCCCAAAAACCCACATTCTACGGTACAACTAACTCACTATTACATAATATATGGTCCAAATGACCCAAAACCCGCCAACTGCGGTATTCGTTAACACAAAATACTCCTTTCGCACCCTCATATGATGTGTCACAGCATCGTCGATACCGCAACATTTCCCCATCGAACCACCTGCCAACAGGCCCCCAACACAATCTTATGGCTTTCCCTCAAGCCACGTCAAGTACTGTACATAGTACATGTCGCGATCTTTGCCTTGAAGTCTGCATACGGTTGTTCGACATTCTGCACCAATTCCTGAGCATCCTTAGCTACTGCCTGACTGTTGATCACATTGTCGGCTGATGGGTGGTCGGCAAGCGTGTTCATGACCTGCTGTCGATACTTTTGTACTGCTTGTAGTGCTTCACTAGCCTGCAGCATCAATTTCCCACTAGTGTCCTGGAATTCTTCCATCTGGGCTGGCCGTATCTTCTAGCATTCATCTACCTTGGTAACCCATTGTTGCAAGTCCTTCAGCTTGCATGAATTAGCAACTTGCTCCATTGGTGGGAGGGTTCTCATCGTAGCCTTTAATGTGGCCACCTGGCCCTCCGCTTCCTGCTGGATTTTAGTGAGTTGTTCAACTTGCTCATCATGAACGAAGGAGCCCCAAAACTGTACGGTTTCGGCGGTGAGCCTGGTTTCCTGTGTTTCCAGCTCCTCCATCTGGGTGGCAACTTCCTCAAGTGCTTTTCTTCGTTCATCCACCTCGGCCTGAGGGGTACCTGGTTTCAACTGAGCCTTCAACAGGTCATTCTCTTGTTGCAACTGAAAAATAGCAGCCCCCCATCCGTTGCACTTGGTTGAGCACGTATACCTCTTCAGTGGGCTCCGAGACATGTTGATAAGCCTATGTGATCACCCGGTCAACCCAAATGTTGTCGTCCCACATGTGAGCCTTTTCCGCAATAAGGAAGTCTTGTTCCTTTTTAAGTGCTTCTAGTGCATGGCCTGTCTCGGCCCACTCCTTCTTAAGGTTGGCTTCCAAGTCATCCATTTCTTTCCACGCTGCGGCAGCCCTATTTGTAAGCTCATCAATCTCGGTAGTTGCAGCTGCCTCGCTTGCCTGCAAGTGTTGAAAGCTCTTGCTGATTTCATGCATTCTATCCACCATTTCCTTGGAGGCGACCCTCTGCATTGTCGCCAGTGCCCTTGTAGGTAGTTCATTAACATTAACAGTCACCTGGGCAATTGACTGCAGCACATTTTGCAAAGCCTCGTTGTCGGTCACAACTGCAGTCGGGGGAATGTTGATATTCTGGACCCGGGGTGTGGTGCAGATTGTGACTGTTTCCTGCATGGGTTCATTACCAGGTTCCTTTTGAAACACTGCATTACACAAAGAATCCATTCGAGCAGCAAGCATAGATAATCCCTCCTCTGCTTTGACGGACATCTTGTCAGCTGCCGCTATAGCAGCATGGTTAAGGGTTGTGATTAACCAACCCAACTACGCCTCTGCTGGTAAATACATCCCACTGATCGTTGCATGCTCGTGGTGCTGTTTTGACCGATTTTCTTCAAGAGCGCGGTCACTATCATTCGCCATTGGTGTTCTGGTTGACTTGTGATCAGAATCATGCCGAATCTACTGATCCTACGCTAATACTTGATCCGCAAGACCCCAATGGCAGACCTCCAGCATCGATCTCAGCTGAACTCATGGGTTGTCGCTAGGCCTCCGGCCACTCATTCAAAATAACCTCCAAATCTTCTATTGTCACCTTATACTTCGTCTGCAACCACTGTTGATTAGTATCCCGGTGAGCTTGGATATGTATGACACTGGGCCGTATTGCAAATGCCATGACGGGTTTGAACCATGCCACAATATCTTCAGATATTTGTGGGATTTGGGTCACTGCATCACAAAGCATTTCCAAATACAGCCAAAACTGCAATTGGCACTCTCGTGTTCGCTCAGGCTCTCGTACATACCAGATATTTTGATAATGTGCCCCTCCTCATTTCACTGCAGCTGGGCAGTCCATACCCTGGTAGGTGTTGGGCTCTTTCCATGCAACCAGAGCAATCAGCAACAACAGCCAACTATATGAGAAATCGCCTCGACCCACTTGGAGTGCTGTGACATCCTCCATTAGTTGATTCAAGATATATAGGGACCAGTTCATCGGGAATCCTTCCGCACATTGCTCTGCACAATCAACTATTCCCGAATTACATTGCTTAGGGCGACCTCCCCTAATCACCTTACAGGACAGGATCTTAATTCCTGTGAGTACTGCCTTATCATTGTAGCTACTAGTCCGATATCCATGCCCATCGGATTCCAAGCCATACTTCGGTGCCAACTAACGCGCCCGCTTCTTCTCATTTTCCTTCCCTTAAACAAACTATGCCGGATCAACGCCATTCTTAGGCAAGCCGATAATGAAAGAAATCAAGTCAACAGTGACCAGGACCTCTCTATCCAACCACAACGAACCCCCATGGAAGCATGAAAAGAGATGCTTTACACAAGCACCAACTTCTGCTAGGCTCCTAAAATGCGGCATGTTAATTAGCCCTAACAAGCCGGCTTGCCACAATCCTCGTGCCCATTCGTGTATCTCTAGAATCGGTGAATTGCATGTCTCAGGCACATATGGTGCTAATGCAATTTCGGGGTGGGCCACCATGTCGTGGTCCTCGTAGTGTAGGTGCACCAGTGGCGACCCAATATCCATTGATCACTCCATCCCAGCCGGGAGTGCGAGCATCTTCACCCTGAATTTCTGTTTCGGTTTTATCTTACGCCGGGTGGCATCCAGACGAATAGGAGGGATGTAACCAAGGATATTACTAGCTGTCTATCCCAACCATTGGTATGATGGATGAAGTGTGTGACTAGACTGCCCTACCTGCTCCGGAGCTTCGCCAGCCACCACAGACCGAAGCAACCTCTTATTCTGTGGAGATTCAGAAGGATGACCTCCTCGGCGCTTCTTAGCAACACTTGATGCTCCCACTGGCATGTTGGCAACCTCGAATCCAAGATCAACAATGTCCGAGGACACAACTTCTTGTTCTATAGAAACCAGAATTAATGGAGACTCCACTTCACTGCTAATGTCCACTATCTCCAGTTCACCTGGCATACCTCACCACTCCTTGGTATATACTTAACAACAACTGGTTCAGATCACTGCAACACTCCACAACAACACATCTTACTAATTGCTTGGTGTCTTTTGCCCAACGTTAAACCATACTTATAGCATCTACCCAAATCCATCGTAATCATGACTAAATCAAGCATTAACTCAACCAATTCCTGTATTAATGAGGCAAATTCGCCATCGATCCTGTCTACCGATCGGCCAGATCTGCCATTAATGCCCATCATTCGAACAGTGCCATTAATTAACTGTCTAAATGTTTGGCATTTATTACTGATTTGACCGGGTCGTGGTCTTGGTCGCAATACTGCCATGAGCCTCCAAACGTGCGGCACAATCCTTCCCTCTTGTGAATACCTGCTTCTGTTGGTGTGCCATCTACCACCAAGCAACCTGCAACACACTCATTTCATTTTTTTTTTTTTCGACTCAGACATTGCACTGCTCCAAGCCCGATCGATAAGGTTTCATCCTGTGACCATTTACCAGCTTGGGGAGCATCGCCCCATCCAACTATTGCAATTGAACCGCTCCACCTGAAGTAATACAATTGATGCAATATGGACCCAGCCAATGCATCTGCAATTTCCCTAAATGTTTCATAAACTTGTTGTCATACAACAACATCAAGTCGCTCTGCTGAAATTGCTTATTTTTTATGTGGCGATCATGCCATGCCTTCTGACAATCCTTCTCCACCCCTTGGTGAAATCCAACGATAAATCAATCCTCTTCCAGCTATATTAATTGCGCTAGACGTTCATCTAATGCTACGACATCATCCATGCCCGTAACAGCTACAATTTGTAGACTCGGAACAATGTATTCCATTGGCATAATCGCTTCTGTCCCATATACCAGCCTAAAAGGTGTCTGACCAGTCAACCTTTTATAGGTGGTGCGATAGGCCCACAATACTGCTGGTATTTTCAGATCCCAGTCGTTGCGGTTCGCATTGCACACCTTTTTCAGTGCATGCTCGAATACCTTGTTAAATGCCTCCACTGTCCCATTCGCCTGTGGTTGATAGGGTGTACTTTTCTTATGCTGTATCTGCAACTCCTCCGTCAATGCGCTGATGGTGCGATTAAGAAAGTGGCTGCCTTGATCACTCAAAAAAATCTTGGGGCAGTTGAAATGAGTGATAATGTGATCAAACAAAAATTGAGTAGCTGTGGCGATAGAACAATCAGCTACAGGTGCCGCCTCAGCCCATCGGCTCAAATGCTCTGCATCGTGATGATGTACCGTGCATCCGTGCGTTTCCCTGGTGGATTGATAGGTCCTACAAAATCCATAGCCCATTTGTCAAATGGTTGCAATGTCACTTGAGGTAGTAGCGACATCTCGTCACGTCTAGACGGCTTGCCAGTTCGTTGACAGACATCGCAAGACCACGCATAGTCCGTTGCATCATTATGTAATGTGGGCCACCAAATCCCTGCACGTAGTACCTTCCTGGCAGTCGCCCGACCGCCATAGTGTCCTCTCGCTACTCCACCATGTGCCTAAGCCAGTATCTACGCTTGTTCATGTGGCAAGACACATCTGTGCAATATCTCATCAGCGCCCAATTTATACAACTCTCCTGCGATGAGCTAAAAGTCAGCAGCCTTGACAACCAACTGCTTCTTCTAACTGGTTGTGAACTCCTCTGGTGCAGTGCCCGTTGTCAGAAACTGAAGGATTTCATCAAAATATTGATCAGCGTCAGTGACTTTAAATAGTTGGGCATCTGGCAACCCATCTTTGATATTAGTTGTTTCCTCCCCCATGTCAATCCGTGACAAATGATTTGGTCCAGCATTCAACCGCCCCGGTTTCACAATGACTTCAAAGTCAAACTCCTGAAACAAAAGTAGCCAACGACAGATCTTCCCCCCCAACATAGGCTTATTGACCAAGTATTTTAATGCAGAATGATCAGTGAACATTTTAAAGTGTCCACCCAACAAATAATGCCTGGACTTCTGTAGTGCATAAACCATGGCCAGACCTTCCCGCTCCGTGGTAGTGTAATTTCGTTCTGCAGAGGACAACTTCCGACTGGAAAAACCAATAGGATGATCAAGGTTTCCTTCTCCGGGTTGAGCCAACACAAGACCCAATGCAACCGATGAAGCATCAACATGGACATGGAATTCCTTACTCTAGTCTGGAAATACCAAGATCGGGGTCGACACCATCTTTGCCTTGAGTGTTTCGAAGCTATCCTGACATTCTGGGCTCCACTGAAATGTTGTGTCCTTCTTCAACAACTTTTCCACAGGGGTAGTAATTGTAGCATACCCCCCAATGAACTTGCGATAATATCCCGTATGACCCAAGGTCGCGTGCAACTGCTTAAAAGTGGTTGGCGATTGCAACCCTAAAATGAGCACAATTTTGGCTGGATCAACCAACAATCCCTGCTTACACACGATATGACCCAACAATATCCCAAACGGTGCACAAAAAATGCATTTCTTGAAGTTCAGCGATATCTGGTGCTGTCGGCATCGCTCAAGCATTAACCGCAGATTTGCCAGATGATCGCGAATCAACCCATAAATGGTCTAATCATCCATATATACTTGCAAAAACTTCTAAATAAAATCTTTGAATGCGGCAACAACGACCCGGGAGAATATCGCGGGTGCATTCTTCAAACCAAACAACATTACTGTGTACTGAAAGCAACCCCATTCAATAACGAAAGTTTTCTTATGGCAATCTTCCTTGGCAATGCGAATCTGATGGTAGCCAGAGATTCCATCAGTGAAGGAGTACATCTCCTGGCCACCCAGTCCTCCAAGTACTTCATCAGTAAATGGGGTCGGGAAAGGGTCATGCAAGTAGGCATCGTTCAACTTTCGTAATTCAACGCAAATGTGCACTTCACCGGTTTTCTTGTCCTGCACCACCATAGGACTGATCCATTCGGACTCTTCCACAGGTTCAATAATACCAGCCTCCAACATGCAATCAAGATCCGCCTTGACCTTTTCTTTATGTCGCGGATTCAGCCAATAAGGTCCCTGTCAAACCAGCTTAGCATTTGGTTTTAATGGAATCTTCATCTCTCCTAAATAACCCAGGATTCCCTTCATTTCGAAAAACTTTGTGGGGAACACATCTTGAAACTCATGAAGTAACTCAGTAACTTTACTCATCATTTCATCATCCCAATAATCCCCAACATTCGCAAACTTTGGAGTAGCCTCTATGTCGATATTCATTTTGCGAAGCTGCAATGGTTGACTGAACGGATTACTTGGCGCAGCAGGTGAGACCACATCGTGACTTCCTTCAGATTCGGGAATGTTAATATTTCGGGGATCATCATCGTCCTCTGGCCCACCGTTGATGTTGAAGCACTTCGTGAGAGACTACATCTGACAGACAATATGTGTGCGGGTCGAGAGGGTAGGCCGTTGGAACAACTTGAAGTACCACATCGCGGATGAGCTGTAAGGCGTTATGGACATCGGGGTTGGCATCCGCAAAAGTGAATGTATGAGTGAAACAGATCGTCAACTCCCCCCATGCTGTAATGACTTGGCACAACTTGGCTGCAGTGTACCACGAGCGCGGCATCTCATCCAAAGTATGGATAAAAGCATGGATCCACTCATCTCGGGTCTGCGCTACCCATAATCATTGGCATTCCATCACATGATCACTAGGATCAGTCCTGTCAGAACCCGAAATTTCTGAAAAATTTAAAATTTTATTTATAACAATAAATGTTAACTAAATAGTATTTCTGGTCCTGTTTAATTTCAGTAACTAAACATAATCTGGTTTAAAAGACTCTGTCTTACTACAGTTGTGATTTCTGTGATTGTAATTATTGACTGTTTTGTTTCAAACTGCAAGGGAAGAGCTAGTCATAACTGACTGGCTTACTTAGCTTACGAGCTAATGCATAAGTTGTCTTCTGTTTCGCAGGCACGCCGGAAAGTAAGGATCACTGTATTTTAATCTTGGTAAGCATCAAGCTCTACTCCCTCGACATGATATTTCTTATTCGGATAGTATCATCAGGTTTTGCGATGAATTACACTGTTTCAGTTATAATTATTGTGTTATGAATATGACTCTATGTTACTGCTGTAACTATCACTGGAACAATTGTTTGTATCATAATTATTGTCTGCATAAAGCGACGTTAGCGTCATGTGATATGTTGTCAACTAATACCGGTGATTACTATTGTGTTCACGTATTATTAACGTGAGTTCGAAATGTGGCGCCTCTAGCGTTGTTCCATTATATTAATCTATATATCGAGATCCAATGTCTACTTAAATTTTAACTTATGTCACCTGACTGTGCCTTGTTTTTAAACTACATTCATGGTGTGAACCAGTAGAAGAAATTATATTTCAACATCTTAATAATAGAGATTATTATTCTCATTGTTTACTGTTTAACAATAGTATCGGTAGAAATACGATGATAGGTTATAATGGCAAATGTGTATCCCGTCATATAGTTTTGGTAACATATTCAATGTATTAAGTGATAATGTGTTTTCATTTGAAAGTTGACTTCCTCATTGTTTAAATGATGGTAGAAATGTAATGTGCTCATGGCATTAATCTATGGCTTGGTTTCAATATATATATATACATTATCATGATTGTGCAACAATCATAATGTTTTCCATACCATGGACAAGATTTATATCCAATATAGTGTTAAGGTAGTATCTACCATACTAGGTTAATAGGAACTCCATATTTGATGTTGACTATATCTCGTTCCTATCATTATAGGGAATATACATACCATGTACTTGGAACTATCGATGGTTCGGTTGCAAGGCATGCACTATATGCTAATTGAGTGTATATCATAGTGTTATTTCCATACGTTTGACTTATATCTATACAATGATTTTGAAATCGGTGAATAATGATTTGAATGGCAACTGAACTATATGATCTCGACCCATATTACGTTGATATATTTCCATGCTACGTGTTTGACTCTCCTCCATGCATTTGGTGATATATAAGCTGTTATCGAAACCCTACCAGGTTATTGTCTTTGCCTTCGGGCTCGGTCCTAAGGGTGAAACCCTCCATGTCTGAATTTCGTCGTTGGGCACTGTAACAACATGCAAGGTGCTGTGGTTCTGGCCTCGTGGTTTCATTCTGTGGTAGGATAAGTCCTCGGCTCTGCTGATAGTGTCTGCTACAGTTTCATTGTTTTCTTGGTCTCGTTGCCATTATTTGTTTGAGTCCCAGCTACTTACAGTCTTCCACTGTTGCGGGTGTAAGCTTGAGGCAGGGTTTCGCTGGGTTTTGCTGTTGTCTTTAATTTATGAGAGGGTTGAGCATTTGAGTTTGGGGGTGTGCTTCTCAACTGGTTCAATCCCAGCTTGAGGGTTTCGTCTGGAATGTTACCTGTCGCGGCAGTCAAGAAATGTTATGAAGGTTTCCCTTGCTCATCCAACTGATGAAGATGATGGGGTTTCAATGCTTGTTCAACTTGTGACTACCAGGTTGTCCGCTGTTACATTCCTCCATGGCTCGGTAAGATAATGTCCATATTTTTCACAGTTTTTATGTTTTACAAATATTGTTTGGATTTACATCGGTATTACTACCCTCGGCATTCGTTAATGTGACTAAAATCCCTCGGCATTCGTTAATGTGCAGGTTACGCGGCTCTGAAGGTGTACAGGGCTTTATCTCCAACGCTGGCTCCTCCGGGTAAGCCTGGTTATCCACGCCTGTCTCTTCCTTTGTTGGTTTTGTGGTTAGGTTTGAGTCTTGGAGGGAAACTCCTGTATAATGAGGTCGTTAATGTCTTTGTGACATGGGTGCAGTCACTGGTATAAATTTGTTTTGTTTGCAACGGAAAGGGTTTTGATACCCTGTTATGTTTATGGAGGGCCATTCACGGCTCAGACTGTATGAGGCCAGGGTTTCGCTGGTATTGTACTTGTATTTGCTAGGCGTAGGGTTCTATCCACGCTGTATAAATTAATGTTTAATAAAAGAATGTGGATGTTTTTCGACTATAACTGTAATAGTTAATTAGTATAGGGTTATTCTAGCGAATTGGGGTTCTGTTTTATGTTTTAAACATATATATGGAAATGTTAACTCGGTGGTAACTGGAAACAGGTTGTAACAAATTTATTTTGGTTCTGGTATAATTATTTAATATAACTGTGGATAAAATTATATACATAAAACTATGTATAAACCCACTGTAGGTTCTGTCTGTCGTATAAGGCATTCTTTTCATTTGTTTTTCAGTCTGTCAAATGGATGTTGTAAGGCTACGGCCGTGTAGGGTTTGTGGACTACTCTAAGGGAGAATATTTATAATGAGATAAATATTATTACAGTGTATAATTATGAAAGTTGGTAACAGCCAATAATGGTTGCGTTTGTTGACAGTTTCACTGTGTGTTAATATGTTTGTTTAGAGATAGGAATTTCTTCAACAGTGCTTGTGTAATACATGTATATGAGTTCGATAACGAACAGAAATCTATGCCTGTAAAATATTTAAAGAAACATTGAAGTCTCTTGAGTCTTGGCTTCGAGCCATTCAATAGATTTGTCTTATTTAAAACAACTCAGTCAACCCTATTATGATAATATGGCTATTAAATTCTAATACTAGATTGAAGGGGAAAAATACTCTACAGTTTTATGTGTTTGTATTTGACTACAATGTTATTGAATAAGATTATATGGAAGTTTGTAAACAATGAAATATTGTTACAGTCACACCCTTTAGTTAGTCGATAGCTGTCAATAATATTCTGAGTATAAACTATATGATAAGATGAGTTTTGTTTATCGGTTAGCTCTATACAAGAATGACCTGTAACTAAAGTTGACTGAAATATGAAACATATATATATATATATATATATATACAGGTATATTTCTCTAATAGGAAATATCTCAAAGTAAAAACTAAGACTTATCTATATCTGTTCTTATGATTGTTTAATAGCTATAATTCTGGAATAGCTATTGTTTAATATTCTGTCTATTATTTAACTATTAACAGAAATTCTAGAAATACCTAAACATGGTATTTGATAACTGTAACAGTAACAAATATGTTCTGCATAGGATAATTACTCTATTTAAATAAAAATAGGGAAAATTCTAAAACATCTGAGTTCTGAAATTTATACCAAAAGAAAATACAGAAAGACTGATCTACTGAAATTGAATACAGTCAAAACATAGTTGAACTAGTCCATTTCATATAAAAATTAATTAAACCAACAGCAGGAAGAGTGACAGAACCTGTAGCTATGGTAGACAATAACAGCAATGGGAGGCTGTTCCTCCCTACCAATTCCTGGAGAGTGCCCAGACAGCACTTCTCAGGACCCCCGAGCTTGCTCTGGTCTAACTGGCTGGAGCTAGGTACAATCAACAATTCCCTCAGCCAAAACAGCTATACTGGAACCAAGTTACTGCAACTTCCTGATTCAAAACACTTCCTTACTGTTTTCCCACTTCCTCAATGGGACTCCTGAATAGCATTCACTTGAATGTATTCTCCCTCTAGAAAAATTGCTGAACCCCCAGCTCAGTTCATTGAGTAGTATTTAAAAGATTGCCTAGGTCTTAGTTGGGCTAACTTTCATTAATGAGCCACCTGCTCAGATTCCACTTTCTTGGGGAATCATGACCCCAAAATATAGGGAAGTTGCCACCTGCAACTCAGGAAGTGTTTGAGGATGCTGCCACTTGTCTTTTGTCCTTCCACCTAATTCCATCCACCAGTTAGACCAGTAACCTCTTTTAACAGCTCTCCCATGCTGTTGTCTCCATAATTTATTTATTAATAATAATTATTCAGAATTTACATTCCATTTCTGGAGACTCTGCTGAGTCATCCATTCCTACTTAGTATTAAATTTAACATAAT
This sequence comes from Larix kaempferi, assembly GCA_027924585.1. NCBI lineage: Eukaryota > Viridiplantae > Streptophyta > Pinopsida > Pinales > Pinaceae > Larix > Larix kaempferi. The sequence goes on along the minus strand of BSBM01000729.1, from coordinate 7,255,073 downwards.
GTCTCATGAATATTAAAAATAATTACATTATTTTAATAAAATTGGGGTATGTGACATACACACCCCCTTAAAATGTAACATCGTCCTCGATGTTACTTATTCTTCTTTTTCAGCCACCTGCTGGAATAGATGGGGATATGCTTCCCGCATCTTACTTTCCAGCTCCCAGGTAGCTTCTTTAGGACTAAGGTGCTTCCATTGCACCTTCACTTGTCCAATTATGCGGTTCCGTAGAGTAATTTCCCTCCTCCCGAGGATACAATCCGGTTCCACCAGAACTTCCCCTTCTGGTTCTACCTGTACAATGTTCCAATCAATAACATGAGTAGCATCATGAACATACTTTTTCAAAACAGAGATATGAAAAACATTGTGTACTTTTAAATTTGGCGGTAATGCTAACTGATAAGCAACTTGACCGATTCTAGCTAAAATTTCAAAAGGACCACAGTAACGTGGTGCTAATTTTGCACAACTTCCTAATCTTAGGGAGCTCTTCTTTGGCCTTACCTTGATGAACACATGTTCACCTACCTGGAACTCTTTAAGAGTTCTTTTCAAATCTGCTTGACTCTTTTGCCGATCCTGGGGAATATTCAAGTTTTCCTGCACTTGTTTCACAATCTGTTCCATTTCTTTCAATAAATCAGGTCCTAACACTAATCTATCTACTGGATTACTCCAAGAGATAGGAGTGTTGCATTTTCGTCCATACAAAATCTCAAAAGGACTAAACTTAGCTGATGATTGATAGCTGTTATTGTATGCAAATTCAGCTAAGTGTAAATAATCCTCCCACTTACCTGGTTGATCTTTAACATACATTCTTAACAGATCTTCTAATACTTTATTAACTCTTTCAGTTTGTCCGTCAGTCTGAGGATGGAAAGAGGTGCTGAAATTCAAAGTGGTGTTTAATCCTTTGAACAAGGATCTCCAAAAATTTCCTGTGAATTTAGGATCCCTATCTGATATAATGACTTTTGGAATACCGTGTAACCGAAAAATCTGTTTTAAAAAGATATCTGCTATGTTTGCAGCCTTGTATGTGGTTTTAACAGGAATAAAGTGTGCTGATTTACTTAATTTGTCTACCACTACCATAATCGAATCATTCTGATGTTGATTTTTGGGTAAACCCGTAATGAAATCCAGGCTGATTATTTCCCATTTCCAGCTAGGAATAGGTTAAGGTTGCAGCAATCCAGCTGGATGTTGGTGTTCTGTTTTTACTTGTTGGCAGTCCAAACACTTAGCTAAATATTCAGCGGTTTCAGATTTCATGTTAGGCCAAAAATATTCTTTTCTCAACATAGTGACAGTCTTTTGATAGCCAGGATGCCCGGAGTAAGGGGTTTTATGAATTTCGTCTAAAATTAACAGCTTAACTGTAGGTGCATTAGGGATATACAGCCTGTCCTTAAACAACAAAAATCCGTTTTCGTTTAAACTATACCCTTTTATCAAACTTTCTGTGGGTTGTTCTTTGGCTGCAGTTTGTAAATGCTGATAATTTTCGTCTAATTTTATCCCTTCAGCCAGCTGTTCATTTAAGTCAGAGGTATAAGTGCTGCTAGCTGATATAAAATTTAGTTTGCATTTCTGCTCAAGGCATCAGCCACCTTATTTTCCTTCCCTTTTATGTGTTGGATTTCAAAATCGTATTCGCTTAGGAATGCCAGCCACCTGGCTTGTCTTGCGTTTAAATTTGGCTGGTCTAAAAGGTATTTCAGACCTTTATTATCTGTTAGTAAGGTAAATTTTCTGCCTATTAGGTGGTGTCGCCACATCTTTAAAGCATGAATTACAGCAGCTAATTCTAGGTCATAAGTGGCATAATTCTTTTCATGGATTTTCAGTTTCCTAGATTCATAAGCAATGACATGTCCTTCTTGAGTCAGCACTCCGCCTAAACCATCATTACAAGCGTCGGTGCAAACTATGAAATCTTTATTTGGGACCGCTATTCTAAGAATAGGTGCAGTTGTCAATAAAGTCTTAAGTTTCTTGAAACTTTCTTCACATTTCGCATTCCAATCAAACTTCTTGCCCTTCTTTTGCAAAGAAGTGATTGGGTTGGCTATTTTTGAAAAGCCTTCAATAAACCTCCGGTAGTAACCGGTAATTCCCATGAAAGATCTAACGTTCGTCACATCTTTTGGTACTGGCCATTCTTCAATCGCCCGAATCTTTTCGGGATCCACTGAAATCCCTTCCTTAGTGACTACATGTCCTAAGTACTGGATTTCATTTTTGAAGAAGTCACATTTACTGAATTTCGCAAAAAGTTGTTGTTCTCTCAGTTCTTGTAAAACGATACGTAAGTGTTCTTTATGCTCCTCCTCGCTCTTGGAATAGACTAAAATGTCGTCGATAAATACAACAACAAATTTATCTAAGTACTTATGCATTATGTTGTTCATTAAGCACATAAAAACAGCTGGGGCATTAGTAAGTCCAAATGGCATTACGACAAATTCGTAATGTCCGTACCTTGTTCTAAAGGCTGTTTTGAAAATATCTTCTTCTTTAATTCTTACCTGATGATAACCCGATCTCAGATCGATCTTGGAGAATACCGTAGCGCCACGTAGCTGATCAAACAGATCATCAATACGAGGTAACGGATACCTGTTTTTGATCGTCATTTTGTTTAGTTGACGATAATCTATGCAAAGTCGCATAGTTCCGTCCTTCTTTTTGACGAAAATCACTGGTGCTCCCCAAGGGGATACTCTGGGTCGAATATAGTTCTTATCTATTAACTCCTTTAACTGAGTTTTCAACTCGTTAAGCTCCAAAATATTCATACGATACGGGGCTTTTGAACTGGGAACAACACCTGGTACCAGCTCAATTGTAAAGTCTAGCTCTCTCTTGGGAGGCAATTCTAGGATTTCCTCAGGAAAAACGTCAATAAATTCATTGACGACAGGGATGTTCTCTACTGTTTTCTGGTTGCTTTCAGACTTATCTGTCTCATCTGTAATAGTTACAGCATAGGTCTTGCACCCTTTCCTGACTGCTCTTTTAAGTTGTAAAGCAGAAATCTGCCTAACTACTGTTTTCCTAGGGATACCCCTAACAGTTACAGGCTGTCCACTACTGTTTATACACCTAAAAGTTTTGTCAAAACAGTTTAAAACGACCCTATGTTGTTCCAACCAGTCCATTCCGATAAGTATGTCATAAGAGCAAAGTGGTAAAACGTTCAGTTTAACTGTAGTTCTAAAATCAGTCATGTTTAGGATGCATTCTTTTACATAGCAGTTTACTTTCCTCTTTGCCCCAGTAGCTAATTGTACAGACCAAGAATTATCAAACCTTTCAACAGTCAATTTACATTTTTCTACCAGCTGAGGTGAAATATAACTAAGACTAGCACCTGGATCTATTAATATAGTAACTGGGGTTTTGTTAATCATATCTCCTACTTCCACCATGGAAGTTTGGTAGTCAGCCTGACGGTTTTCCAACGCTGCATTGATTCGGGGCATAGTTCCTGCAAAATCTCCAACTGTCATTTCCTCTTAAACAGTATGAATATTGCTGATTTGTTTCTTTCTGTTTGGGCAGACTGAAGCATAATGCGGCCCATTACACTCCGAACACTTGACAGGTTCTTTTCGCTCAAAGTTTTTAGTGTAGTTTCCATGGTTATTAGGAGTCTCTTTGCTGTTTTTGTAATTGTTTGAATGGCTGACAGCTCCATTTTTGTTTCCTTGAAAACTTTTACTATTAAAATGGTTCCCGTTTTTGCCATTCTTGAAACTTTTATGGGGAACAAATTCCTTTTTCTTGTACTCGATCAGATTGTGGTTCTTTTTGGCTTTCCAGCTGGCTATTCCCTCTTTCTTTTTATTCTGTTCATAACAGAAATTTGCCTTGCGCATAGCTTCTTCCAGTGTTTTGGGGTTGTCATATTCAATTCTGTCCTTGATATGATAGGGCAGACAACTAAGAAACCTCTGTATTTTTGGTTTCTCTTCGACAAAATACGGTACATAACGCAACAGACTTAAGAATTTACTGTTTAAATCCTTCATCGTCATAGATCCGAGCTTTAGTTCATAAAATTCTTTGGCCCTCTCTTCATAATACTGTTCGGACAGGAATTTCTTCTTGAAGTATCTTTTAAAGGTACTCCAATTAACTTCTCTTTCTTTAATCCCTTTGACCCCTTTCAGATCTTGCCACCATATGTCCGCCTTTCCCGAGAGGTTGTAGATGGCCATTCGTGCCTTCAGCTGATTTGAGTAGTTATAGATCTGGAAATATTTTCTCATCTCGGATAACCAGGATTCTGCCTCTTCTCCAGTTTCAGCTTCTCCGTTGAAAGTTGGGGGCTTTATCTTCTTAAACTCCCCGGAAATCTCTTCATAAGGCCTGTACTTTTTCCTTCGGTTGTGTAGCTCAGTTTCACTGCTGTCACTGCTTGTGTGATAACTGGTTTGTCCTTTTCTTTCTTCAGATGATGAACTGTTGTCGGACTTAGTCGGTTTTGTCCTTTTTGACCCTCTTTGATGACTAACCTCTTCTGAGTCAGCTCGTTTGCTCCTTCCTTCTGTCTGGAATTTTTCTATCAATAGCTGATTTAACTGCTCCTGAGTCTTTAGAATTCTTTCATTATCCTTCTTAACTGTTTCCATCTCTGTCTTTAATCCTCTTATGGTCTGCATCAGCTCAGTGGTGTGAGCAATTACTTCTTCTGTCTCAGGTTCTCTTGACATCTGTCTTGTCACTGCATTTGGAGATTCCTCCTCGGTATATTCTCCCAGTTTTTCCATACCTGTCTGAAAAATTCAGGAAAAAGAAATTTTCTGTTCTGTTCATGAAACCGAAATATATATTAGTACTTTATAAAAAAAAATCTTCTTTTATGGTCACTGTTTGCGGAAGTTTAGTGGAGTCACATCCAAGCCTAGTGTCTGAACCATGCTTTGATACCACATGTCAGAACCCGAAATTTCTGAAAAATTTAAAATTTTATTTATAACAATAAATGTTAACTAAATAGTATTTCTGGTCCTGTTTAATTTCAGTAACTAAACATAATCTGGTTTAAAAGACTTTGTCTTACTACAGTTGTGATTTCTGTGATTGTAATTATTGACTGTTTTGTTTCAAACTGCAAGGGAAGAGCTAGTCATAGCTGACTGGCTTACTTAGCTTACGAGCTAATGCATAAGTTGTCTTCTGTTTCGCAGGCACGCCGGAAAGTAAGGATCACTGTATTTTAATCTTGGTAAGCATCAAGCTCTACTCCCTCGACATGATATTTCTTATTCGGATAGTATCATCAGGTTTTGCGATGAATTACACTGTTTCAGTTATAATTATTGTGTTATGAATATGGCTCTATGTTACTGCTGTAACTATCACTGGAACAATTGTTTGTATCATAATTATTGTCTGCATAAAGCGACGTTAGCGTCATGTGATATGTTGTCAACTAATACCGGTGATTACTGTTGTGTTCACGTATTATTAACGTGAGTTGGAAATGTGGTGCCTCTAGCGTTGTTCCATTATATTAATCTATATATCGAGATCCAATGTCTACTTAAAGTTTAACTTATGTCACCTGACTGTGCCTTGTTTTTAAACTACATTCACGGTGTGAACCAGTAGAAGAAATTATATTTCAACATCTTAATAATAGAGATTATTATTCTCATTGTTTACTGTTTAACAATAGTATCGGTAGAAATACGATGATAGGTTATAATGGCAAATGTGTATCCCGTCATATAGTTTTGGTAACATATTCAATGTATTAAGTGATAATGTGTTTTCATTTGAAAGTTGACTTCCTCATTGTTTAAATGATGGTAGAAATGTAATGTGCTCATGGCATTAATCTATGGCTTGGTTTCAATATATATATATACATTATCATGATTGTGCAACAATCATAATGTTTTCCATACCATGGACAAGATTTATATCCAATATAGTGTTAAGGTAGTATCTACCATACTAGGTTAATAGGAACTCCATATTTGATGTTGACTATATCTCGTTCCTATCATTATAGGGAATATACATACCATGTACTTGGAACTATCGATGGTTCGGTTGCAAGGCATGCACTATATGCTAATTGAGTGTATATCATAGTGTTATTTCCATACGTTTGACTTATATCTATACAATGATTTTGAAATCGGTGAATAATGATTTGAATGGCAACTGAACTATATGATCTCGACCCATATTACGTTGATATATTTCCATGCTACGTGTTTGACTCTCCTCCATGCATTTGGTGATATATAAGCTGTTATCGAAACCCTACCAGGTTATTGTCTTTGCCTTCGGGCTCGGTCCTAAGGGTGAAACCCTCCATGTCTGAATTTCGTCGTTGGGCACTGTAACAACATGCAAGGTGCTGTGGTTCTGGCCTTGTGGTTTCATTCTGTGGTAGGATAAGTCCTCGGCTCTGCTGATAGTGTCTGCTACAGTTTCATTGTTTTCTTGGTCTCGTTGCCATTATTTGTTTGAGTCCCAGCTACTTACAGTCTTCCACTGTTGCGGGTGTAAGCTTGAGGCAGGGTTTCGCTGGGTTTTGCTGTTGTCTTTAATTTATGAGAGGGTTGAGCATTTGAGTTTGGGAGTGTGCTTCTCAACTGGTTCAATCCCAGCTTGAGGGTTTCGTCTGGAATGTTACCTGTCGCGGCAGTCAAGAAATGTTATGAAGGTTTCCCTTGCTCATCCAACTGATGAAGATGATGGGGTTTCAATGCTTGTTCAACTTGTGACTACCAGGTTGTCCGCTGTTACATTCCTCCATGGCTCGGTAAGATAATGTCCATATTTTTCACAGTTTTTATGTTTTACAAATATTGTTTGGATTTACATCGGTATTACTACCCTCGGCATTCGTTAATGTGACTAAAATCCCTCGGCATTCGTTAATGTGCAGGTTACGCGGCTCTGAAGGTGTACAGGGCTTTATCTCCAACGCTGGCTCCTCCGGGTAAGCCTGGTTATCCACGGCTGTCTCTTCCTTTGTTGGTTTTGTGGTTAGGTTTGAGTCTTGGAGGGAAACTCCTGTATAATGAGGTCGTTAATGTCTTTGTGACATGGGTGCAGTCACTGGTATAAATTTGTTTTGTTTGCAACGGAAAGGGTTTTGATACCCTGTTATGTTTATGGAGGGCCATTCACGGCTCAGACTGTATGAGGCCAGGGTTTCGCTGGTATTGTACTTGTATTTGCTAGGCGTAGGGTTCTATCCACGCTGTATAAATTAATGTTTAATAAAAGAATGTGGATGTTTTTCGACTATAACTGTAATAGTTAATTAGTATAGGGTTATTCTAGCGAATTGGGGTTCTGTTTTATGTTTTAAACATATATATGGAAATGTTAACTCGGTGGTAACTGGAAACAGGTTGTAACAAATTTATTTTGGTTCTGGTATAATTATTTAATATAACTGTGGATAAAATTATATACATAAAACTATGTATAAACCCACTGTAGGTTCTGTCTGTCGTATAAGGCATTCTTTTCATTTGTTTTTCAGTCTGTCAAATGGATGTTGTAAGGCTACGGCCGTGTAGGGTTTGTGAACTACTCTAAGGGAGAATATTTATAATGAGATAAATATTATTACAGTGTATAATTATGAAAGTTGGTAACAGCCAATAATGGTTGCGTTTGTTGACAGTTTCACTGTGTGTTAATATGTTTGTTTAGAGATAGGAATTTCTTCAACAGTGCTTGTGTAATACATGTATATGAGTTCGATAACGAACAGAAATCTATGCCTGTAAAATATTTAAAGAAACATTGAAGTCTCTTGAGTCTTGGCTTCGAGCCATTCAATAGATTTGTCTTATTTAAAACAACTCAGTCAACCCTATTATGATAATATGGCTATTAAATTCTAATACTAGATTGAAGGGGAAAAATACTCTACAGTTTTATGTGTTTGTATTTGAATACAATGTTATTGAATAAGATTATATGGAAGTTTGTAAACAATGAAATATTGTTACAGTCACACCCTTTAGTTAGTCGATAGTTGTCAATAATATTCTGAGTATAAACTATATGATAAGATGAGTTTTGTTTATCGGTTAGCTCTATACAAGAATGACCTGTAACTAAAGTTGACTGAAATATGAAACAAATATATATATATATATATATACACGTATATTGCTCTAATAGGAAATATCTCAAATTAAAAACTAAGACTTATCTATATCTGTTCTTATGATTGTTTAATAGCTATAATTCTGGAATAGCTACTGTTTAATATTCTGTCTATTATTTAACTATTAACAGAAATTCTAGAAATACCTAAACATGGTATTTGATAACTGTAACAGTAACAAATATGTTCTGCATAGGATAATTACTCTATTTAAATAAAAATAGGGAAAATTCTCAAACATCTGAGTTCTGAAATTTATACCAAAAGAAAATACAGAAAGACTGATCTACTGAAATTGAATACAGTCAAAACATAGTTGAACTAGTCCATTTCATATAAAAATTAATTAAACCAACAGCAGGAAGAGTGACAGAACCTGTAGCTATGGTAGACAATAACAACAATGGGAGGCTGTTCCTCCCTACCAATTCCTGGAGAGTGCCCAGACAGCACTTCTCAGGACCCCCGAGCTTTCTCTGGTCTAACTGGCTGGAGCTAGGTACAATCAACAATTCCCTCAACCAAAACAGCTATACTGGAACCAAGTTACTGCAACTTCCTGATTCAAAACACTTCCTTACTGTTTTCCCACTTCCTCAATGGGACTCCTGAATAGCATTCACCTGAATGTATTCTCCCTCTAGAACAATTGTTGAACCCCCAGCTCAGTTCATTGAGTAGTATTTAAAAGATTGCCTAGGTCTTAGTTGGGCTAACTGTCATTAATGAGCCACCTGCTCAGATTCCACTTTCTTGGGGAATCATGACCCCAAAATATAGGGAAGTTGCCACCTGCAACTCAGGAAGTGTTTGAGGATGCTGCCACTTGTCTTTTGTCCTTCCACCTAATTCCATCCACCAGTTAGACCAGTAACCTCTTTTAACAGCTCTCCCATGCTGTTGTCTCCATAATTTATTTATTAATAATAATTATTCAGAATTTACATTCCATTTTTGGAGACTCTGCTGAGTCATCCATTCCTACTTAGTATTAAATTTAACATAATGTCTCATGAATATTAAAAATAATTACATTATTTTAATAAAATTGGGGTATGTGACAAGTCCAACCATCGTACTTGCCAGTGTGATAAACCTCGGTATCGTCGAACCGGACCATCATCAGCCTTCGACACTATGACCAACCATTAATGAATTTCTTATGTGTGTCCCACCAGCATGCTGGAGCAGCCTTCATTTCTTCTTCCAATGCCAGCAAGCACTGTGGTTCTAAGACACGGTCTTCAAATTCTGTTAAAAAGGTGGTTAGTCCAGGTAACCCCTCATAGATAAGAAATGTGATCGTTTCTGTTGCAACACGACATAAGGATTGCGTGACTAAGCCACATTTTTGGAATGGTACTTCACGCATTCAGTTCTGCCAATGTTCTAAGGCATCATCAGAGTCGAAAGACGTAGAGCTCTCGCTGCGCCACTCCAACTCACCGTAGGCAGTAGAATGAATATAATCTTCAGAAATATTGAATGCATGGTCCCATCTAGCGGGATCATCATCTTTTATAGGCTCAACATATCGGCATCCTTTAGCTGGATCCAACGGGGCAATGACTCTGAAATCGCGGTTCTCAAAGGTCATCATGCGCTTCTTGAAGTTGATTACAACCCTACTATCATTAGCCCATCCAATCCCCAATAGAGCAGGATAGGAGCTTCTTCCCTCAACTACTTCAATGACATCGAAGTCAGCATAAGTATTCATACCCTCAATATCGATCATGAGCCTCAGAACTCGTCCAATGGGTGTTACCTTCGCATGGTTAGCCAATCGGAGCTGCACAGGAGACCAGCTCAATGGGGGATTCCCCATCTTCTACCATGCCTGCTTGGTTAAGATGTTAACATCTAAACCAAGGCCAAGAATCATAGAGTCAACATCATATTCACCAATCTTAATATTCATTCGCATCTCCTTGCCAATCTGTCATCGCTGTAGAGAGTTTACTACCGACTCCTGCTGTCCTTTCAGAAACCGCTTCAACCATCCCTCAATCTCAACCAGGGAAGCTGGGTCTCGGGCTGATAACAGACAGTTTTCAAGAAACTTTTGTAATGTTCTCGATGGTGTCGATGGATCACCCTCTAATGTAGTGTCAAACACAGGTGGCATATCGCAAACAACAACCTTACCGCGGTCTTCCTCTAGGGCACGACGCGCCTGGAGGAATGCCTCCCGTTCCGCATCGATGTCAAATGATATCATCTTCTAACCTGCCAACCGAATCATTGGTCGCGAGCTATCTTCCCTAGTCATTTTTCCTCCATCAGTTACAATAGCCACCGAAGCATCTTGTGGTCGCGGTTCTGTAGAAATATTCGCAATATTTGCACCCTGCGTCTGGTTTTGCTATAGATTCCCCAGTTGATGGACATTCGGATTGATGTTTGGCGGTGGTCGGGGGGCTGGATTTGCACTGGTTGCAGTACCAGATTCTGTACTGGTTGCTGTGGCTGGGCCTGATTCTGTAGCTATAGAGCGTTCCTAGCCTGCCATCGTGCAATCAACTGTGGACAATTATCAACCGTATGATCATTAACAAAACAGAACGTGCACTGATTCTATAGCAATCGACAGTCTAACTGGTAATGCCCCCATACTGCACAGTGGCAACATTGAACCGTTCCACGACCACCTCGGCCTCCTCCTCCATGTCCAAATCCTCCACCGCGTCCACCTTGGTATCGTCCTCGGAATTCGCCCTGATGTTGGTACTGCAGCTGCATGGGATTCTATTGCGTGCCTTGCCCCTGCGGTGCATACTGTGGTTGCTGGACATACTGTGGTTGTTGTGGAGCCACTTGCATAGGAGTATATTGCGGCAAGAACTGCTACGGTTGTTGCTGCGGTACAAATTACATCTGTGGTTGAGGTAGTGGCTGGACTACCTGCGGTTGCAGTTGTTTCTATTGTATGGCACACTGATCTTCCTTAATATAGAATGCATCACACATTCTCTCTTGTAGCAACCCATATGCACGACAATCCTTGTCATCATGACCCATCAATTTGCAGAATGTGCAATAAAGATTTTGCGGGGTTGTGACCATTTTCTGCATATATGGGCAATTATCATGACTGTGCCCATAGACCTGGCAAATGTGACACCACGGCATACTGTCGCCATTCAACAGGTTTGGCGCACCTGACACCAAGTAATTACGGAAATTCGGCCAATTATCCTTCCTATGCCCTTCTCCTCGGCATCGCGCACACCATACTTCATCGCGTCATTCCTTGTTGTTCTTCAAATCTTGTAACTACATAGTAAGGTTGGCGAGCTATGTCTGTATCTGTGACATCCCAGCTGCATTATCTCCAATCGGCGACACCTCCAAGCGCATTGCAATTTCTAGAGCTTCTCTAGGCATCGATATGTTTTGCTGCATCACCGGCAGTCGAATGTGGGGTAGCAGTGCCGCAATGAACCATTCTTTATGCTGGACAACACTCATATCGAAACTAACCTTTGCCATCAGTGTCTTGAATCGCTGGTCGAAATCCCATACCATCTCATTGGGATACTGCTTGATTTCCTTCAATTCAGTAATGTACTGGGCCTCCGACTTAGGCCGTCTAAATTCAGCAATCATCCCATTCTAAATCTCATCCAGTGACTTCTCTGGGGCCCCTGTAGGGACTAGAATAAACTTTCCTTTCTTAGCTTTGGCATCAGTGATCTGTTTCATGGTCCAGACCGCTTCACACAAAAATCAATACTATTCTGGGTTGTCTGTCACACATCCATGGAACAATGGTAATTTAGCATCATCGCCCGCCATTCTGGGCTTCCTTCCTCCTGTCGCTGTGCTACTACTAATTAACTTCTGCGGAATTGACGAACTTGGCGGTGTTGAAGTGGTATTTCACGCTAGTTGTGAGTCAGTGAGCAGAGGTGTGGGTACGTTGGTGCAGGGGGTTGGTCCTGCCTCTATCCTGGGCGTAGCCTGGTCGTCCGTATCGAGACTGTGAGGTCGCTTTGTCCCGTGTGGTCTTCCTTCACAGTCTTGCGGTCCAATCACAGTAGGACCTTCTCCTGTCCTATGCCTCTTCTCCTATCGAAACCTCGCTCCTCCTCTTGTAAGACCACTTTCTTCCTCGGCTTCGCTCACAGTCTCCTCATGGTCTGCACCCATCTACCACTTACCATTCCATTTATCGTTCCCCAGCAGTCGCAGGATCCATGGCCTCCACCCACCAGGCTGTCTACTGATCAAGGTGCATCTTTAATATACCCTTTTCGCAGATTAGCATCTTAATTGACAGTTGGAGCGACAGCAAGAACCTTCCCCTTGATCCTCGGAAGAAGTATCTTTCAGCTTCACTATAGGATTTCTTCATATTGACCGCAAATTCAGTGATATATCCCTCCAAGATGCTATCAAGACAAACTTGGACAGCCCGTGATGCCTTATTATTGACTTCCTGCAGCTCCTAAATCAACTCCGGGGTCTAGGATGTCGGCTCACCGCCCTGGAAGTTCCTCTTTTGGAAGGTCAGCTTCGACAACCATTCGTACAGAATAACTAGGAATTCACAGAAAAACCATTCATGTGGACCTTCGTGAATATATCTTCCCAGCTAGTGATCTACTGTCAGTCGCGTGTTTCGGCTTTATTCTTCAGCAAAATCCCACAATTTCTGATCAAACCAGCTCTGTATCTCCGGCTTCGCCGAGTGCCACAACATGACCTCCTTTCACTTTGCACACGGTCCCAGCAACGAAACCATTTGTTGACCAACGCAACCCGGTTGACAGGAGTTCGCCTCACTGTTGACACATTCCGTAGTCTCCCTGGCCACTGACTCGGGCAGGTTTGAGCCCACCCAGCAACACCCACAGAGCGGATGAGGTCTCATCCGAGGCGTCCAGGAAGAGCAGACGAAACCATGTTTCCGTCAAGGGAGGAGGAGATTTGTGGCTACGCAGACTAACTCTATTGTAGTATTTAACCAGAAAATTTAAACATTCGGCAAGGAGTTATAACATAATCGCAGCATTTATCATAGAACACATTACTTAATCACAACATCTATCATCCCGGCAACAGTAAACAGACATTGCATCAAAAAAATATAACAACATTCATATATCGCAACATTGCACAAATATTGTACTAGAACATCATCATTATATTACTGCCGCAGTCATAAACCAGAAAACAAAACATAGATCTCCATATACATGCATCACCTTATCTCTTTCTTCCTCTTCTTCTTCGACTTCAACTCCTCTCCTAACACCTACAACTCTCATCTATTTATAGGCTTCTTCCATTACAATGTTTGTCCACTTACAATTGACTTCCTAACCAACACTATAGACAATTGACCCAATATCTAACTGACTCGGTCCAAATGACCCCAAAAACCTGCATACCGTGGTACAACTAAATCACTATTACATAATATATGGTCCAAGTGACCCAAAACCCGCCAACTATGGTATTCGTTAACAAAAAATACTCTTTTCGCGCCCTCATTTGATGTGTCGCAGCGTCGGTGGTACCGCAACATTTCCCCATCGAACCACCTGCCAACAATACTTGATCTCAATGTGCTTTGACTTGTCATGGAACACTGGGTTCTCTGACAACTTCACACAACTCTGGTTGTCGCAATATATACAAGTAGCACTTAGCTGGAGATCAAACAAATCAGACAGTAGCTTCCTAAGCCATACTGCCTCACAACTAGCCGAACAAGCTGCAACATACTCTGCTTCGGCTATACTCAGTGCCACATAGGACTGCTTCCTGCTAAACCAAGAGATCATACCAGATCCCATACTGAAGCAGCACCCTGAAGTGCTCTTCCGATCAATGGCACTGCCTACCCAATCCGAATCAACATAACCCTCCAGGTTAAACTTTTGATTCACCTCATACTTGAGCCCATAGTCAACAGTACCCTTCAGGTACCTCAGATTATGCTTTGCAGCTATCAGGTGAACATGTCTCGGATCTGTCAAGTACTGGCTCAAGGTGTTCACCACAAAGCAAATATATGGTCTTGCATTCATCAGGTACATCAAGGACCCAATCATCTGACGATACATCTTCACATGATCATCATCACAGCATTATCCTGATGCATACAAAGTATCTACCTGATACATGTCATCATACATGTTCCACCCGATCATACGCTGTATCCACTTGATACAAATACATGATCAAACTAATCATATCCAGCATCCAACATGATGCATATACAAATACATGATCCAACTGATCATATCTAGCATCCAACATGATGCATATACAAATACATGATCCAACTGATCATATCCAGCATCCAACATGATGCATATACAAATACATGATCCAACTGATCATATCCAGCATCCAACATGATGCATATACAAAGCAGTAATTGGAGCATCGTCTTGATGCTCATCACACAATGCATACATCCAAAGCCATGGGAAGGATCCTCCTCTCACCATTCTTGGAATGGATCCTACAAATGTGTCCCATCACTTCTTCCTCAAAGTATCATCAATCTGAAGAACACCAAGCAAGAAGGTTGTCTTGACATCCATCTGGTGTATCTTCCATTTCATCACTTGCTTTGTATTTCTCTATGCTGCCTTCTACCACATGGTTGATCTTATAGATCCACTTGGAAGTCACAACAGACTTCCCTTCAGGTCTTGGGACCACATCCCAAACATCATTCTTCATGATCGACAGATCATGGCATTCTTCCCGGATCCTGGGAACTTCAATATATTCAATATCTTCAATAGATAACTTTGTTGTTGGAACAAATGTTGTAGTCCTTCTTTTGTAGGTGCTCGTATATGATCTTTCCTACAAAAACAAGTTAAATTTCATGATTAGAAACTTCTCATAGTTTTCAGAACAATCTCTTACACATAAAGAAATATGTCATACAGTCATGCAATTCTTTTAGCCAATGCTTCAAGACAACATTTATCCATATCCTGTAACTTTCTAGATGCCTTCCAATCTCTACCAGAACATTGTTAAGAGTGTGCACAACTCCCAACGTGTCAGCAAAGAGGTTTCATTCTAGATAAGTAGCAATGGAATGTTGTACAGTTCCATAGGCCACTTACCCATCACATGCATATTAGTAGTATACTGCTCATTAATGCAATTATTCTAATATGCATAATACACACCCCAAGTTTAGGAAAATAAGCATATACATCCTTGAACAATATTATCTAAACAAACAAATATGCAAGAAATGACAATTCAAATACTTATCTTTGTTTGGTTTGTAGGGTGGAATCCCTCTTAGTCTTTGCTTCCTCTCTGCAACTCCATTATGATGTGGATTGTGAGAAGTGGTCAACTCCCTCTGAATATCTGCATCCTTCCAGAAACTACTAGAGTGTGCTCCCTCTTGATCTTTGCTTCCTGGATTACCTGTCTTTGAACTTATATCCATCCTCGATCACTATGCATACTTACTAGTATCATCATTGTGTTATCCTCGAGGTCTCATACATACATACATTCATTCATTAGTATAATCTCAATACTATCAAAACACAATAATCTTAAACATGTATAGTCATGATCATTTCAAACACAGATAATAAACATTAGTATTCAAGGTTTCAGGGAATGCTTCTTTTACTCATGCATATTCTTATTTGACCAAAGGACTTTTCTGATTAGTCATATCATCAATCAAGGTAATAGACATAATATGTATAAACCCTTGATTACTAACTTCAATGAATAATCATTATCAATCATGCCATGTATACTTATATAACAGATCCTAACACAAGGTAGGATTCTAACTTGATATAGGAAAAGCATACTTGGATATCATATTTGCTAGTTATGTCTAGCAATGTCTTCTTGTTCTCTTCAATGACTTGTGCTAGTAACCTGCATATCTCATAGGTTAATCATTATAGAACCAAGTTATACATACCTCGTAAGTAGATCTTCTATGTGATCCATGACAATGGATGAATCTTTGTCTTCATGTCACAATGGTCATATGTTCTTGAACTAGAACATGATTTGTCTTTCTTGATGTACCTTTCAGGTTAGCGGACAACATCAACCTCATACAACACCACAATGCATTAGTACAATCATAAGTGTCAAAACCCTAATCAATGAATATCTTCTATCATGCATTCATATTTTTATTAACATGATATGACAAGTCTAAAGTTAATCAAGATTGTACCAATCTTAATGAAGACAAACATATCATAAACTTAATCATGAATAGATTTCGAAGCATACCCGTAAGTCATACCTGTCGAGTTTGCTTGTAATCTTCTTATGTAAGGCCTTAGCCTCATTTCCCTCTGAAACAGGAACTTCTTCACTTATGCAGGTGACCAATCCATTCTCTTCTAGGATTAACCCAATCCACTTGATTTGCAGAAACTAGATCTGGAGCTGGATTAGGGTTTGTCAAAGAAACCCTAAAAATTCAAACTTTGAATTTCAAACTTCTGAAAGGATAGAAAGATGTGCCTTGATGAGTTGATCAAGCTGGTATACTCAGAATTTGAAAACTGCAAAGTTTCACCACTCAAAATTGTCTTTGAAACTTTCAAATCTTCTGGATAGGATCCCGAACTAGGGTTTTATAAGACCCACCCTTCTGCCCAACCAAAAGGTTCGATACAAAGCTCTAAACTTTGGATTTGCCAAGGAGCTTCCAGCTATGGTCACAAATTTCAAAAATTCTCATTTTTGCAGAAGCCCTAATTTTTCACCTTTCCAATCAAAGTCCCGAACAAGGGTTTGATCAAGCCCGACCTTCTTCCCAACCAAAAAAATTTGATCTTGGTCTCTAAATTTCTATTTTTATGAGGAGCATCCAGCTGTGATCTCCGATACAAAAAATTCCAACATTCTCCGAAACCCTAAATTCCCGGAGCCATGAATGAAGGTGCTCAAAATCCAATTCTGTTTTGACAGAAATATGCACCTTATTGTTTCTAGTGTAACTCTGAAATTTAAGATCTACAGGGTCTGAAAATGTCTCCTATGGTATCCTGACCTGTTATATTTCCAACCCCATAGGTTTGACCTCAAATGGATTCTCAGAGAGATATTTATGCCGAGTGTCGCAACGTGACCAGTTTATGGGATAAAACTGGAGAACAAACTTGTACGGCGTGCCACGTGTCACTAGTTCAGTTTCGGCCTCTGAAAAACTTACCTGAGAAAGTACAATCCATTCCCTACCTTTCACTTGTTATGAAATTTCATTTGGATCTTCCTAGCCCAAGTTATGACCTTTTTTCCTAGGTTACCTATTTATGACTGAGATCTGGAAGATGCAGAAATCCTAGATTGTACAGAGCATAAAACACAAAGTACAAAAAATTAGAAGTTGTGCTTCTGAAAAAAGGTACATTGGGATATTATCTTTGACCTGTCAACTTTTTAGATCCTGAAAATTCATCAAAATGGATTTATAGCAAAATTTCTACGATGACTGGTTTTTTCTATATCAAGCCCTAGCTTTGCAAGTGCAACAAGTGTCATAAATGCCATACCATGCCTTCTTTCAGGCTAGCTTTGATACCATGTTAGTTTTTCAGAATTTCAATCTGATTTAGGATCTTAACTGAGAGAATAACATGTACAACATATCTATAGGATATCAATCATGGACACAATAAAGCAAGCACACAAGAGACACAGAGTTTCACCGGGGAAAACCAAGAAGGTGAAAAACCATGCAACTTCCTCAGAGATAGATAGAGCAATGATACAACCCAAGCATAAGAGATAGTCTTCTCCTAGCAGAAGCTTCTCCTCCTCCACTAGTGCACCAATCTCCAATGAGTGTGTGAGAGAGAAAATAGAAATGTGTAAAATGAGAGAGACACACTCTCTATTTATACACTAACTTGACTTGACCTTTATTCAACTAGGTTGGCCTCAACTTAACCACTTAACATAATGTTGATTGGGTGGATCCCCACTAATGTGGTCTAATAACCCTTTGACCCACATGACTCATACAGGGCCGACCCCATCAAGGTGGTCTAATAACCCATCAAGTATAAGTAACGACACTTACAATATAAATGACGACTCTTCTGTATAGAGGAATAATAACATCTCTACAAGAATACAAACACTTCCATATAAAGGAATAATAACATCTCTATAGGAATACATTATATATATATGAAATACATTCCGAAGTAACATATACATCAACACCTATCAACCATCAATTCCCTAATAACTCGCCATTTCAAGGAGATGTCTTCTGAGGTGAAGTGTTGTGCCAAAGAGCAAATTTTAGTAGTGACCTAGAAGGTCTCTGAGACTTTACCTTCAAATAGAGTCTAGACTGTGATTTCATGCCATCCATATGCCCCACAAAGTCAAGAACGGAACAACTCTATGGATGGTCAATTTTTTTCGAAGAAGCCAGTGAGTGAGACCCTCTTACACCAAATTACATTGGCACTAATAGTTGTGTCTCACCCAAGTGAAAACATCCTTTCAAACTTGTAGTGAGAAAGGGCACTGTGTGAAGAGATGAGTAGTGTTCTCAGCTGCTTCTTTACACAGATAACATATGCTTGGACATTGGGTATTCTTCTTGTGGAGGAGATCCAAGTAGGGATTATGTTCATCAGAACCAGCCACATAAATACCTTAGATT
Organism: Larix kaempferi; assembly: GCA_027924585.1. Taxonomy (NCBI): domain Eukaryota; kingdom Viridiplantae; phylum Streptophyta; class Pinopsida; order Pinales; family Pinaceae; genus Larix; species Larix kaempferi. The sequence continues at coordinate 7,236,249 of BSBM01000729.1, read as the reverse complement.
TTTTGGGGGCATGAACTTGCCATATTTTAGACCACCATCACCAAAGATCATCCTAGACAACTCTCACTGCCACTTCATAGCCCATTTTGGCTATATAATACCCCCCTACAGAGTTCCTGGCCCAGATGACTAGATTATTTTAATCTTGCAGATGAATATGACTTGAAGACGTAGTTTTTAAAAACATAGTCCACACAATTGCAGAGTTGTCAGTAAGACCCAGACCATCAACTGTTAACCATCCCTGATGCCATAAGTTCGTAGTTCCTTCTTTTGTAATTTGACTTAAAATGTTAAAACCCCTAGCATGAATATATATAGGACATAGGAGACATGACTATTCTATGGGACATGAATTTACATATAATTGTTAATAAATAATAGAATGGAGTCATATTACACCAAAGCCTATTATATTCTTTGCAGAAATGGTAGACAAGTTTGGCTCCCAAAGCCTCGTTTGCCCAAGCTCCCTAAAGGAAACATGAACTGTCGCAAGCTTTAGGTAAGTGCACCTTTTTCCACACCAGCAAAGGAAATTCTTTGTATAACATTGAGTGCATAGAGAACAATCACAGGCATTTTGAGAATAGAGTCAATATACATCATATAACTTAGAACTGATTAGAGAATTGAGTTAAGAAGTTGTAGTTTACCTCCTAGGATGAGCTACTTGCCTTTCCATCTTGATTGTTTTCTAGAGATCCTGCCCATCAGTTCAGACAAAAGGGCTTCTTGCCTGACCATGAAAGAGAGGGATCCAGTTACTAACTATGGAGTGAACTCTTCTTGAACCCAGAATATTAGTGATATGAACTTGCCTGACCTAGTTGACATTTAAAAAAAAAGATTTAAAAACTTATAAGGATTAATTTTGTTGCCTACTCCCATTTCAAAGCTTCTAAGAATCTTGTTAGATCATTTTCCACTAATTGAAGGTGGGAGACGGATGGAATGGAATTGGTTTAGCTCTTCAATTTTGTTCATCTTTTGAATTTTTAGCTGCAATCAGAGCTCTCCCATAGATTTAGCCAGAATGGCAAGGGAGAGAGGGTCCCCCTTGGTAACGAGCTCTCTGGTAATTGAAGAAACCAACAGGGGAACCATTAATGAAAACAAAGAATTTAATTAACCTTCATTCTGCAGAGAACCAAACTTTTGAAGAACCTTATCCAAGAAAACCAGTTGATTCTATCGTATGCTTTGGCGAGATCCAATCTGATTAGAAAGCCCTCATTCTTATTAAAAGTTAGAGAATGGATCATTTCATGGGCAATGACTATGCCATCCATGATTTTCTTCCCCTTTATGAAGCCACCTTGCTTCTATGAGATGATATTAGGGAGAATCAACTTAAGTCTTAAGCCTATTTTCCATCACTTTGGAAATTAGTTTGTAGATGGTGTTACCAAATGAGATGGGTCTAAAGAAATCAAGTGTAGAAGCCTCCCCCTATGTCAGGAATGAGGCAAATGAATGTTACATTGAATTTCTTCAAGAGAGACTTTGATTGCCTTGATTCTTCTAGAGAAGTAGTAACTTGCTCTTTGATAGTACCCCAATATTCTTAAAAGAGATCAGGCAGGAATCCATGAGTTCCGAGGGCTTTCTCTTTAGGGCAAGTAGAACCTCATCTGCAGACCATAGTGATAGGTTTTGTGAGGAGCCTATTGTCTTCCTCTCTTACTAATGTTGGGATGTTGGTTAGAAGATGATTTTGTCTTTTGCTTCGTTTCAGTCTTCTGCTAAGAAATGCTGAACAAAATTGATTATTTCCCTCCTGATTTCTTCCTGATCCACCATAAACCTCCCATTTGGAATGGTGAGTCCTTTGAACCTGTTGAATTGTAGTTAGCTATAGTAGATTAATCATAATGGAATAATTTTTTAATTATGGTCACCCTCCTTCAAGCCATTACACTTGGGATTTTTGTTTCCAGTCTTTTGCCTATAAACTATGTTCAGGTCTTCAGTAAGCAACTTTTCCTGGCTCCACAAATTTTTTAACAAATCCTGTTCTTGAACGTGGGATTGTAGGTAATCCATACTACCTTTTCCCCCCCATTCTGTATGGATGTCCATTTATGATTTGACTTGTAATTTTCATCACAAAAAAGGTTGATGACTCTCTCGGATGGTCTTGGATGCTTAGTGCCTTGTTTGATGATGGATGATTGATGTGCTCATGGTGTTTTGCTTGGGTTACTAGCTTATTCCTGGTTTTGCACATATATGTATGGTATCAATGCATACAATTGGTGATCTTCATGGTGGTCTAAGGCGTTTGGCTTGACATCACGTATTTTTTCTTGTTTGTGCACTGATTCTGGTGCAATTTTGCATAATAGGACCCTGACTTCAAACCCATGGATCTCTAATGCCCTAGCTTAGTTGGTGACTTGTGATATATGGTTGGACAACTTATTCCAAGGTATTTTTGGTGATGTACAATTCTCCTCATTCCTTAGGGCACTAGAGAAATAGGGCATCTTTTCAGCTCCCTTACCACCTTCTGAGAGTTGTTTTAGTCACTTGGACATTTTCTATTTTGTGATTGAGGTCCTCTTTTATGGATTTGACCTTTGGTGTATGTTGCTACATATTTTTATGCATGATGGTGATCCCAAGGATTTATTTTTTGAGTTGACATGTCATCTTCCTTGAGCGCCCTCTCTAGGCACACATGTGGATGCAAGGTTATATTATTGTATTGATTAATGGTTGAGATTCAGATTCCTATTGATGAGTTGGCATGGTAGGACACATGTTAGGCACTTTGGTTAATTTTTACTACACGTGGGGGTTTTTATAGCACATATGTTCATGCACTCTAGATTTACAATAGGGATTTGTTTATTCCATTCTAAGCTAGATCTAGGATTTTATTATGTGTTTATTGTTGTGGAGTGAAGGATTGAAATCTCTATAAGGGCTTATCCTCTCATTCCTTTGTATAGTTGGATTTTGGAGTTCTCTCTCTCTCTTGAGCTTAATTGATACATATTTTCTTGGAGCAAATCTTGTTGTAAGGGTTCCCTTCTTGTTCATGTGTGGTGCTTTGATCTTGCTTGGAGCTTCATGGTTGTAAATTGTACTTGGTGTTTACATTGTCATTTCAATGCTTTTGCTTGGGCCATTGAAAGGGTATCACTACCTCGTTGGAGGAAGGTGTTTTAAGTTAATCTCTATTTCATTCTTTCTTTTCATGTTTATTTATATTTGAGCTATGTGTTGTATCTTTACTTTGATTTGGATTGTGCAATCTCGATCCTTTATTTATAGAGTGCAATCCCAACACCTTAAAAGGAAGGGGATTCTTCATTCAATTCCTTCCCTTGTAAACCCTAATTCACCTTCAACTTAACCGAGTAGTGTTTGGTTCATGGAATTCTACTCTCTCGGTGACATATTAAGCAAGACCCTCTTAGTTTGTGTTTCTTTGACTCCTTTTTCCCTTGATGGGTTTGTACTAGTCTTTCGAGCGATCTCTTTCATCCTCCCATCACCTCTTTTATTTTCTATACTACAAAAAAGACAAATGTTTTGTTAGAGCTACTCTTCACATCACCTTGTACTTCATTTTTTATAGCCCTAGTAATCCTATCTTAGGGAAGCCCCCTTTGAGTTAAGGAAGAGCCAATCAAAAGTGAGAAGAGGGGGTTGGTGTGGTGACATTGGTCTCCCTCTTGAGTTCCCCTTGGGATAGCATTGCTTCTTTTGGACTTTAATGAAAAAAAAGAGGATTTGGAGGATAACTCTGATAATATGGGACACCTTGAATTGGAAACCCATGAATCCCTTGTTTTGTATGTCCCTATACAACACCGTAATATTGAAAACCTTGCATGTGTTGTGGAGCATGCCCCTGCCAAACAAGAATCATGGGTTGTTGGAAATGGTCTCGGGGTTAATCATTACTTCTAGCCAGAACTGGGAATACTAGTCCATCAACTAGATATCCAACCAACATTAAAATTTGACATTAGTAATCATTCTGGGAGTCTATCACAATGCAACCTATTAATTGCACATAATCTTAGCATGTATCTTTCAATTTAAAAATAAAAAAATAAAAATAAAAACAGTAGAACTACCTCCATAATGACTTGCACAGGAATTCTCCCCATCAGCATCTATTATGGCTTCATCCCCATTAGAATTTCCAAGGTTGCTAATACCATGCAAAGAAGAGACCTCTGAATCACCAACTTCACTAGGAACATTAGACCATGCTTCAGATAAGTCCTTTAGATTTAAAAACCAAACAACAAAGACACTATGAAATATTTAATGTAATCCCAAAAGCATTTATCAAACCTATCTCAGATCAAGTTAAAGAAGATTCCATAGTTTCTAATTCCATTTCTTCAAAATTTTCTAGCACATGGTAACCAGATTCTGCACCTACAGGAAACTAACACAGTCATATTTTAAGGACTAATAAAAAATGCAATCTAAATATGCTAGAATCTAGAAACAAGACACAGCTACAAAATAAATAATGGAACACGTAGACCACTTTCAAAACCTCTATCACTGCTATTCCATTACTGTTGAACAAAATTGCTGCTATAGGAAAAGGAATATGCTAAAGAACAAGAAAAAATGTTAGGTCACTTATTATTTTCTTTTACAGGGTCAGCTAAAAAATTGCTAAAGAACAATAAAAAATTGTTAGGTCCGCTAAAGTTCCAAACCTTTACATATCCAATGAAATTCTATGATGTTTTTGGTGATGCCCTTGTCTCCATGAAAATTTGGCAACATGTGCTCCTTTATATAATTTGGTCCTAAATTATATAATTGCGACATGTGCTCCTTTATATAATTTGACATACAACCTTGTTTCTATCTTGTGTTTCCCCTTGTTTTTGAGGGATGTGAGCTTGTATGGTTGTAGCCTGTAGGTGAAGGTGCACCTAGTCCACTGGCTGGAACTTGTTCACTTTATCCTTGTCAGCTTGTTGCTTCATCTTGTCCTGTGATGAATGCAATTTTTTTTTTAGGATTTCAAGGATCTCTTGTGTTTGTTGTATATGATTTGTAACTTTCGACGCCTTTGAGCTCTCCTAGTAAGTAGCTTTTGATGTTTGGAGGTTTGTGCCCATATAGGGATTGAAATAGGGCCATCTTCGTGGCTGTGTGATAGGTAATATTGAATGATTTTCCAGCTAGTGGAAGCCATTTGCACATTTGTCCATGGTTCCTAGTGTTAAAGTAGCATAAGTATCCTCCCAAACATTTATTGAGGAATTCCCTAATGCAAGTCAAGTTTCTTTTGGATGTTTTATGTGGAGATATAATGGGAATACAATGAGAATTAATTTGACATGGTATGTTATTTTCTGTTGGCGATTCTTCATTTTTGCATTCATCAAGCACCAATTTGTCATGCTTATTTAACATATAAATGGTATTTAATTCGAACCTTATCATCACTTTTTCTTTTACCCTTACATACAATCTCTGCACAAGCAAGAGCACCCTATTTCTCCAACTTTTAATGACTTTTACATTGTTGAAAGGCTTCTTTAGGTTCTTTAGCATGAAAAAATTTCCTTAATATTGGCCTTCACCTTTTCAACAATATATTTCAATGGGAGGTAATGATGAACTAGTGAATATTTGGGAGTGAACCCATAGCTTCCATCCAACTATTTAAAATTTTGTTGGTCACTATCTTTGATTGTATAGGGAGGGTTTTGCTTCTAATGCAAAGGAAGGGTTAGCATTATCTTCTATTGTTGATTGGTCTTCTGCTATGATCCCTCTAGCCATTATAAGGGGTTGTCACGTAAATAAACCGTATCTTAGCCTAGAACTGGTCCCACATGTGTAAGGAGTGAGAACTACTAGATATAAGATATTATTATAGTCATTCACACACAAATTTATATGGTTCTATGATGTTATCACCTTTTGAGGTCACTAGGAGATATTCTCCTATTTCTTAGGAGTTTTTTTTTAAATTCCAAACACTGTTTATTGATGCCTTGTTTACGTATATATAGGTATTAGGTTTAATACATTTATGCATGAGTTTTTCTAACAAATATTACAATCTCCACTTAATATGCATTGTTTATAAAATTCTTTTGAATTTGAAATTTTAATTTGAAACACAATGGGTTGCAGAGCTATTGAAGCAGCAGAACAACTTAAGGGACAAGTTAATGAAAAAATATGGGTGAAGGTGAATATTGTAGAAATACTGGTGTTCTTATATGTTGTAGATTATTGTTCATAGGTTGGCCACTTTTCCATGTTAATGAATGAATCTGATATCCTTGGTACAGTTATTTTAATCTTATCAAATTAAATATGCTAAATCTATATTTCCTACAGTACAACTCGTGTCTGTATGGTTGACCTTTTCAGTTGTAAAATGTGTCTATATCCACAATAAATTATTCAATGGCGAGCTCATTCAAGGCCTCCAGTATTTGAATAAATTTACTGAAAGGGATATTTTATTCATTTGGTTTTTAGATTTAGGATATTCAGGCTTGTGAGACAATTGATGTTCCTGTAAGACAATAATTTGGGAGTTGTTCCTGTAAGACAATTGCCAATATTTCTAGATAGGTCCGCAAACCTCCAAGTTTAGCTTGAACAAGATGATATCTAGAATTAGTTGACAAATTTAAAATGATGCAGGTCTATCAACAACCTTAAGCATCTGAGATTGATTGAGGGATCCCCAAGATAGCTAGTTGTCAGATTGTCCAACAAGTCTCCCAATCTGTGAAAACCTTTCTTCACCATCCATTTTCCTTTAAAACATAACTAACACGATTTGCTTATTCTCCTAGAATATGCCAAGAAACATTTCTTGAATACTTATATAACTCTTCTAGATGAATTTAAAATATGTTTGAACTTGAACAAAGCTTTTTACATTCTGTCCTTGTTCCATTCAAATAATTCCACTGTAAAATTCCAATTCCCTTTGTGCAATATCTCTGAATTTAACTATCACCTATTTGGATTAAAATAAAGGAACTCCAAAAGAGGCTGAAATGCACCAAGTTTCACAAGTTTAACCTTATGCCTCCCATTTCTAACAATGGGGTTCAGAAGAGCCAAACATGAAGCTTCCTAGTGCTTCCATGCATCATCGAACGAAGGCATGAACATCAACATATTTAAGAACACACACATGGGGAACAATTACAACCTTCAATAGCTAAATAAAGTCAGTTCTTATCAAAGGCCTTAGTGAGCCTCCAAATATATCAAAGAATACCAAGGAACTGCATAGTACTACTACCTTGACATTGCTGATTGAAACATGAGTGTTCACAAAGGCATTTGAACTTCCTAGACTATTTGGAGGCAAACATAAATAATGATAGCCATATGTTTTTGGTTTTACTGTAAACAAATTACTATTTTGTGTGGACATTTTTTATATGAATTTCAAGATATTAGCCATCAAATAAATAAATTAGAAAACAAAAAAATATGTACAAGGATGTACAAGGATATAAAACAATCTTGCACCACTTTTGCATATGTACAAGGATAATTTTTATATAGGTATCATTTAGAGTGCCAAATGAAGGGTATTAATTGTTTTATCTTTCATACGATTTTTTCTTGAAGCACAGGATCAGATAAAAAAATTATAAATTTTACATAGTTTAGAAGGGCTTGACAAAATGTGGAAATTATTTAAGAGTGCACAATCTGAGGTTCCAAATGGCACTCATAGCCATTATGATTTATGACTACTAATAAGGTTTCAGATTCAGGATCAATTATTCTCCTTTAGACATTAACAACTTCAACAAACTATAATTCCTCTTTGAAGGTGACTTGAAGATTGCAACGTCAACCAGAGGCAACGACATAAGTAAATATTCATAAAAACTCAACCTGCTACAATTATAATTTGCTATTTTATTCAGAATTTAAGCTCTAGACTTCGAGAAATTAAAGTCACATATTGTTTTTAAAAGTAGTCCTTATTTCTAAAATTACAACTTACAAGTAGTTTTTAAAGGTCTTTTATTTGAAGTGAGGATCATTTTTCATTGCGAAAGACTTTACCTTTTTCCTTTAAGTCCTCCTTGCTAGTTTTTTTTAATGCTAGGAAGTTGATTGAGAGCCAAAGTCATGCCATATGATAAGCACACCCTCCAATTGAGCCAAATGAAGTTTAAAGGACTAGAAGGAAGTCCAAGATTTTGATCTTGAAGCTTCTCAATCTCAAAATGGTGCCTCGTCCTGCAAAGAATGCTGCAATGCAAAAAGGGTTTTATCTATAATTTAATTAATCCATTTTTGTGGATTTGGTTCTGCTACATTTTATGTTCGGATATCCACATCATCTTTTTCTGGATCTTGCATGCAATTAGGGTTTGCATGCAAATTCTAGGGTTTCCATGCATCCCAGTCACCAGGTTGATGCCTCCAACACCTTAGCCACCTTATTCTAGCACCCGGGAGCTTCTTACATTAGTTCATTAGCCCTCCTAGTCAGGAAGGTGCCCACTTCTCACCTACTTCCAGAGAAGGGCGCACTTCTTCACCTACCACTACAGTTACACTTCAGTTACACTCAATTAGCTCTGATTCTCCCTGATTTGAGGCTAGTTTCACTCCCAACTGTCTGTTTCACTTCGTTGGACCTCCAAATTGACTAAATGACTTGTTATGACTTCAGTTAGCCTCCCATGTGCCCTCCACTGATCCCACTTCCATATATTAGTACTACACACTTCAGTTACACATGTTACACTCAGTTAGACTCAGATTGACACCTGGATGACTGGTTCTTGTGCATTGATGACCACCACTGATTGATGATGAGCACTCCTAGTTGGAGTCAAGCTACTCCATTCAGTGATTCAAATGACCTCCTTAGGAAATTCGAATTGCTCAATCATTGTTACTGTATTGTATTGTACTTATTCACCCTCATTGGGATATTGAGCACTGATGCATGCTTTGCACAGTTTTACACCATTTTTATGAATTTCATCTATTGTGATTGATTTACTTGTTCATTAGATCTGCTGTGACTAATTTTACATGGTATCAGAGCCATGGCAGGGACAAGATTTCTTTTCTACAGGTGTTCTACATGAAGCGAGAGCAATCTTTGCTCACCAATATATTTCAGCAGCGGCATGCAAAATCTCATGTGCATTCGCTCATGTGCATGCAAGGCTGAAAACATAGTGTTTGTTTGTGTGTGATTTGCAGGTTTCTTACTTCCTCCATGTGCATTCGCTAATGCAAAGATGGAGACTTCTTCTTCACAAAATATTCTTACTCCATTCAACTATGATGAATGGAAACGAAAGATGATTGCATTCTTGAAGAGACAATGTCTTTTTGATATGTGCATTGGTAATACAAGAGATTTTGATTCCGATGAAGAGGAGAATGATTGGCTCAATGATTGTGACAGAGCTTTTGGAGCAATGTGTCTTGCTATGTCTTCTTGTATGCGCTACCTCAGTAATACTGCTGAAAATCCAAGTGATCTATGGGTCCAACTTGACAGAGAATTTGGAAAGTAGGAAGAAGAGGATCATGCTAGCCTTTTGGAGAACAAGCCCAATGAGATCTCCTTATGTGTTATTTCCGATCATGTGTTGGCCTCAACAATTGTTCAAGATGAAGAAGAAACTGTAGATTCAAAACTTACTCTCTCAAAGTCTTCTATTTCGAATTCTAAGCAATATAAACCAGCTCATACTCTAGATTCTGAAGAGGTTCCTGAATCCTCTCTTTCACATGAGTTTGTTGGCATGCAGAATAATGATCTACTTGAAGTTTTGGAGGTAAAATCTGATTTTCGAGGTGAAGCATTCGCCCTCCTTGATTGCATGCCTCCTATAGACTTATGTTCTATCCTTTGCAAAGTTTCTCAAATTTTTAATGAAGATTAAGAGCACTACCATTCGCTTGAGTTCAATTCTCATGCACTTTTTGCTGATTTTGGTTTTGATCTCACCCTTGTTGGTTCAAAGGAGATCTCAAGAAACCATTCATCTATTCTTGGAGATGATTTAAATTCTACTGATAAGAAGTTCAAGTTTCAAGAGCTATTTGATCTTATTGGAGCTTTTTCTACCTCACTTAGTTCGAATCACAGGTTCCAGGATCATCCTCATATTTTCAGATTTGTTCTCACCATTTTCCGTATGAAGAGCAAGTTCATAAAGTCTCCACATTCGCTTGCATCCACTGATGGAGAATTCAAGCACATGTTTTTGGAGCATGATCCATTTACTCCCAAGAGTAAGATACCTCCAGACATATCTACTTGATTTTGGAGCAGTTAAATCTTTTGGTGTGCTACAGTCTATTTTGAGGCGGGGTATTTTTCCCATGAGGTTTTCCCCATTTCCTCGGTTTATTGACTGTTATTAGTTTGGATTATTATTGTATTGGGGTGACCTTTGGTCTTAGTTACCAGGGCCCCACATTAATTTTTGCACATCATAGTCTAGCTTGAGGGGGGGTGTTCAGATATCCACATCATCTTTTTCTGGATCTTGCATTCAATTAGGGTTCGCATGCAAATTCTAGGGTTTGCATGCATCACAGTCACCAGGTTAATGCCTCCAGCACCTTAGCCACCTTATTCTAGCACCTGGGAGCTTCTTACATCAGTTCATTATTCCTCCTAGTCAGGAAGGTTCCCACTTCTCACCTACTGCCAAAGAAGGGCGCACTTCTTCACCTACCACTGCAGTTCCACTTCAGTTACACTCAGTTAGCTCCGATTCTCCCTGATTTGAGGCTAGTTTCACTCCCGACTGACTGTTTCACTCCATTGGACCTCCAGATTGACTAGATGACTTGTTCTGACTTCAGTTAGCCTCCCATGCACCCTCCACTGAGCCCACTTCCCTATATCAGTGCTACACACTTTAGTTACACATGTTACACTTAGTTAGACTCAGATTGACACTTGGATGACTGGTTCTTGTGCATTGATGACCACCACTGATTGATGATGAGGACTCCTAGTTGGATTCAAGATACTCCATTCAGTGATTCGAATGACCTCGTTAGGGAATTCGAATTGCTCAGTCATTGTTACTGTATTGTATTGTAATAATTCACCCTCATTGGGATATTGAGCACTGATGCATGCTTTGCATAGTTTTACACCATTTTTATGAGTTTCATCTATTGTGATTGATTTACCTGTTCATTAGATCTGCTGTGACTAATTTTACATGGTATCAGAGCCATGGCAGGGACAATATTTCTTTTCTATAGGTGTTCGACATGAAGAGAGAGCAATCTTTGCTCACTAATATATTTCAGTAGCGACATGCAAAATCTCATGTGCATTCACTCATGTGCATGCAAGGCTGAAAACATAGTGTTTTTTTGTGTGTGATTTGCAGGTTTCTTACTTCCTCCATGTGCATTCGCTAATGCAAAGATGGAGACTTCTTCTTCACAAAATATTCTTACTCCATTTAACTATGATGAATGGAAACCAAAGATGATTGGATTCTTGAAGAGACAATGTCTTTTTGATATGTGCATTGGTAATACAAGATATTTTGATTCCAATGAAGAGGAGAATGATTGGCTCAATGATTGTGACAGAGCTTTTGGAGCAATGTGTCTTGCTATGTCTCCTTGTATGCGCTACCTCATTAATACTGCTAAAAATCCAAGTGATCTATGGGTCCAACTTGACAGAGAATTTGGAAAGCAGGACAAAGAGGATCATGCTAGCCTTTTGGAGAACAAGCCCAGTGAGATCTCCTTATGTGTTCTTTCCGATCATGTGTTGGCCTCAACAATTGTTCAAGATGAAGAAGAAACTGTAGATTCAAAACTCACTCTCTCAAAGTCTTCTATTTCAAATTCTAAGCAAGATAAACCAGCTCATACTCTAGATTCCAAAGAGGTTCTTGAATCCTCTCTTTCACATGAGTTTGTTGGCATGCAGAATGATGATCTACTTGAAGTTTTGGAGGTAAAATCTGATTTTGGAGGTGAATCATTCAACCTCCTTGATTGCATGCCTCCTATAGACTTATGTTCTATCATTTGCAAAGTTTCTCAAATTTTTAATGAAGATGAAGAGCACTACCATTCGCTTGAGTTCAATTCTCATGCACTTTTTTCTGATTTTGGTTTTGATCTCACCCTTTTTGGTTCAAAGAAGATCTCAAGAAACCATTCATCTATTATTGGAGCTGATTTAACTTCTACTGATAAGAAGTTCAAGTTTCAAGATCTATTTGATCTTATTGGAGCTTTTTCTACCTCACTTGGCTCGAATCACAGGTTCCAGGATCATCCTCATATTTTCAGATTTGTTCTCACAATTTTCCGTATGAAGAGCAAGTTCATAAAGTCTCCACATTCGCTTGCATCCACTGATGGAGAATTCAAGCACATGTTTTTGGAGCATGATCCATTTACTCCCAAGAGTAAGATACCTCCAGACATATCTACTTGATTTTGGAGCAGTTAAATCTTTTGGTGTGTTACAGTCTATTTTGAGGGGGGGTATTTTTCCCATGAGGTTTTCCCCATTTCCTCGGTTTATTGACTGTTATTAGTTTGGATTATTATTGTATTGGGGTGACCTTTGGTCTAGTTACCAGGGCCCCACATTATTTTTTGCACATCATAGTCTAGCTTGAGGGGGTGTGTTCGGATATCCACATCATCTTTTTCTGGATCTTGCATGCAAATTCTAGGGTTTTCATGCACTTTGCATGCATCCCAGTCACCAGGTTGATGCCTCCAGCACCTTAGCCACCTTATTCTAGCACCCGGGAGATTCTTACATCAGTTCACTAGCCCTCCTAGTCAGGAAGGCACCCACTTCTCACCTACTGGCAGAGAAGCGCGCACTTCTTCACCTACCACTGTAGTTCCACTTCAGTTACACTCAGTTAGCTCCGATTCTCCCTGATTTGAGGCTAGTTTCACTCCTGACTGACTGTTTCACTCCGTTGGAACTCCAGATTGACTAGATGACTTGTTATGACTTCAGTTAGCATCCCATGCACCCTCCACTGAGCCCACTTCCCTATATCAGTGCTACACACTTCAGTTACACATGTTACACTCAGTTAGACTCATATTGACACCTGGATGACTGGTTCTTGTGCATTGATGACCACCACTAATTGATGATGAGGACTCCTAGTTGGAGTCAACCTACTCCATTTAGTGATTTGAATGACCTCCTTAGGCAATTTGAATTTCTCAGTCATTGTTACTGTATTGTATTGTAATTATTCACCCTCATTGGGATATTGGGCACTGATGCATGCTTTGCACAGTTTTATACCATTTTTCTGAGTTTCATCTATTGTGATTGATTTACTTGTTCATTAGAACTGCTGTGACTAATTTTACATTTTCTTCACTTCAAGACACTAAGAAATTACTTGACAGTGAACATGCTCATAATGATTGCACATTGGAATCTTTGGTGGCACTTGTAATAATAGATTTGCAACTCTCATGAAGTATTGACAGAGATTGTATAGCTAGGTTTTGATAGCAATGAAGGTGTGAGAAAACTCAGACCAAGAGGATTCTACGCCTTGTTTTTCAATAAGTACGAGCACTCATCACAATTGAACTCTTTGCCTTCATATTTATGTTCTTGATATTGTAAACATAGGTTTGGAATATTTGGGCACTCTGCAATCCTGTTTTAAGCAACAACGAAAAAAGGTTTTTCAATTATTTTGAATTGTAGGAGTATTTACTATTTGGGCTCAAGATGTTGACATTCTTTCATAGATTGTTGGTGATGGTAAGAATGAAGATATTGTAGTCTATGCTAAAAAATTAGGGAATCGTGTTTGGCTTCCAAAGGATGCTCCAATACCTATTACATTGAAGTGCCCAAGTTTGAAGCTTTATGCTCCTATCAAGAACGTTGAATAATTTGAATGGTTATTATATCACACAGGAATTTTGAACTACCATTTTTAGAACATAATAAGTAAGTATGTTCTCTTTATTGCAATTTCCAGATGAAAAGGTTAAACTTCATTTGCAAAATTGATGCTTACTGAGAAGACATTCCTCAATGCATTTTGGAAATTTATGAGTTGGTTTAGATTGTAGTGATAATCAGATATGACATCTATTTATGACTTGGAGGATTCTAAGTTAGTTTGATAGGAATTTTCTCAAGTCATTAACAACTTCAGATAGGGTAGTTGATGATATTAAAGAACAGTTGGCAGGACATGTGGCAACCAAAATTGATCACTAACATAACTCTATTTTCCAGGAAAGATGGAATAGCTAGCTCTTTAGGTGTCGATCCTTCCCAGCATGTCATCCATAGTCTATTTTAGAAAATAGTTGCAATATACAAGGCAACATTCTAACATTCGATGAAGATAAAGGTAGGAGCTAAAAACTATAGTTCCTCTAAGAGGGGGCATAGAGGACTGAGTTTCTTTGTAAATGAGCCCGAGGGGACACATTGTAAATTTATAGTTCGAGGGCACTTTTCATGGATTCACATCTCATTTATAGTTTCCTTATGATCACTGTGTAAGATACTTAACTCACCATCCAGTTGTTGGTTGCATTCCTATAACTCTGCAACTTGATGCCTATAAAGAGAAACGGTCTTCTCCAACTCCTGCTCACTCTCAAGTTGACTGTGTAGACGGTCCAGCATGAGCTGCAAATCCAATTTCCCTTTTGCAATATTCTCACTTGTTTTCATTAAATCAGATTGAAGAGAAGATATATCTGTTTCTTTTACCTTCAAAGCCATGTCCTTCATACTCATAAGTTCTTCAAAAGATGGGCACTTTTCATTCCATGAGACCAACTTTTCATTTGCAGGCTTCAATGCCATCCCAGACTTTTCCATCTTCATACGAGTCACTGACAAGTCATGCTGGAGTTCAATCACATACACCTACAACTGAGAAATTTGATCTTTGGCATCCTGTTCCAATTCCAATAGTCTACCCTTTGCCTCTTTCATACTTTCTACATATTGCCTCTCTACCATCTCAGATCTCTTCCAATACCTGCAAAGGTGCTTGATCTCAGACTGTTTGTCGGAAGAATTATTCTCTTCGGTTTTTAATTGGCATTTAAACCCTTCAATGATATCTTTCATATCCTCAACAATATGTTTGTTCCTTTTGAACTTCCAATCGAGCAGCATCAATGGATGCTTCTTTTCCCTCAATAAGAACTTGAATGGACTTCAGCTGAGCTTCCAGGTCTGCATGGAATCACTTTGATTCAGTTGCCTTCTCTTCCATTTCATGCATTGCATCACAAATCCTGTCAATTTCAGCTTGCTTCTCTTCACTTTTCTTCAATATGTCATTCAAGTTTGATTCCATCTCCATAACATGACTCTCTTTAGCCCTCAGTTCTCCCTGTGCATTTGCTAGTTTTTCCCCCAAGATTGCTTCATCTTTTTCCTTTTCCACCAATTCTTGTTTGACCAATAAGACCTCATTTCTAAGATGTTCAACTGCAATCTCAAACTCATAAATATTTTCTTCCTTCTCTTGAATGCATGACCTCCAATCATTGCATCTTTTTCTCGGTATCTGATAAGTCTTGGTGAAGCACATCTACTTGTTTTAATTTCTGTTTCAATTCTGCAATATCTCTATCCCGGTCATCTAATTATGAACCTGCAAGTTCCAAATTAGTGCATGCCTATTGATGAGCCAATTTATTATTTTCATTCTCCTCCGCAAGCCTCGAAAATTTGTCTTCCTGAACTTTGATGGAGTTGACAATGCCACTTTTCTCTACAAAGAGCACTTCATTTTTCTTTTGCAATTCCCCAATATCAATTTCTTTACTCTCAAGGAATTTTTGGAGGATAATCCTTTCTTGCTCACAATCTAAAAGTTGCTTTCCAACTTCCTCAAGTTTTGCATTAACATAAGCAAATGATTCAAGCTCCCATTTTCTTTTTCACAATTCTTGGTTGTGCTATGCCTGCATTTCCAGCCAACTCTCCTCTTGCTGGATCAACCTCTTGAGTGTTTGTTCAAGTTGCATGACTTGTTCTTTAAGATCCTCTATCTTTCTGTCCTTGACTTTTATAACATCAAGAAGAGATTCCTTATCAACCTTGTTTTTTTCTTCTGAATTTTAGAATCCAATTCCCACTTCTCATCCTCCATCTTCCTCTGTCCT
Source organism: Larix kaempferi (assembly GCA_027924585.1). NCBI lineage: Eukaryota > Viridiplantae > Streptophyta > Pinopsida > Pinales > Pinaceae > Larix > Larix kaempferi. Next base: position 7,220,100 of record BSBM01000729.1, on the reverse strand, counting down.
TCATTGAGATGAGTCCTGAGCTTCTCATGGGCAGAGTTCAAACCCCTATGGGAAGACTCCTTCCGCGACAATGTGGCTTGGACTTCTTCATACTATTTATTCAAAGCCTCAATATCATCTGCCCTTTTATTCAACTCTCCATCCTGCTTCTCCACCTAATATTTCTTCTCCTAGAGCTTAGCAAGGGCATCATCGAGGGCTTTTTTTCGTTTATCGGAGATTTCACTAACGGAATGGGATTCGATCTCTAGAATTTCCTTTGCGAACTTTGTTTCCCCAAACGCCTTGCGAAGATCCTCCATTTCTCGATCTCTCTCCTCAGATTCCGCAAATTCGTTAATCCAAAAACACCCAAAACAATAAAAATAACATAAAACACAAATCCAATCCTTTGGTTTCCATTCATTTCTCCATTAATCCAATACAAAATACAAACCACATAGTCTAAAATTAAAACCCAAAATGCGATTTATTTCATTTTCTTCTTACATTGACACAAATCTTCTAGGGAATCGAACTTGGGCTAAATATAGTAATGAATATTGAATGGTTTTGAGCATATACTTACCATTTGAAGTCAGACCGGAGAAGCTCTGCGTGCCTCTCATGGCTGAAATGGGGTGATGTTCGGTGGATTTGAAGGTTTTAAGTCGGGTTTCAAGTTGTTTATCAAGTTTGATCGCCTCTGGTGAATGTTTTGGGATTGTAAGGAGAATGGAGCATTCCTACTACCATGACAACGAAGATCGCCAAATGGAGTGTCTGAATGCCTGGAGGAATCAAATACGTGCCTTCTTTCTGTTCAAATTGTTTATATTGCCCTTTTTTCCCTCTTTTTGAGACGTGTGAATTAAGTATCATATAAATTGATGATATAAATAGTATTATAGTTGAATTTTTATAATCATCTTTGGAGATTTGAATCCGAAAAAATAGGATTATAGTTGGATTTTTATAATTATCTTTGGGTATTTGAATCTCACTAGAGAGTGTGAAACCTACTTAAAAGATTTCCATGAATTTGTTTAAATAAATAGCTAAAAATTATTTTTAAGTGAATTTGAGATAATAGGTACTTTAGTCAAATTAATAAAATAAATCCTTCTAGCAGTGGTGTCGCATACTTGAATCTCTATTGTACTCTTTTTACGACTGGTCTATTGATCATATATATCGTGAGCTCAATGATGTGGCGGATGCTCTGTCCAAGGGAGCGCTCAATTTTGAAGAAGGTTTTCTCATTTGGGAAGAATGTATAGATGAGAAATTGGAATTCGAAGGATCTATTATTGTTTTTTAGGATTAGTAACTCTTTGTTCTCGGTGATGGAACCTTGTTTTATGTTCTCTTTTGGACCTTTTTATTACAGAGTTTGTCCCCTATTGATCTTGGTTGGGATGTTTTGATTTTTTTGAAGCTTTGGCTTATAGTGTAATCTTCGTTGATGATTCGGATATATCTGGTGATATGGATGTAAGGAGGAGTACTTTTTTATTTTCATTAATAACAAAAGTACAAGTTTTTCTTCTTGAAAAAATAAAATAAAACCTAGTTGCAAGTCCTCATTGAAATGAGATAATATAAGATAATTTTATTAATGTCCAACAAATGACAACAAAATAAAAAATATCCAAGAACATAGTTGAAGTAGTGAATCAAAGAAAGAAGGAGATGAAAAAATAAAAGCAATATATAGGTGAAAAATTATCGATAACATGTTAGAGGGTATTGGAACTTGGACTAGAAGTCAAGGCCAAAGTAGGGGGAGAAAATAAGAAGAAGAAGTCTCCTCCTTTGAATCCTCGATTACCATGAAGGGTTTGATACAGTCCCTGAGAAGGTCATTTAGAGAGTACTTAGTGTTGAGCGGTCTTAGTTGTGTTGGGGTAGTTCTAGAGGTAGCCCTAGATCAAGGAGGCCCCTCACTCCTAAAAATAGAGGCTGTGTGGAAATTGAAACTTTTGAATGGATGACTAGTTGCTTACCAAAGCCTAGAAGGTAATACTATATGTTGAGGGAGTTTGTCTCTAGCTTTGGAGCCTCCTCTAATCGCTCTATCTATTAGTACAAGGAAGTCTATATTGAGGTATGGGACAAGAGATCCTCGAAGATCTTGCAAAAATATATCAACCTAATAAAGGGGGTCGAGAAGAAAACTAAGGTCTCATTGATATTATATCTAAAGAAGCCTAAACCTCTCTTTGTCTCATGCTCCCCCGATCTAGCTGGACAACAAGGAAGAAAGAGGTGATCCACCTAAAAGGATATGAACATGGAGCACCACCGCAAGGAATGCAATATATAATCAAGAACTTCGACTATGAAAGAGATAAGCATCTAGGATTTGGATAGAAAATGCATAAAGAGGGAGCCACTCGAGTCCAAATAGAGGCAATAAAACTACCCACTAATCTCATAATAAGTGGGACATATGAAGACAAGGTGATCATCTTACTCAGTCAATCGTATCTAGCAAAGCTTGAAAATTGTATCCAAGCAAGGAAGGTGGTGATCACCCTCAACCCAAAGCCAATGAGAGCCAACATGAAATAACCAAGTGAGATCCTAAAAGCTTGTACTCGGTGTCTACACTTATATGTAGGTTTGATAATAAGTCGCCTCTCAATTGAAATAAGTGCTTGGAAAAGAAATCCATCCCAGAGCCAAGAAGCTTGGTAGGTGTGATTCAAGTGATATAAATATATTATACTCTTTGAATATCTTATTCAAGTCTTTCTTTGACAACAAATGGTACCTCGGAGCATATAGGGAGTACTTGAAAGGAGGTAGGGTGTCTAACAATATGGACACAAACTAAAGCAATCTAAAGGCCTCTAGATACTAGCAAGGAACCCGCCCAAAGGAGCTTATAGAGGCCAATTACTCGAAGGAGCGGAGGGTTGGGTAGCATATAGATCCCTCACTTAAGAAAAGTTGTTAAGTGTTCAAACTCTTTGAAGGAATGAGACAAGTTTGAAGATGACTTCAATGTGCAAAGGATAAGCCCCATACTCTATATGGATGATAGAGTAAGGGATCATACACTTGCAATGAATGATGTGTTGTAGTAAGAGGGTATGTTCTCACTCCATCCAAGACTAGCCATCCCAAAGGAAGTTGGCTCGAGACCTTGAACCCATAAAGGACCATGGGTCTAATGATCATATTGTCCAAGGTGTGCATCTCGGATGAGATGTATCTGAACTGACTCTAGAAGAACTAGATCTCAAGAAGGGAAAGGGAACCATATGCCTAGTTTAATTGGGGTTGGAAACCATGTTGAAAGTTGAAATGGGTCCCTAAAAACTAAACAACCAAATAAGTGTAGGTCATGGTGGTCTTGATCTCTTCCCCTGAAAAGTAAAAGTGCTAGGAAGAGAAACCTCACTTTGACATTTTGAAGATCATAACCTTAGTTTTACTTAGGTTAATCATCTACTATCAATGATCACAAAAAATGGGAAAGAACATCAAGTAGTCTTTGCAATTATTTGAGAAAGGAGGCCAAGAGGATAATGTCATCGTCAGATAGAAAGAAAGAGATCAAGCCCTCATGGAGAACCCTCACTGTTGGTGTAACTGACGAGCTGGTTTGATGAACCCTCACTGCTGGTGTAACTGACTTGGAGTTGATTTCAGAGGGGAAACCATTGTCTTCAAAAATAACATATGCATATTTGTATAGTTATCGGCAGAAGCCCAGGATCCTAATTTAGCATGTGCCCATGGAAATTTTTCTCTAGATTGGTCTAACCTGAGGATCAAATTTGTAAACCCCAATGCCTTTTAAAGGACATTGCACCTATGTTCATGGAGGGTCCCAAATATTTTATCCTTCAAATTTAAAACAATCTCTAGATGTTTTCTTCTCTGAACACCATAATTTGGATCTTGACCTATCCCTTCTCCTCCCATCTGAATTCTTGTTGATGCTTATAGATCAACATTCCTTAGAAAGTGAATTAATACGGGTTGAAATTCACTGGTAAATTTATTTGTTAATTGGATATTTAGCAATCATTTTCTCATTTGATTGTCTGAAAGAAGTTCCTGTCAGTCATATCTCCACCTTTCTCCAGACTGTTATTTAAGCTTATCCAACATGCAGGCCATCAATGTTGTGTTTGGATTTTTTTTAGTAATTGTCTTGAGCAACATCACCGAAAGGAGACACCTTGTGTCCCTGTAGAAGGAATTGCAAGCAATGGCAGTTGATTCCTTGGCTACAAGATTGGACAAGTGTTTAAAGCCCTTTTTGGCTCTTTACAAGGTTCAAACAGGCTGCTCTATGGCTGAGATACATGCCATTTTCATGATAGCGCTCTTAATGGTTCATTGTAGGAATGTGAATTGTGCATTCAGAAATACCATTTTCCCTGCAATTTGAATGCAGAAAAAAAGGTCCATTTTATATTAAAAAAAAGAAAGGACGTTATTAACCAAAATTGGTCATTGACAACAACTCTTTGTCCTCTCTTTCGATAAAATCATCATGCAACAGAACCACAATGTTCAAAAACATGTTACAGTCCTCAACTCTATCAATCTCTTTTACATGAAGAATCCCTTCTGCTATTTAGACATTATAAGATTAAACCACCCCACCACAATCATAACTTGTTGCACAAGCTAGTAGCCATGGAGCTTCAGTGCCTATGATGGAAACTCTTTTTTTTTCCAAGTAATATATGAAGTTATAGCTTATAAAAAAAACCTTATATTAGAAACCATATCTAGTGTTCTAAACTTCAAAATGAGCACCACATCCCACTTCCAGGACAAATATCCCCTATGGAGGGCCAATATGGTTGTTTGGGACCACACACATGGACCATGACCCCCATAGCAAGATCTCTAAATCCATCTGCATTTTTAAAATTTAGTAAAATATTGTACAAATTCATTATCAAAATTGTAATTTTCCATTGTCAATGTGAGACAACTAAAAATGACTAACATAAACAACTAATTCACATTAATCGTTGTTATATAGTCATATTTATATTCTCGTGACTAAATTAGTCATTTATGTTAGTCATCTTTATTTTAGTCACTTGTTATCTAGTCATATATTTTATCCCGTGACTAAATTAGTCGTTTATCTTAGTTGTTTCTAGTTGGCTTATTTAAAATTGCTCCATTTTAGTCATTTATCCCTCGAAAAAATAGTGGTGACTAACTTTTTTAGTCGCCTAGTCACTTATCTCTCATTTTGTACTAGTGTAATGCTACTTGTGTTTTAGTTTAACTCTCATGTCACATTCTCTACCATGGATTGTTGTGGACTATGATGCATTGTTGGGTTCCCTACTATTTAATATAAATATTGAGTAGCAGTTAAGAATATTTGAATTTTTGAAATACCATGTTATTGATATACATTTATTTCGAGTGCCATGGTTCTCTATATTTCATGTCATGTGTCTAAGTTTTATTTCACTAGTAATCATGATAGCATGATTCCTTGAATGTTACATATCTCCCACTCTTTAACGCAACAAATACTTTAGCAAACAAAACTGTAGGCTTAAAGATAAAGCATATACATACAATTTAGTGATAGTTATTGCTAGAAAAAATATCAAGGGTGTGCTGAGACACATCAATTTATAGTAGTTAGTGATTACTATTGGTAAAGAATATTCATGTCAACTAGAAAATTTCAACAACTTTTCTACAAGAAGTTCGTGATAGAAGAAACTAAGTATCCAAATTCATAAACTAGTAGAAGAAGAGTCTCTACTCTAAATGATTTAGTGACTCGTCTGAAGAGAGTAGTGAATGCAATTTTGATAATGATAGAGAATAAGCCTTCTTTGTGGCAATCGAAACCAAGATTGATGAAGTCAAATAGAAAGAAACAGTGGATTCATAAATAGAGGAAAATTCCAAAATAGATGGGGAAGTGGATCTTGAAGAAGAAATCAATTGTTCCTTAAGAGAAATAAATAAGCTTAGGAAAAAAATTGAAGCAAAAGGAGCAATTGCAAAAATATGAAGAAGAGGATCGTGATTCAAAATCCAAAATGTCACAAAGCCTTGAATAAATAGAAAAGATGACCATGAACCTAAAGGCTCAATTAGAAGAAGCAATAAGGATAGAAGAAGCAAGAAGGATAGAAGAAGTGGTGATGATCTAGCTGAAGGAAAAGGAAGAAAATTGTGAAAAGCTAGAATATGAAATTGTTTACTTAAGAAAGGAACTGGAGACAACAACTATTAAGTCAAAAGCTTGAAGTTTGAAAAAGAGTATTGAAACCTTATATAATATAATCAATTGTCAAATATCTAAATTCATTAAGACAAGTATTGGATATGATGTTGTTGTTTCCTTCATACGCACACCCGGCCTTGCTACAACTAGGGGATTTTTATTTGTTGTAGGTGAATTTTAGACTAGTTTGCTAGAAGATAAACCTATTTTTGGGTGTGATGAACAAATTGATGAGTTGCATATTCCTCACATGCCCAAATTTGAACATGTTGTTACAAATGACATTGTTGTTGATATGATAAGTTCTTTTACTCATGTAAGTAAACCTGAACTTGATCAATAATAACATACTTCCTCTGATCAACCAACACAAAAATATGTTCCCTAGCATCATCCTCACCATAAAATTCAAAGAAAAGGAAATCATGCTTTTAAATCTTTGTAGAAGAGATGTGAAAGACATAATTCTGGACTTGTGCCGACTACCGAGATAGATTGTTGTTGGATTGATGGATGGTAATGGAATCATTTGACTAGATGTTTGAGGTATTCATATAATTGTGTATCATTAGTTCCATAGTTGTCCAACATTCCTCTTACTTACTAGTATTTCCTTGGAAGTGGTCGACTAAGGATCGAACTGACATGACAACCGACTGGAAATTCGACTGAGTATCTATTGATTGGAATATTTGACAAAGACTATCGATACTACTTATTAATCCCTCAAGGGGGGAATACTTGAGGTTGTTAATATGAAATCCCAACTGATGTCTTCTTGTTTCTTTTTAAATTGACTTGTATTTCCTGACAACGACTGAACCATGTTTGATTGTTGTTGAAGATGTAATACCACTTATGTTGGATAGAGAGTCTTTATAGATTGATAGAGACAGATTATCTTGGGTTGTCGGTATAATTACTCTCTACATCAAGAAAATAAGATAAAATCAGTTGATTGTTGTTATTTTTGTAGATGACATTATTTTGGAGGTAGCATGAACAAAATGTGCCAAGAGTTTGCAATAGAAATGAAAAAGGAATTTTAGATTTCTATGCTTGGTGAATTGTCATTCCCCCTTGGTTTACAAATTTCTCAGTTTGACAAAGGCATACTCATTTCCCAAAGCAAGCATATCAAGGAAATGTTGAATAAGTTCAGAATGGAATATTTTGCACCAGTCAGCACACCCATGGTCACAAGCTGTAAATTGAGCAATGATGATGAATCTACAGAAGCAAATCAAACATTGTACAATTCAATGATTAGTATCCTACTATATGTGACATGCCATACATTATGCTGCAAGCAATAGGATTGGTTACATAGTTTCATGCTACACCAAAAGAAAATCATGTGCAAGTAGTGAAAATAATATTCAAGTATATAAAGGGAACCTTGGACTTCAGTTTCTGGTACTCGAGGTGAATATTTTACTCTAATAACACATACATATTCATATTGGGAAGGAAGTGTTGACTAGGAGAAGCACAAGATTAGGGGGAGAATCCCTTTACCATCTATGTCAAAGTGGAAGAGTTACGGAGATGGGGGGAATTCTTTCTATGCTTGGTGAACTATGTGTTCCGTTGCAAGATAGCCATCAATGATAAAGGGGGCGATTGTTATAATTATTGTCATTGATGTCAAAGGATTATTAATGTGGTCATTGATGTCATATTAAGCTATTAAATTGAACATGTTGTTATTAATGTTATGTTAAGGAATTTGCAAGCAAGGGGGATCATCTCTCTCTCTCTCTCTCTCTCTCTCTCTCTCTCTATATATATATATATATATATATATATATATATATTTGTGTGTGTGTGTGTGTGTGTAGAGAAATGTGAAATGGTGGTTTGAAACCCATGCATTTGGAATCCCATGGTATTTGGAAAAGTGAATAAAAAAGGGGAATTAATTATTTAATTAATGTGTGATGCGTATTTTTGAATTAACATGTCCCTTCATGAAGGGTTATGATAAAATATAAAAAGAGAAAGTATTGAGAGAAATTGTGTGTGATAAAAATGTAGTAGCATTTTGAAGAAGTGGATGAGCAAAGATTGGATATCATTCCAAAATGGGTGTTGGCTGTAAATAACCTTCCGGAGGTTTTCAACATAGACCCAGGTACTTCGTGGTTCAAGGAACCAACAAAACCCTTATTCACCGGCCCTTTCGGCAACAAACTGAACGTAGCTTGAGGTCTCACCCGAGGTGAAGCTTAGGGGCCGTGGCTACGGAATCAAGTTTCCACAACTGGGTGATGCGATGGGGGAAAGGCAAACAAGCAGCACAACGTCTTGTGGACTGCTGCGGACAACCGACTGCGCGAACCTGCTGTTCCGCGTAGAGTACTTTGGCGCGTGATTGTGCTTGCGCACTAGCACCACTAATGTCTGCACGATACAGGCTACCTTTGTGTTACGAAAAAAAGCTATCAACAACTTACCTCGCAGCAAATATCAATGACTCGGTGCATCGTCTAGATGGTGCACCCTTCCAGGATGATTAATTCTAAACAATCCTACTTAGCATTCTTTATCCCTTCAATCCGTTCAAGTTCTTATCATTAATTTACAGGTGGTTGAATAAACATATATTTACTGCGCGCTCCAATGCTGCGTTTAACTTCAACGTTCAACTCTATGACCAATTAGTAGATTCCTACATTCATAGACTTGTAGTTGTCAAATACTTAACATTCCTCCATGCATGTGTTCATTTATCAATCAATACATTCACAATATGAGATACCTTGCATCCATCAACCACTCATTCATGTAATACTTAACATATTATTCCCATCTTTCTCCTATGGCGAATACATATAAAAGCATTAATTGTATAACTGATAACTGGAATTCAAGCATACATATAGAAAACAGATAATTGCAAACAACACATTTAATCACACTACACAGGATTTATGTGGTTCACCCCCCGGATGGAGGCTACGTCCACAAGAACGGTTGTTAATATTTCTCTTAATGGGAATGCTACAACCATTCTTAGTCTGCGCACTCAGCTGCAGACTCTCTTCTCTCTCAGATAGGTCTCTGCGCCCTCAGCTGTAGAGCCTTTACAATGGCTTTTCAAGCTTATGATTTTACAATACTCAAATACTTCACCAAAATTGAAGAGTCCCTCTTCCCTTACAATATTGTGCCTTATTTATAGACCATGCATGTAGGTCATGTCTTTACAATCATTAGGCCGAAACCCTAAGGTTTCCAAAACCTGGCGTGGCTAACTGCCACCCTAGCTATCATTGTCGACAGCCTACTTCGCCTGCTCCAGCTAGGCCACTCGTGGCTCACATGCTCTTCTGACAGCCGCAGTCCTCAAAATAGTTACAACTGCATCATGGCCTGTCCCTTTCCACTCCTTTGTCTGCCTGTCACCATCGGCGTTGTGGGCTAGCTTCTCAACTTCCTGTCGCCACACGCTCAAACAGGTCACTTTCATCTTCCTTCCACCTGTTCCTTACCCAAAATAGGTCATATCCTTGTCTTACCTTTACCCATGTTCTTCCCCAAAAATAGCTCATGCGCTACCATGCACATCATCCTACTGCACGATCGTGCCCTAGCCATTGCTGTCGCGCGACATGCACAATTTCTTGAAATTGTCTATCGCCTGTCGTTGCGCGCAATGTGCACTTAACAAAACTGCTTCCTCTTCCTGCCGCAACGCGCTGTGTGCAATTATCAAAATTGCCTTTTCTTTTTGTCGCGGCGCGCAAAGTGCGATTTTCCACACTTGTCTATTTTTCCAACCCAATTGGGCCCCGCCCAACAAGCCCCTAACACTCACCTATGGCTCGTCCCGATCCACTTCCACTTGCGGAAATTGGTGCCGCATATTCCATCATCCCAAGCTTTGATGTAAAGCTTTGCAGAGTTCTTGCTAACTCCACAACTATTTCCTTAGTTGTTCGTTCGAAACCTTGAAACGTCTCCAGAGTTGCCTACGAGACCTTCTCCCGAGCCACTTGTTCCTGCATGGTTCCTTCTGCTGCCTGAATTTCTACGAACTTCACATCGAATTGCTGCATTAGTTCGAGGCCTTCTTGCTCAATAGGCTGCAGCCTGACTGATGTAGCAGCCTCTTTTTCTCTTAGCATCACCAACTCTTTCTATAGGTCCTTGACCTCATTAAATTTTTGCATTTTTTCTCTTGCCGGCACATTCCTCAGCTCCACACTGGCAGCATCTACCTGCTGCTACTTCTGTTTTAATTCTGCCCTCACTTGCTGGAACACAGGATCCTCACTCAACCCGGTAACTGTTGTAGTTATTTGCTCAAGTAAGTCTTGGCATTTCATCACTTCCATCGAAATTGCATCCATGGTTGCTTTGATGTCCTCAGCTGGAGCTGGGCACTGATCTCGTGGAATAACAGGGTGCCTAGCCTCTAGCTCTGCGATTTTTCCTTTATACAAGGCTTCCATTTCTATTTTCTCAGAGGTAAGGGACTCTACTTTGGCCCCAATTTTATTTATCGTTTCTTCCATATCATCTTCTTCCTCATATTCTTCTATGTTTGCGCAGATAGCAGAAATGGTTTCCTTCAGCTTTCGGCCCTTTTCCTTGGCTGTGCTCAATTCTTGCTTACTGTTATCTGACTCTTGCCTTAACTGATTGATGTCTTTAGTTAACTATGCACACTTATCATATGAGGCGAGGCCTCTCTTATGAATTTATTCCGCAACTTTGATGTGCAACTCGTTCAGGTCCTCTAGGGGTAGGGTCCCAATGTTTAGGTCGAGGCGCCTAGTCTTTAGTGCCTCCTTAACCGTTTCATTTGGATAAATCAGGTAGCTCGGTTCAAGGTTCAAGACGTGTGGATACTTACTTTTAGTAACAGGTGGTCTTCTTTGCGCACTTGGTTCTCCTGATTTCCCGTTAGAGACTGAACCTGGATGTTCCAATCCCATACGGGCTACCATTGTCTTGACCTCCTCCATAGATTGGATTATGGTCAGCTACAGTTGTTCTTTCCTGGCTTATTTCTCGGCATGAGTCTCTTCCCATGCTTCCTACACTTTTGTTGTGATGGTCTCGCAATCATCTGGATGTAGTTGCGGCCCGAGCTCGGGTTTTTCAGCCTTCCTCTTTGTGCGTCGGCTCTGTGATTGTGAGGGGCCTTCAGTGGTCTTTCTCTTTGCTATTGATGAGATGGAATGTTGACTCTACGCGTCATCCTTTTCTTCCTCAATGGGCGTGCCAGCCGGTAGCGCTCCCTTCTTTCCCTTCTTTACTATTGTTTCTTCCTTGTCTTCTAGATCTGTGTCTGTGTTCTCAAGTCGTCAGTGTCTTTTACATTGATCTTTTCCCGAAGAGGTTCTACGTTCTGCTCATAGTCTGACGCATCATCACGTGAAGCGGGAACTTTTCGTTCGGGGTCCCATCACTCCATCATTCCCTCAATCGCATGCTCATCTAGTCGATAAAATCCTGGATACCATAAGTCATGATTTGTTATGTCGCCTCTTGGCTGAATGAATGATTGGTGTCTTTTCGCACTAAACCTCATAATGTAGGTTCATGCGTCAGTTAATGGTTTGGAAATGCGTGGTGTTTCCATAATTGCGTTGCACAACTGGTGATAGTAAACATATAAGACTTCATCCATTTTCCACTACCTAGATGCCTTTGGGCTTGCCCATAGATTGACTAAGAACTCGTTCAATAAGAACTGGCACCAATTGTAGGCTTTTCCGCGCAATAATTAGCGGCTTCCCTAATTGCGACCGTAGGTACTTCAGGTGGTCTACATTTGCGCAATAGCTTGCCTGCAAGCAACTGGGTCGTGAACTATGTTGCGCGGTCATTGATGTCAACCATTGGGAACCCATGTCCCTTGCATGCTATGCCAAACTCTTTTGCTACTTCAGTGCTAATGGCTCTATCATGCGCCCTCTTTATGATGAGGTTAGCAGGATCCTCTCCTCTCTTTCTTAATCTGGTGATGTGATGGATCATGTCAATATTGATATCAATGCACTTGTCCAACCATAGGAATCCTTCATGCACACAAGTGAGCAGTGTTCGCGCGATGGAGAAAAAATCACCACTCTTAGTAAACTGTGGCATTTGCAGTAAGTTTAACAAGCCTGACGGCCAGATGGCCCTTATCCATTCTTGAAATTCTATCCTGTCGACACCAGTCTGTGCGTCCTTGACCCAATTTGTATAGGCGTCCGGTCTAAACTGTGGGTAGTTATTCGACGTTACAAGCGTATTCTCCAGTAAGTCATGGTCATCCAGCTTGCAACCTGCTATGCCACCCAATAAATTCTCCTCAATCTTTACCCTGGTCGAAATAGTGGGTAGCGGGATTTCATATTTGAAACTCTTCTCTACGTTGACTGGTGGGGCATCGAGCTTCCTTGGAGGGATGTAATTAGGCATAGGATAAAACGACAAGTTCAAAGTCGAAGATGACTATTGTAATGGCACTTCGGAGCCCCTCTGCTCTGAAGCTATTTCTTTTCCCTTGATGCTTCCTGCAGCCTGTCGGGATGAACTTTTGGAGGGACCTTCTTTCGTCGTCGTCATTGCTACTGGAATCCATGCTTGCTCAAATAACTAGGAGATATTTTCCAACTCAACCTGTTCACTCATACACTCTCTGATAGCTCGGCTCTTGAATAGTTCAAACACTTCGTAAAAATGGTTAAGTGGTCGAGCGAGGTCTATTTATAGTCGCTGTTGGTCTGCTACGTGGCCTTCCGTAGTTGCCGAGGCCCTAAAAGCCATATTGATTGCTAGTTCATGCATATTATCTTAGGCCTATCGGCCGATCCTTCTCATGATGTGAATGTTGTTTCCTTAAATGCCAAAAGGTTGCCTAGCAAGCCGACTTGTCAACCCCGTCGAATCCGCGTTAATGGCTTAGCCTGCCAGCCGGATACCAATATGAACTGGTCACTTCCGTCTTTAATAGGTTCGAAGATGTGACATGCACCCTTAAATGTTTAAAATTTTCGAGTGCCGCCAGTCTGGTTAACGACCCACTAACCGGCCGACACATGTCATGGTAACGGTTTCCGTCATAATGTGCTAGCGGTCTAACAAATTGTTTGCTTTGGGATGTGCACTTGGTATCATCTTGTGCATGACTGTTGTCGCATATTTTCCGTGAAATCAATATCTATATTTTCTCTGTGCAGCTGCTTTCCTCTTTTGTCTTTTTTTTTTTTTTTTTGCGTGAAACTTCAACAGTGTTGCGCGGTACACTTGCCCCAATCATCCAGAACTCTGCGCAGCCAGACTATCACAGTAAATATTTAGTCTGCTACCATTTATCAAACTTGGTAAGGTATCTCCGGCTAATGTAGCTAACTGGGATGCACCACCGTTAGTAACATGAATTACAGTATATGGGCCAAGCCAATGCATCTTAAATTTTCCAGGAAATTTCATGAATTTGCTATCATATAGGAGGACTAGATCACCTACCTTAAAGCTCTTGTTCTTGATGTGGCGATCATGCCATGATTTTTTGTGTTCTTTCTGTACTTGTTGGTGGAAGCCTGCTATGAAGAGATCTTCCTCTATCCCAACCAAGTGTAGGAGCCTTTATTCGAGTGCTGCCCGATCTTCCATGCCTGTAAACGCTGCTATTCTCAAGTTGGGAACAATATACTCCATCGACATGATTGCTTCTTGCCCATAGGCTAACTGAAAAGGTGTATGGCCCATCAGTTTCTTGCAGGTAGTCCTGTATGCCCATAGTAGAAATGGAATGCATAGGTCCCAATCGTCCCGATTGACTTTGCATATCTTGGTTAGCGCATTCTCCAACACTTTGTTAAATGTTTCAATAGTCCCATTCGCCTGTGGATGATAAGGTGTGCTACGCTGGTGATGAACATGAAACTCTTCGGTCAAAGCTGCAATGGTCTTATTCATAAAGTGTGTGCCTTGATCGCTCATCAATATCTTTGGGCATCCAAACCTTGTAAGGATGTTTCCATAGATAAACTCAGCGGATGTAGTTGTGCTACAGTCTTTAACGGGCTTTGCTTCTGCCCATCTGGTGAGGTAATCGGTAGCAGTAATGATATATCTCGCACCAGTTCTTTTCCCTGGTGGGTTAATAGGACCAACAAAATCAATGGCCCACTTTTCAAAGTCCTGCAATGTCAGCTGTGGATTTAAGGGCATTTCATCTTTGCGCGATGGTTTCCCTGTTCTTTGACAAACATCGCAATTATGGCAATGTTCCTTCAAATATTTATGAATTGTAGGCCACCATAGCCCTGCGCGCAATATCTTCTGCGTGGTAGCTCTCCCTGCATTATGGCCTCATGTGACTCCTCAGTGCGCATCATCTAGTATGAATGGTTTCTCATGCTCGAGCACACATCTGCGCAGTACTTCATCCGGTCCCAGTTTGTATAGTTGACCTGCGATTATAGTGAAGTCTGTTGCACGCACTACCAGCTTCTTTTTCTGCTGCGAGTGAACTCTGTATGTGTGAACCCAGTGGTCATAAAGTCAATGATGTCTTTATAGTAATCATCAGAAACTTGTATAGCAAACAACTGTGCATCAGGTAGATTGTCTTCCAGATTCATCGGTTCTTCTCCTGACTCAATCCTTGATAGATGATTGTCGTGCCCACTATATGCCAGTTAATTAAAACTTAACATGCAGAGTGCTAAACATAAATTATCAACCCGAGGAAGTCTTTTATTTCAAAGCTATCGTGCAAAATATATGCAAGTACAATTTTTACCTGACGTTGTTATTTATTGGTATGCAATCGAAACTATTTGTAACTAGGTCACACTTGCTTGAAAATAAATCAAACCCAAACCTATTCATGAAATCACACTGTAAATCTAATCATACTTCAACAAAATAAACAAGATCTAATTACATACATCTAGAAGAATTGTTATGTTGGCCAACGATCTACCAAAACGAATTAACAGAAAAACACTATAGTAAATCAAATGAACAACACATGGTCTTAATAATAAAATAACTATGATAAATCCAATGCATGAAAGAATTAACAAATAAACAAATCTGCAAAATAAAACACTTACAATCAACACTACCAGCATCTGCTCAGGGAAGAGGGCCCTTCCTCCACTGAGCAGATCTGGATCTCCACAATGAAAGTCTACAACTCCAGAATTAAGAAACTACCAGCATGTATTATCATAATGGAAGAATTACAACAGATCTGGATCAAATCCTACATCATAACATTGTGTTCTCTCCTATCTTGCATCTCCTATCCTGCCTAATCTATCATGCTTAATCTCTATCAATCTATCCCCATTTCTCAATGAGATTGATTACATATTTATACATAAAATTATCTAATGGAAATGAAGAACTGAACCCCCAGCTTGTGATCTGCAACAGCTGGAACACGGCCGTAACTGTTGGCAACTTTGGAGCCGGCCGCAACACCAAATCTGGAAAATACCCTCTCGAAGAATCACCTGCATAGCACAAACCGTAGCTTGTTTGGGCGATTTCCTCGCGAGTCAGGTAAATGAGGATGTTACGCACAAAACCCATATCTCAGATTTTTGAGATTCGTTTCCATCTGTCCGCAAATCAAGATGCGAATCAAGGTGTTCTTATGTGGCATGCGTTTTTGGTTAAGGCTGTAACAGCTGGCTATGAGCGTCCTGTACGTGACAACTCACTCCACAAACCATCATTAGTAAAATTATGCATAATAGTCTTTTAATTCATCAAAGATAAAAGAAAATAATCACTATTAACCACTTAAAACATCAATGGAAGTAGCACGCTGTTCAACGCGCAGCTACAACAAATGAATGAAAAATGGAATGATAAATGAGAAATAATGGTAAGAAAATGGATGAAAGGTATGTCGGTAAGTGATGAAAAATGGACAATTCCAGGGCCCAACATCTCCCCCAAACTGAACTTGTTGCATGTCCTCATGCAACCCAATATCTGTGTAGCATCCAACTTGAAAAAAAAACTCATTCACTTGTTCCTTCATTTTACCATTTGCACAGCTGCAGCTAGAAGAAATAGAGAGTTTAACACAAATTGGCAGAATCACTTAGCGGAGGATTTAGCAGAAAATTTGGCGGATTCGCAGCTCCTTAGTACAAATTTGGCAAAGTCACAGCTTATTTTAGCAGAGAAATTGGCGAAGGTTTTAGCGAAGATTTTGGCGGAACAGCGCTAAATGTAGCGGCAAATTTGGCGGAGTCAGCTTATTTTAGCAGAGAATTTGGCGAAGGTTTTAGCGGTGAATTTGGCGGAACAACGCTAAATGTAGCGGCAAATTTGGCGGAACAACGCTAAATGTAGCGGCAAATTTGGCGGAGTCAGCTTATTTTAGCAGAGAAGTTGGCGAAGGTTTTAGCGGCAAATTTGGCGGAACAACGCTAAATTTAGCGGCAAATTTGGTGGACTTGCAGCTGTCGGAAAAGATGTCGCAGCCGCCGGAAAAGATGTTGCAGCTGCCGGAAAACGGGCAGTTGCCGGAAAGCGGTCGCCGGAAAAGATGTCGCAGCTGCCGGAAAAGATGTCACAGCTGTCGGAAAAGATGTCGCAGCTGCCGAAAAGCGGTCGCCGAAAAATATGTTGCAGCTGCCGGAAAAGATGTCGCAGCCGCCGAAAAACGGACAGCTAATTTTAGCAGAGAAATTGGCGAAGGTTTTAGCGGCAAATTTGGCGAAATAGCGCTAAATTTAGCGGCAAATTTGGTGGACTTGCAGCTGTCGAAAAACGGGAAACGACAATATTTTACGGCGTTTTAGTCTTTTTGAACGGGAAACTTCTAAAGCCGTTTTCTCCCAAACGACGAACTGGGTTGGGATGAAATTTTGCAGGCAAGTAGCTACCACTCTAGTGCATCTCCACGCCAAAAATTAGACAAACCCACATCACGGATTTTGAGAAAAATGCGAATTGGCTGTAGGTGATTATGGCCATTTTCTCGAAAACCGCACACTGAATTGAGCTGAAACTTGCCACGGTTGTTCATCATGCTGTTATGCATTCCCTGTCCAAATTTCATGAGAATCTAACTTACCAATTGAAAGATATGCCCAAATCAAATTCTGCACTTTTGAACATGAATAAAAATGTATTGCAGCTGAACTTCCAGAGCCAATATTTCAAAAACTACAAACTGGGTTGGGCTGAAATGTTTCAAGCAGGTAAATACCATTATAGTGCATCTCCTCACCAAAAATTAGATGAACCCACATCACGGATTTCGAGAAAAATGTGAATTGGCTGTAGGTGATGATGGTCATTTTCTCGAAAACCGTGCACTGGATTGAGCTGAAACTTACCACGATTGTTCATCATGTTGTTATGCATTCCCTGTCCAAATTTCATGAGGATCCAATTCGTGGCTTGTGAGATATCCTTAAATCAAATTCTTCATTTTTGCCAGCTGTGAATGAATAAAAATCAGTATGCACAAAATGTCAAAAACCACTCCCCCAAACTGAATATGTTGCATGTCCTCATGCAAAAGAGGAGTTTTCGTCTTAGTTGTGAACAACCATTTCCCCCAAACTGAGTATTTTACCTTCCATTCATGAAATCAAGTGAACTTTGGGACTTTTGTTTTCTTGTATCTGCACTATCACTGTCAACATCCAATTTTTGTATATGTGCTAGCTGGAAACACATCTTTGACTTACAAAAATGACTGTAGGCTGCTTGAAAAATGACTATATGTTATTTGAAATTCACTGTGTGAGCTCAATTTTTGATTCCCCATGGTTGTGGTTAAGTGCTCATAATGTATTGCAAAAATAAAATGACAATGCACAGGAAATCTTCATACCAGCAAGAGATCAGATTTGCAAATTTCCTTTTGTGATGACCCAAGCTGCTCAAATATCATCTGACAATCACAGAATTTGTAGACCCTCCATATGTCACAAGTGCCAAAAAAAAATACCAATGATCTTCACAAGCCAAACTCACTACAGGAATTATCATTCATGGGAAATAAAAGAGTTTTATAACCATTTTCTCATCAAATTCATGGCAAATTCTATTGCAATAAACCACAGTAGATTTCATCCATTCTCATGGTTGAATGAAGGCTGCTAGAATTTTCATTGGTTATGCCCTTATCATGGAGTGCTTTGTAACACTTCAAATAATGCCAAACATTCTTTTGCACATTCCACAACAATCAAACTCATTTCAGAAATTCTGTCGAACTTGACAAATGACCAATGCTGAGAGTAATCATTACCTTCATGTTGCTGAGATATACTTCACATCAGACCTTGAAAAGGTTGCTACAGGATTTCCATTGTGCATGTATCATGCTCATGATGGCTAAAACCAATGTAGGCATTAGTGGATGGTAAAGATACCATATGTATAAGATGGTGGAAAATCCATATACCATATAAAATGTGGCTCTCAATAATTTTGAATTATGAAGATGTGAACCATTATGTGCACCACTGAACAAAGCAAACAAATCAAAGAAATCATGCCTTTGTTTTCTATTGTGCTTGTGTGATAGCATACTCTTGAGAAGGAATCACTTCTACTTCAACTTTTCATGTTGTAGGTTCTTGTGTCTAGCCTATCCTTCTCTTTTCAAGATGTGTATCTGCTGCTTTATTTCTCCTCATTATTTTTATATGGAAACAGAGCACCGTTCCTTACTACTGATTCTTGTGTGGCAGCAGCAAGACTTCTTTTCTTACTGCTGGTTCTTGTGTGACAGCAGCAAGACTTCTTATTGTTGCTTCTTGTGTGACAACAATAAGGTATCCCTTTTTTTTTTCATGCTTGGTCAGTTGGGTTGGTGAGATGTTGGGTTGGAACTTGAAGTGGATGTGCATGAATGATGAAGTGTTAAAACTGAGTGGGAAATGATGGGAATGGATGGACATAAAATGCTATTTAGAAAATGGAAATGGCTAATGCTTAGTGGTTCTTCATGACATTTCCCTAAATCTTTAATAAATAAAAAAAACTCATGCTATTTTACCTCAAGTGTTACCTCCATGGAAGCCTTGGTTGACATGAATGGACTGGTGTATGCTGGAGCTATGTAGGCTGATTTGATGCTGAGACATATGTATATGAGAGCTGAAACTGGATGAAACTGAATTTGATCCATGATATTGTGCTGGTTGCCTGTAAGACTAACTGCTGAGACAATTGATGAGGAAAAATTCTACCATAGAAGCAGAAAGCCCTTTCTCTTATTCTGCAAATCAACTGCAAAACTACTGAACAAATGATGCTGCAAGTCATTGTTGAAACCATTAGATCACATAATCTTCAGCTGCTACAAACCCGAGGTACAATTCTTACCATGCGAATGAATGTGCTGAAGTCGAGCATGGAAAGAAATCATTGGATTACCGGCCATTAATGTATGCCGTTAACCAATGTGAAGAAACTCACCTTTGATGACAATGAGCTCTAAAGTACCTTAGTGCATCTTGACAGGTACGAATGGATGTGCTGGAGTCGAGTCACCTGCAAGATTTGTCAATCAAGAGGCATTGATGAATCCCCATGATTAACAACAAGGAAATCTGCCATTGATTCATGCAGATACCAGGGCACTATAAAAACTCTAATCTTGATCCCAGATGATGTGTCGGAGTCGATGGGACAAGACCATTGGAAGGTGGACCTTAATGCATTCCACATCATCCAATACGAGTACAAAATAAATGATTGTGAAGAATCATAGTGAAAAATAGGACCAACATGAAACTCAGAAGCGGAAAGTATATGTGAAGTCATGATATAGTAGTGATGGGAAATAAAATGGTTATGGTGACTACATAAGCAGTGGAAAATGAGACTTCGACATGAATGGATTTTTAGGGTTTTGAAATGAGGAGGGTGAATGAATCTACGATAGGGAAATTGGCTTCTTGAGGGGTTTCTTTCAGCAACAAGTGGGATGACAGGTGTCTAAAAATGATTTTTGTCATGTAACAATGGGACTTGACTTCGGAAACATTGGACTCTGTATGGTTTGCACATCAATCTCTCCATTTTTTATTTTTTTTATGTGCTCAATCCATTTGCAAATCGATAAAAAGTCTTCAAGAGTCACTCGTGCATGCATTGACCTTCTTCTTCCAAGGACCTGCAAAACCTAGCATTTGCCTGCAATAAAATATGAGATGATGGAAGAAGAGAGATGATTGGTCTCTCTTCACCCAACACTTATGAAAAAAACAACAAGCAATTACTTATAAACCAAATCCAAATAAAAATGAACAAAGCAAAATCCATTTTATACCTGCAGGAGAGCAATGTCCATCTAGACTCACCAACGGTATTCTGATCATAGCTTCTTCGTTCCTTGTCCAATTTGAGTGATTCCAAAGCCAAATGAAAGTAAATTCATAGGTCTATTTCCATTAGAAACAGGTTTTTAAAATTCTATGCAATGATCTTCCAAATCACTCAGTAACAGCCTGCATGACAAGGTGTTTTTTTTCGAACTCTGAACTAGACCAACAGTCACAGTTTTAGGCTTAACTTTTTCGTTTGATAACGGATTGATGTGATTCCAATTGGAGATGAAAGTATATTCATGTAGGTATCTCCATTAGAAACAGGTTTTGAATCCAACAAGAATTGATGGGTCAATTAAGCCAATGAACAGTCTAGAAAATATACTTTTAGGAATGCAGATTTGGGACAGACAGTCGGTATTTTGGTCATAAAATTTGCGTACGACATCGGAATGGAGTGATTCAAATTGCATTGTAAACTAGATTCATAGGGGAATATACCAATAAAACAGGTTTGCAAAATATGTCCAATAAGGCATCCAAAAATTGGCTGTCCCATCTCTGTTCCTAAGCTGCCAGCTTGACACCCTGTTAGTATTTTGGCCATAAAATTTTCGTTTGACACCCAATCGTAAAAATTCAAATTGTTTTGGAAACTAGATTCAAATTGCTACTTGGGATATAAACAGATTTTAAAAATAAGTTCATTTGGTGTCCCAAAAATGGACTGTCCCGTCTATGTTTCAGTCAAATTTTCAAGCCAAAATGTCACAAAAATCCAATAAATTAAATTTAACCCCCAAAAATTGATCAAAATAGGTGTGAATGATTTTAATGATGTAAATTTAAATATAATACACATCCATACCAAAAATTTCAAGCATTGAGCACCTAGATTGACTTACACAGTTTGTTGCAGCCACAGCTGCAACTCTTAAAAAATGACATAATGTTGAAATAAAGCATGTGAATTTTTATGGAAAATAAAAAACTAAAGACATATCATGATGTGCAACACCCACGTATCTCAAACTCATTAATTTTTACCTGTAGCACAGTCACAGCTGGGTGTTGCATCTCCTTGTCACAGCCAATGTTGCAGCTCACTGTTGTAGCTGCGAGTAATCACAGCTGAGAGTAATCACTCACAGTTGGGTTGTTGCAGCTAACAACTTTATGTCAAATTTCAAGCTTGAAGGGTTCCATAATCATGGGCTCATTTTCCTGTGGATCCTTCATTCACTTTCTCGAATTACTGTAATTTTGTTTTCATGATATTTTTATTTTTATTTGTAACAAATAGAAACAAATTGAAATTGGGAAATTGATGACAAAAAGGACTTGAGCATTTTTGTTCAAATAGTCAACAATTCCAAAGCATTCATGAAAACATCTCATACCCATTCCTCATACTTCTACTTTCTGATCTTCCAGATCACAACAAGGCGCAGGAAGAGAGCATACTTATTCAAAAATAAAAACTTAAAAAAAACAAAAGCATGGTTTTATTATGTTATTCTACCCTACCCTATTCTACTTGGAAAAATAAAAAAAAATTGTTCAAGTGTATGCATATTTCCAATGGAGCCATTTTCGAAAAAGTGACTCAAGTATGCTCACACTCCTAATAGAAAAATATAACTTTATGAATTCTAGGATATGAGAGATCAACTTCCCTTCAAATGATGGTGCCAAGAATTGGTGAAGTATGAAATGATGCTGCAGACCGATTACAGATTGAAACCAAGCTTCAATATAGTCTTTGTTCCCTTGATTGCTCATGGATGTTACATCATGAAGATCCTTATTAAATTGATCTTCCTCAATGCATAAGATTTCCGGATCTAATGATGTGAATGATGCTTTTGGTTCCAATGGCTGTTCTTCATCAAATATTACGTGTGTATTGTTGATCTTGTTTGCTTGCTTATGAGGACTAGAAGAAACTCCATCTGCAAAACTTGGATCTAAAACATGTTCAGGCCTCGTATGGATTTGTTGCAACAACGCACAGCCTTTTTGCAGCGGTGTAGATGAGGTAGAATAAGAGGGAAGTGTAGAAACATTTTGCAGTTCAGCACTGTAAGCATACTGTACTACTTTATTATGGTTAGGGTGGAGGGTGGATTGGACAGGAAATTGTGTTGGATACCAAGGAGTTTGATGAGAAGATAGATGTGGCTGATGTAGATGATTGAGTTGTGAGGTTGATATTGAAGGACCAACTTGTGTTGCAGCATGAGGGAGAGTGGCCATATGATCATAGGATGGGGCATTCCAACCTTGTGGATAAGGTAGGTAAGAGTTAAACTGAGGCTGCAACAACTGCCATGGTGGAAGAGTATTCAATGATTGAGTATGAGAGTAAGAAAATGGAGGGATAGAATTTCGCACCATAGATGTAGGCCATGGTTGACATGACTGTTGCAACAAGTTGGCTGCGACTCCCAGATCTCTTTGATATGTTTCTTTCATCCTTGGTAAGGAGGGGCAATGATCTGTGGAATGATTCAAGTCACATATACCACAACTTTCAAGACTATCCAAAGGTAAATCCCTTGCTTCTCTTATTTCCTCCTGCTTTTCCTTATCCTGCAAAACACCCAATTGTAAATCAGCTTTATAAATGTCAAATAAATTGTTGATTTCAGTTCGTAAAACTCTTGTTTTTGCAGCAGATTTCAAAAATAGAGATAAAAGTTCCTTAGAATTATTACCAGTCTTGAAGTTTCCTCTTGAATACCTTCTACATAACTCACAAATATCATCATATGCTAACTGGAATACATTACCTGTTCCGATCAAATTCAATATTTCTAAACATTCAGCTTGGATTCCCTTGAGTAGAAGTGTTTTTAAGATTTCCTTCCCCAGTTTCCTCTGTTTGGATCTTTGGAGGTTATATTGAAATCGTTCTATGTATTCCTCCAGACTCTCTTCTTCTCCTTGTGTCATTTCGAAGATGTCTTCATTGACCCTGCAATAATCTTGGTACCTTTTCAAGAACACATGTTTCATGTCTTCCCAAGTTTGTATACAATTCCCACTGAGGCTCATGAACCATCGGAGGGCTGTTCCTTTTAGAGTAAGGGGAAATACATTCAACTTTTGATCATTAGCACAATAACCATATCCTCTACAAAGTACTTCAAATTGAAATAAAAATACATCAGGGTCTTCATTTTCCAAACCGTGAAAATTTGGTAGAACATGTGGGGGAATTCTTTTTGTTGGTGCCACTCCACTCGAATCTCTGATGGGAAATTCGAAGGTAACAACTTTTCCATCTTTTGCACCTGCCATCTCTTCATTAGATTCTTTATGCGCTATCTTGAGGCTCCTCCTTCGAATGTTCCTGTCAACTTGTTAGTAGAATGGGTGGTGCTTACAACACCACTAAGGGGAATGATAAGATTTATGCTGCAAAGATTGAAAATGAAATAAAACTGAATGTAAAGACAGAAAATTAACACTCAAAATAAATTCAATAAACTGAAATGTAATCATGCAACCTACATGCCCTATTTTAACAATGCATCTACAAAACAATGTCAGATATACTATTGCACAATTGATAACTTCCCCGGCAGCGGCGCCAAAATGTCGTGCCCACTATATGCCAGTTAATTAAAACTTAACATGCAGAGTGCTAAACATAAATTATCAACCCGAGGAAGTCTTTTATTTCAAAGCTATCGTGCAAAATATATGCAAGTACAATTTTTACCTGACGTTGTTATTTATTGGTATGCAATCGAAACTATTTGTAACTAGGTCACACTTGCTTGAAAATAAATCAAACCCAAACCTATTCATGAAATCACACTGTAAATCTAATCATACTTCAACAAAATAAACAAGATCTAATTACATACATCTAGAAGAATTGTTATGTTGGCCAACGATCTATCAAAACGAATTAACAGAAAAACACTATAGTAAATCAAATGAACAACACATGGTCTTAATAATAAAATAACTATGATAAATCCAATGCATGAAAGAATTAACAAATAAACAAATCTGCAAAATAAAACACTTACAATCAACACTACCAGCATCTGCTCAGGGAAGAGGGCCCTTCCTCCACTGAGCAGATCTGGATCTCCACAATGAAAGTCTACAACTCCAGAATTAAGAAACTGCCAGCATGTATTATCATAGTGGAAGAATTACAACAGATCTGGATCAAATCCTACATCATAACATTGTGTTCTCTCCTATCTTGCATCTCCTATCCTGCCTAATCTATCATGCTTAATCTCTATCAATCTATCCCCCTTTCTCAATGAGATTGATTACATATTTATACATAAAATTATCTAATGGAAATGAAGAACTGAACCCCCAGCTTGTGATCTGCAACAGCTGGAACACGGCCGTAACTGTTGGCAACTTTGGAGCCGGCCGCAACACCAAATCTGGAAAATACCCTCTCGAAGAATCACCTGCATAGCACAAACCGTAGCTTGTTTGGGCGATTTCCTCGCGAGTCAGGTAAATGAGGATGTTACGCACAAAACCCATATCTCAGATTTTTGAGATTCGTTTCCATCTGTCCGCAAATCAAGATGCGAATCAAGGTGTTCTTATGTGGCATGCGTTTTTGGTTAAGGCTGTAACAGCTGGCTATGAGCGTCCTGTACGTGACAACTCACTCCACAAACCATCATTAGTAAAATTATGCATAATAGTCTTTTAATTCATCAAAGATAAAAGAAAATAATCACTATTAACCACTTAAAACATCAATGGAAGTAGCACGCTGTTCAACGCGCAGCTACAACAAATGAATGAAAAATGGAATGATAAATGAGAAATAATGGTAAGAAAATGGATGAAAGGTATGTCGGTAAGTGATGAAAAATGGACAATTCCAGGGCCCAACAATGATCAGGTCCCAAATTCAACCTGCCTGGCTTAACCACAATTTCAACGTCGTACTCCTGAAATAGTAGTAACCATCTACATATGTGCCCCCCTAACACTGGCTTATTAACCAGGTATTTCAAGGCAGAATGGTCAGTGAACATGGAGAAGGACGCACCAAGCAAGTAGTGCCTAAACTTTTGCAGCGCGTATACCATTGCGAGTCCTTCTCTTTCAGTAGTGGTATAGTTCTTCTTAGCATATGATAAATTTCTACTAGAAAAGGAAATGGGATGATCAATACCTCCTTCTCCTGGATGAGCAAGAACAACGCCTAATGCGATACACGGAACATGAACATGGACATGAAATGGCTTCTCCCAGTCCGGAAAAACTAGGATCGGTGAAGTGACCATCTTCTCTTTTAACTTGTCAAATCCTTTCTCGCAGTCCTCATTCCAAACGAATGGTACATCTTTCTTCATCAACTTTTCCATAGCTACAGTTATCTACTGTTGAAATATTGTAACTTCAAAGAATATTATATTTGTATATTATTGATTCCGGAGATGTTCCATAGCTCCGATGTGATTATACTATAAATCCGGAGATGTTTATTCCTCCAAGTTGGTTGTGGTAACTAGGGTTATTACACCCACCATGTGGGGGTCGGCCCAGTCAGTTATAATGGGGTATTTAACCTAATGGTTAAATACGAGCCTACATGTACTTGTTTAAAATACATATCAGAGTAGTGTATAAATAGAGGAGGTGTGTTCCTCATTTGATACACTCACTCACTTGAGGATAGCGCACTTGTGGAGAAGAGGTCTGCTATTATGGAGGAGGAGATCATGTATCAGGGTTTCATCTTTGTATATTGCTGGTCATCTATATTGAGGAAGCTTTGCTGGGTTTTCTACCCCATGAGGGTTTCCCAAGATAAATCTATGTCTCTTGTGTTTATGCTATGCTTGTTGTTTCTTCAGTGATCCTGTATATGCTATTATTGTGAAATGGAATGTAATGCTGCTATTTTCTGTCTTAGCATATTGAGTCTTAACATGGAATCAGAGCTAACCTGAAGGAAGACAAGGTATGGCACTTACGACACTTGCTTTACTTACGACAATTTGAAGGTTAGGGTTTTACATAGAAAAAACTAGTCATCGTGGCACTTTCGCTATAACTCCATTTTGGCGAAGGTTCAGGGTCTGAAAAGTTTACAGGTCGAAGATGACATCCCCAGGTACCTTGTGTCCAAAGGGAATCCTTAGATTCGTTGTACTTTGTGAGTTATGATCAGTACAAGTTAGGGTTTCTGCCTCTTCCAGATCTCAGTCAAAATCAGGTGACCTTGGAAAAAAGGTCATAACTTGGGCTAGGAAGCTCCAAATGAAATTTCTTAAAAAGTGACAGGTATTACATAGACTGCACTATCGCAGGAAACGTTTTCAGAGGTCGAAGGTGAACCAGTGACACGTGGCACGCCGTACAAGTTCGCTCTCCTGTTTTATCCCATAAACAGGTCACGTTGCGACACTTGGCATAACTCTCTCGCACAGAGTCCAATTGAGGTCAGACCTATCAGTATGGAAAGATAACAGGTCGAGCTATCTTAGGAAAATTGTTCAGAGGCCGAAGTTCAAACAGTGACACGTGGCATGCCGTACAAGTTCGCTCTCCTGTTTTATCCCATAAACAGGTCATGTTGCGACACTTGGCATAACTCTCTCTCAGAAAACCCAATTGAGGTCAGACCTGTCAGGATGGAAAGATGATAGGTCAGGATACTGCAGAAAAAGGGTTTCATACCCTGTGGAGCAAAAATTTCAGAGTTATAGCAGAAACAATCAGGTGCATATTTCTGTCAAAACAGAATTATTTTTGGAGCACCTTTATTCATGGCTTCCGGAATTTAGGTTTTCGGAGAAAGTTAGAATTTTTGGCATCAGAGTCCACGGCTGAATGCTACTCAGGAAAATCGAAATTTAGAGACCAAGATCGAATTTTTTGGTTGGGTGGAAGACTGGGCTTGATCAAACCCCAGTTCGGGATTTTGATCGGAAAGATGGAAAATTAGGGTTTCAGCAAAAGTTGGAATTTTTGAAGTCTGTAACCATGGATGGAAGCTCCTAAGAAAAATAAGAGTTTAGAGCCTTGGATCGAACCTTTTGTTTGGGCAGAAGGGTGGGCTTCATCAAACCCTAGTTCGGGATCCTATCCAGAAGATCCAGAAGTTTCAAAGGCAATTTTGAGGGGTCAAATTTTGGAAATTCCAAAATTGAAGTATGCTAGTTTGATCAGCTCAGCAAGACATATTCTTTCATCCATTCAGAAGTGTGAAAGTCAAAGATTGAATTTTTAGGATTTCTCTAGAAAACCCTAATTAAGCTCCAGATCAAGTTTCAGGGGGAGTTGAGGCTAAGGCCTTACATAAGAAGACTACAAGAAGTCTCGACAGGTATGACTTAAGGAGGCTCAGGTATGTCTTGAAATCTAATTCTTGATTAAGTTCATGATGTGTTTGTCTTCATATTATTTATTAGTACAATCTTGATTAATGTTAGAATTGTCTTATCACCCTAGTAACAGTATGAATGCATGTGAATGATCAAAGACATTCATTGATTAGGGCTATATGATTGTACTAATGCATTATGATATTGTGTGAGGTTGATGTTGTCTGCTAACAAGGCTCAGGTACATCACAAAAGACAAATCATGTTCCATGACCATGAAAACATGAAGACAAAGACTCATCCATAATCTTTGTTCTACTTACGAGGTATGTATGACTTTGTTATATTATGCTTAACCTATGAGACATGCAGGTTCTAGCTCAGGATCTCTAAATCATTGAAGAGATTGTTTAGGTATGTTGTACATAACTAAGTAGGTATACTAATCCAGGTATGTTTCCCATGAATCTTACCTTGTGTTAGGATCCCTTATATAAGTATACTTGGTATGATTGGTTATGCTTATTCATAAAGTTAGTAATCAAGGGATTATGCATATTATGTCTTTTATCTTGATTGATGATATGCATGAGTAAAAGAAGACTTCCCTGAAATCTTGAATACTAATGTTTATTAACTATAATCATGACTATACATTCTCAAGATTATTTAGAACTATAATGTTTTGATAACATTTAGAACATACTAATGGGTGTATGTTTGTGTATGAGATCATGAGGATGACACTTGAACATGCACAGTGGTACATAATGAATAGAAGTTCAAAAGACATACAGAAGATCAAGCGGGAGGCAACCACACAAACATAAAAGATAAGTATTTGAGTTGTTATTTGAAATAGTAAATGATATTGCCTGTAATAGGTTGTATGCATATTTGTATTCCTATAATATATCATGCTAAGTGTAAATATTCATAGAACACTGAACAGTATACTACTAATATGCATATGATTGGTAAGTTGGACAAACATTCCATTGTTGCTTGTCTAGAATGAAACCTCTTTGCTGACATGCTGAGAGTTGTGCACACTCTCGATAGTATGTTCTGGTAGAGATGGAAGGAATCTAGACAGCCACTGTATGCATACAGGATATGGTAAAGTGTTGTGCCAAAGTATTGGTCAAGATAGTTGCATAACTATGTAAATGATATATGTATGCATAATAGGTTATCATGTCAATATGATTTGATGATTATGAAGTATTACTAATCATGTACCTAATTTTGATTTGTAGGAAAAATCATGATGAATGATGAACAAGCGATGGATGTTCAACAAAAGGATTTACAAATCAAACACACTATAGAAGGCTTGTGGCTAGAAGATTCTCTTAGAAAAGAGAAAGAGAATCATGATGAGATGTTTGTTCCAAGAGGATAGATAAAACCATTCTCTTAATGGTGTAATTAAAGAAGAAGTGTGATTCAGGTTCTGTATGGGTACCCAGGATCGATAATCAATTGATGAGCTTAATGATCACCACGGGTGATGTGGATCTCAACCTTTGCTACAAGGTTGAATATGGTTTTTATACACAGATGACATGGATGCAAGAAGGAACTCACCACAAAGTTTGAATAATATTGAGGCTCATATCAGTAGACCCATCTATCGAGAGATGGCACAGATAGATATGCATAAAATCATTCAATGCAGAGTGTGAATGATGTTCAGTCACAAAGGGAGAATTGACAGTTTCTTGATAAGCTTGGGCTTTACCAAAAATTAAAGTTGTTCCTAACCTTTACCTTAAGGCTATGGATCATACTATTATTATGATATCCTTCTTATAGGGAATGAGAAACAGATCATGAAAAGAAAGAAGAAGATGGCTGCAGAAATGAAAAATGAAAGATCTCAGATTGATGCATTACTTCCTAAGTCTGGAAGTATGGCAAGGCTTAGAAGGAATCTTTCTCAACCAAGGTAAGTATGCTGTGAAGTTTCTAAAAAGATTTGATATGTTGGAGTATAAAGCCATGGCCACTCCCATGGACTCCAACTTGAAGTTGTTAGTTAATGACTCATCGTATTTAGTGGACCTAACCCTATATAGACAAATCATTGGGTCATTGATGTATTTAACAAATACTAGGCCAAATATATGCTTTGCTGCAAATACCCTAAGTCAGTGTCTAGTAGAACCTAGAAAGGTTCACTTAATAACTACAAAGCATGTAGTGAGGTACCTAAAAGGTACAATAGATTTTGGTCTATATTATCTTGGAGGTCATGAACTCCGTTTACATGGTTACTCAGATTCTGATTGGGCAGGAAGTGCCTCAGACAGAAAGAGTACATCAGGTGGATGTTATAGTCTTGAATCTGCCATGATCTCATGGTTCAGCAAGGAACAATCTAGTGTGGCTCTCAGTACTGCTGAAGCAGAATATATATATAGCTGTCTGCTCTGCCAGCTGTGAAGCAGTGTGGCTTCAGAAGCTATTATATGGAGTGTTTGACTTAGAAATGAATCAAGATAGAAAATCTTGTATTCCACGATAAGTCAATAACACATAGAGATCCGATACTTCTATATACAAGATATGGTGCAGAGAGGAGCTATCAAGCTCAAGTATATAAGCACTGAGGATCAGATTGCTAATATCTTGACTAAACCTCTGTCTCGAGTAAAGTTTAAATACTTCCGAGACAAGCTTGGTATAGTCCAGAAGGACCCTCCTCGAAAGGGGGAGTAGCATAGTATCTGATAACAAGTCTGTCTCATCAATGATGAGATTACCTATTTAGTGCACTTAGCTACTTAGAATTATTTAGATTTAGAACTCTTATATATCTTTTATTTTAGATGTATACATGTTTTTGATGTGATGTATACATGTTTTGATGCTAGATGTATTAGTGAGAATACATGCTAGATGTATACATGTTTTGATTAGTGATGTATACATGTTTTAATGTGATACATGCTCTTGGATATTTGTACCTGTATAGATGGAAATACAGATGAGGATTGGATCATCCTTGAACTTAAGTTCTAAAGTGAGCCGTAGACGTGAGGTCTCCGAGAATGAAGTCCTTAGTGGACAGTTGAGGGGATTGGATCATCCCTGGACTTTCAGTCCTAAAGAGAGCCGTAGACGTGAGGTCTCCGAGAATGAAGTCCTTAGTGGACAGTTGAGGGGATTGGATCATCCCTGGACTTTCAGTCCTAAAGAGAGCCGTAGACGTGAGGTCTCCGAGAATGAAGTCCTTAGTGGACAGTTGAGGGGATTGGATCATCCCTGGACTTTCAGTCCTAAAGAGAGCCGTAGACGTGAGGTCTCCGAGAATGAAGTCCTTACTGGACAGTTGAGGGGATTGGATCATCCCTGGACTTTCAGTCCTAAAGAGAGCCGTAGATGTGAGGTCTCCGAGAATGAAGTCCTTAGTGGACAGTTGAGGGGATTGGATCATCCCTGGACTTTCAGTCCTAAAGAGAGCCGTAGACGTGAGGTCTCCGAGAATGAAGTCCTTGGTGGACTTGAGGGGATTGGATCATCCCTAGAATTTCAGTCCTAAAGTGAGCCGTAGATGTGAGGTCTCCGAGAATGAAGTCCTTGGTGGACTTGAGGGGATTGGATCATCCCTGGACTTTCAGTTCTAAAGTGAGCCGTAGACAGGTGTCTCCGAGAATAGAGGATAGGACTGCATCGTCCCTGGAACTTGGTTCAAAATGCACGTGATTGGATTAATCATCCTTAGACAGTAAATCCAGGAAGGATAGTCTTAAATGTGATTGTGATTGGATTAATCATCCTTAGACAGTAAATCCAGGAAGGATAGTCTTAAATGTGATTGTGATTGGATTAATCATCCTTAGACAGTAAATCCAGGAAGGATAGTCTTAAATGTGATTGTGGTTGGATTAATCATCCTTAGACAGTAAATCCAGGAAGGATAGTCTTGAATGTGATTGTGGTTGGATTAATCATCCTTAGACAGTAAATCCAGGAAGGATAGTCTTAAATGTGATTGTGATTGGATTAATCATCCTTAGACAGTAAATCCAGGAAGGATAGTCTTAAATGTGATTGTGATTGGATTAATCATCCTTAGACAGTAAATCCAGGAAGGATAGTCTTAAATGTGATTGTGGTTGGATTAATCATCCTTAGACAGTAAATCCAGGAAGGATAGTCTTAAATGTGATTGTGGTTGGACTAATCATCCTTAGACAGTAAATCCAGGAAGGATAGTCTTAAATATGATTGTGGTAGGATTAATCATCCTTAGACAGTAAATCCAGTAATTCCGAAAGGAAGGATAGTCTTAAATATGATTGTGGTTGGACTAATCATCCTTAGACAGTAAATCCAGTAATTCCGAAAGGAAGGATAGTCTTAAATATGATTGTGATAAAATTGATCCAGTAAATCTGAAAGGAAGGATCATGTGTATTGATGACGATGCTGCTGATCGTGTGATGACGATGCTGTTGATAGTGTGATGACGATGCTGATGATCGTGTGATGACGATGCTGATGATCGTGTGATGACGATACTGCTGATTGTGTGATGACGATGCTTCTGATCGTGTGATGACAATGCTGCTGATCGTGTGATGACGATGCTGCTGATCATGTGATGACGATGCTTCTGATCATGTGATGACGATGTTGCTGATCGTGTGATGACGATGCTGCTGATCATGTGATGACGATGCCGATGATCGTGATGTCGATGTTGATGTTGACATTGATATACCAGTAACTGTTTGAGTTACTGATGAAGACAAATTGAAGAAAGCTTCCGATGATATATAGATGTATCATGTATGATGTTGATGACTCCTTGCTCGTGCAGATACTGTTATAATATCCTTCTCGTTAAGGGGGAGTGTTGAAATATTGTAACTTCAAAGAATATTATATTTGTATATTATTTATTCCGGAGATGTTCCATACCTCCGATGTGATTATACTATAAATCCGGAGATGTTTATTCCTCCAAGTTGGTTGTGGTAACTAGGGTTATTAGACCCACCATGTGGGGGTCGGCCCAGTCAGTTATAATGGGGTATTTAACCTAATGGTTAAATACGAGCCTACATGTACTTATGTAAAATACATATCAGAGTAGTGTATAAATAGAGGAGGTGTGTTCCTCATTTGATACACTCACTCACTTGAGGATAGCGCACTTGTGGAGAAGAGGTCTGCTATTGTGGAGGAGGAGATCATGTCTCAGCGTTTCATCTTTGTATATTGCTGGTCATCTATATTGAGGAAGCTTTGCTGGGTTTTCTACCCCATGAGGGTTTCCCAGGATAAATCTCTGTCTCTTGTGTTTATGCTATGCTTGTTGTTTCTTCAGTGATCCTGTATATGCTATTATTGTGAAATGGAATGTAATGCTGCTATTTTCTGTCTTAGCATATTGAATCTTAACATCTACGCATACCCTTTTATGAATTTCCTGTAATAGCTGGTATGTCCCAATGTGGTGCGTAGCTGCTTGACTGAATTTGGTGTAGGCAAGTTTACAATAACTACGATCTTCGTAAGGTCAACCATCAAGCCCTGTTTGCACACGATGTGTCCCAACAAGATTCCATAGGGAACACAGAAAACACACTTCTTCAAGTTTAACAAAATTTGAGGCTGTATACACTTTTCCAGCATCATCCTGAGGTTCGTGGCGTGGTTCTTCAATAAACCGAAAATGGTCCAATCATCAAAGTAAACTTCTAAAAACTTATGTATAAAATCCTTAAATGCTGCGACGACCACTCTACAAAATATGGCGGGTACATTCTTCAGACCGAAGGGCATCACTGTGTATTGGAACAACCCCCATTCTATAGCAAAAGTCGTCTTGTGCCTATCTGCACAATGAATCCTAATATGATGGTAACCAGAGAATCCATCAGTAAAAGAATAAGCCTCATTCCCTCCAACATTATCTAGCACTTCATCTGTAAAAGGTGTAGGCAATGGGTCATGCATTGAAGCATCGTTCAGTTTTCTGAGATCCACACAAATTCTGATCTCCCCCTTTGTTTTCTTATCTTGGATAACCATCGGGCTTATCCATTAAGATTCTTCAACTGGATCAATGATCACAGCATCGAGCATTTTATCAAGTTCTACCTTAACTCGTTCTTTATAGCATGGATTCAATCTATACGGTCTTTGCTTTACAGGCTTCGCGCCAGGCTTAAGAGAAATTTTCATCACTCCTAAGTCTCCCAGTATACCTTTCATCTCTGTGAATTTAGTCGGGAACAGTTCGCGATACTCATGTAGTATGCCTGTGACCTCCTTGACCGTGTCTTTGTCCCAATAATCTCTGATAGCTGTGAACTTTGGCTCTTCACTAGTGCCAATGTTCACTTTTCTTGTCTTTACGGGTCCACTCATGTCTGGGATTTCTAGTGGAGGTCCTTCTACCTTGCGCGTGCCCTCTGATTCAGGTATCTTTATGTTTCATGGGTCATCCTCATCACTGTCTGCCCGAGCTGCAGATTCATTAGCGAGGTTATAACAATGAAGAGTAGGTTCTAATTGCTCCTCCCATTCCGGGTGTAAGTGGGTAGGTATGTTTTATGTGCCAAGAATTCTTCTAGGGTCATATTTCCGTCAGCGCAGTCTGGTGCGAATATTTTTTTCTGAAGAAGATGTAATGCATCATTGATGCTCGGATGTTCATCCTCAAAACTGAAATCTGTTTGGAAGCTCATGGTCAGGGAAGACCAATCTGTTGTGCCCTTGCGTAGTTCCAGGTCTAGGTACCATTTCCTTGGAATCGGTTCTTCCAGTGTATGCGCAAACAAATGCACCCATTCTGTTTTTGGTCTTTCCACCCAAGCTTGTGAACACGTTTCCAGGTGATCCCTTGGATCTGTCTATCCATTATATTTTGCAAAAGGTAATGTAACATTTTCTGCGAATCTAATTTGCATCTTAATCCTACATTGATCCCATGTAGTCAATGTTTGCTTGTGCGTAGCCCACCATCTGGCAGGTGTCTCGCGCAATGCTACATCTAATACTTGTAAGCGCTGTTCATCTGCAATTGCTGTGGTATAATCTTTGATGAAAGAATAAATGTTAGATGAAGCATCATATGTGGGGATTGGTATTACTTTCTTTCCAATCCAGCGTATCAACTTCCTGACCTACGCGCATCTCCGTGCAAATACTTCATCCATTCGATTTTGCCAGTTCTCCAAACTGTTAGGATATTCCTATACTCCATCCTAGTCCCACCAGTATTTTGATCATTTAAATTTTCAGTCATGCATGCATTTTTAGGGTTTGCATGAATTCTAGGGTTTGCATGCATCCCAGTCATCAGTCCAGCAGCTAGCCCTCAGTTAGCCAGCCCCCAGGAGCTTCTCACTATTCAGTTTTAGCCCTCTAGTTGCTTAATGCGCCCTTCTTCCTTGATTTTAGGGAGCAACTCGCCCTTCTTCACCTACCAGTCTAGTTGTCTTCAGTTTATACTCAGTTACACTTAGTTACACTCAGTTACAGTCAGTTACAGTCAGTTACACTGAGTTACACTCAGTTACACCTACCAGAGTTAGTTTGAATGATGGTTGAAAGTTACTTGAGCATTGATGACTCCACTGATGATGATGAAGACTTCCAGTTGTGCTCCAATGATCATGAGGATACCTAGTTCTGCTCCGATGACACTCTATTGATCTTATGATCACTCTGAGAGGCTAATTCGAATTGCCACCTTAGGCATTCGAATCCTCTCTACCATTGTACTAATTATTTGTCCATATTGTGATTAATTAAGTAGTGTGTGTGAAGTATTATTGCTTCTATCTGAGTTCTACCGTACCATATTATTCTGTTGCTCATTATACTGTATTGTTCACTCTTCTTCTATTTTCTTGCTTAATCATAATTACTCTTGTGAGGTATACATCATCTCTTAGATCTGCTATGAGGATTTTCACATGGTATCAGAGCATGTTGAGAGTATTGTTTATCTCCATTCTTGAGAGTTTTTTTGCAGGTTATTACCAAGATTTCGAGTGCAGCAGTTGCAGCAATTTCTGCATCTTTGCAACAGTATTCTCTATTGTTTTTTGCAGGTCTTCTACATCTTCAATGTATCTAGAATTAGAAGAAATCACCATCTTTCTCTATTCAACTATGATGAATGGAAACAAAAAATAATAGCATATTTGAAGAGCAATGATCTCTTTGATTGTTATTTTGAAAGAGAGTTCGAATCCTCTGAAGAGAAGATTGATTGGTTGAATAAAGGTGACATGCACATTGGAAGAATGAAGCTTACTATGCCGGATTACATATTGTTCCCAATCATTATTTATATTGAAACTCCACAAGAGCTATGGGCTCACCTGGATGAAGAATTTGGCAGAAAGAATGAAGGACTTGGTCCTAACCCATTCGAAAGCAAGCAAAGTGATACATTTGCTCTTCTTGATGGTCTCTCAGATCATGAACCAGTATCATCTCATATTGAAGTTGTTGACAAAGAACTTGTAGATTCTCCACTCATGCTCAAACCTTCTTCTCTTTCTGTGCCAGCTCACACTCTAGATATTGGAGAAGGTCCTAAATCCTCTCTTGCACCAGAGTCTGTTGGTTTGCATCATGATCACATGATTATTTTGGAGGTCAAAACAACTATTGAAGGTAATGCATTCACTCCTCTCCAACTATCTCCTCTTTTATACTACTATATGATCATAATTCCATGATTTCAGAAAGTCATTGAAGAATATGGCAATTTCCATTCACTTGGGAAGATTTCTCATGCATATCATGGTTTTTATCTCACCCATGTTGGTTCAAAGGAGATCTCAAGAAACTGTGGCCATTCGCTTGGGATAATTTCTCATGCATCTACTGGTTTTGATCTCACCTCTCATAGTTCAAAGGACTTTGAAATCTCAAGAAACCATGATTCAAGTCTTGTATCTAATTTGGGTTCTAAGCAATTACTGCTTGGGAAAATTTCTCATGCATATGATAGTTTTGATCTCACCCCTGCTGGTTCAAAGGAGATCTCAAGAAACTATTTTTTAAGTCTTAAATCTGATTTTGATTTCAAGCAAACATGTAATAGTTCTTTTTGGCATAATCTCACCCATGGTGGTTCGAAGGAGAAGACAAAATACTATATGCACATTCAAAAATTTGATCCTACCTCAGCTGATTCAAATCACAAGTTCAAGGATCATTCTCATACTATTGGATTTGTTCTCATCACATTCGAACTAAAGAGCAAGTTCAAACGCATGCTTTTTGAGCATGATCCACTTCTTCCCAAGAAGAAGATACCTCCAGACATATGACCAAGCATCACACCTACTTGAGTTTTGGAGCATTTATTTTTGTGTGTGCTTTACAGTCTATTTTTGAGGAGGGGGTATGTTTCCCATGAAATTTTCCCACTTCCTTGGTTTATTGACTGTTATTATTCATTGTATTGGGTGACCTTTGGTCTTAGTTACCAGGGCCCAGGATGGATTAAGGGGGGGTGTTAGGATATTCCTATACTCCATCCTAGTCCCAACAGTATTTTGATCATTTACATTTTCAGTCATGCATGCACTTTTAGGGTTTGCATGCATCCCAGTCATCAATCCAGCACCTAGCCCTCAGTTAGCCAGCCCCCAGGAGCTTCTCACTATTCAGTTTTAGCCCTCCAGTTGATTAATGTGCCCTTCTTCCTTGATTTTAGGGAGCAACTCGCCCTTCTTCACCTACCAGTCCAGTTGTCTTCAGTTATAGTCAGTTACAGTCAATTACACTTAGTTACACTCAGTTACACTCAATTACACCTACCAGAGTTAGTTTGAATGATGGTTGACAGTTACTTGAGCATTGATGACTCCACTGATGATGATGAAGACTTCCAGTTGTGCTCTGATGATCATGAGGACACCTAGTTCTGCTCCGATGACACTCTATTGATCTTATGATCACTCTGAGAGGCTAATTCGAATTGCCACCTTAGGCATTCGAATCCTCTCTACCATTGTACTATTTATTTGTCCATACTGTGATTAATTAATTAGTGTGTGTGAAGTATTATTGCTTCTATCTGAGTTCTACTGTACCTTATTATTCTGTTGCTCATTATACTATATTGTTCACTCTTCTTCTATTTTCCTGCTTAATCATAATTACTCTTGTGAGGTATACATCGTCTCTTAGATCTGCTGTGAGGATTTTCACACAAACCTGCATCCGAAGTTGAAATGCAAGAGTTGTCGCATCTCCAGCTAAGTGTACCATCTGCAGTAAGGTTGACATAATATTCCTGGTTTGCGGTCAGTTTGTACAACCGGTCCAAATCCCGAGCTTGATATTCCTCTTGAATCGGCTCAATGTATCTGTCTCCATCGGTAGGGTCCAGTGGTGCAATCACCCTGAGATGTTTTCCTTCAAAGATCATCTTCCTGGTCTTCAGATTTATGATTGTGAGGTTATCAATAGCCCAATAAATCCCCAATAATGCCGGGAAGTGATTACTATCGTCCACAATCTCGATAACCTCAAAATCGGCATGATTCTATACTCCATCAATGTCAACAGCCACACTGGCCAGCTGTCCAAACAGTATGAATTTTTCCTGATTGGCCATTCTCAATTGGATAGGTGACCATGATAACTTTGGTCGCCCTATCTGCTGCAATGTCTGCTTATTCAAGACATTGACCTCTGATCCTAGGTCAAGAATGATTTCATCCATTTCATAATCTCCTATCTGCGCATTGAGTCTCATCTCTCTGCCGGTTCTCTTATGTTTTTTGATATGATGAATTGCGCTATCAGTAGTGTCTTCTCCACTGTGTGGTTCATACTGATCTATGACCTTCTGTAGTTCTGTGATGGCATCTGGGTTCTTTAACAATTTCATGCAGCTTCTAAGGAACCGCGCAACGGAGGTGCATGTCTCTATTGCGGTGCTTGTGTGGTCATAAGCAGCCGGTATGTCTTCCACATACGGCATTTGACTGTGCAGCGGGGGTCCTTGTTGCGCTTGGTGCCGATTCTCTAAGGATATCCTGTGCTTCCATAAATGCCCCTTTGTTCTTTGTCAGGTCAAAGGCGGGTGTTTTCTCGGAAGCTTTTCTTATCCATTGTGTCTCAAGGGGTGTTTTCTTAGTTCCAAAATCGCCATAAGTCAGCTTCTACTCCTCGATCACGTCCTGTCGTAGCACCACTGTGTGTTACTACATTGATGCTTGGATCTTCAGGTCTCCTTTCTGCTGTAATCCACTGAATGTTTGGAGCCGGTGGGTCTATCCTTCTGCATTTCTACATTTTGACCTCCAGTATGGGGAAATCTTCAATAACATGCTCAAAATATTTACAGTAACTGCACGTGGTGCATGGGTTGGTGCAATCCCTAGAAACATGAACTGGTTGGCCACAATTATAGCAAATTACCTGGTCATGGCCTCTTCCTCTTCTGCAGTATCCACCACCACGGCCTTTATATCCCCCTTGGTCATACTGTGGGTTCTCTTGCTTCGGATGGTTGTCTTCTTGGACGTGGAATATTCCAGCACCTCGCATCACTTCCATATCGCACTTTCTCTCATTCATCAGCTCATATGTACGACAGTTGGATTCATCATGTCCCACTGACTTAAAAAAATTACAATACAAGCTCTTAGGTGTTTTTACATATTTCTGTATGAGATAACAGTCTTCTGGTCAGTGTCCTCTACTTCTGTAGATTTCACACCAAGGTGCCTGGTTTTGATTAATCAGGTTTGGTGCATCACTGTTAAGATAGTCTTGAAATAAAGGGAAATGTTCTCTGGTGTGGCCTTCTCCCTTACAACTTGTACACCAGACGTCCTTCCTTGGTTCATATATTTGTTCCTTCTCATTCTTCATGCTTTGTAGTTCTAGAGTCAACGTGCTCAACTGGTTGTGGATCTGTGACATCCCAGAACTAGTCTTGCCGATTGACAAAGACTCTAGCTTCATCGTGATCTCTATGGCCTATTCCTGTGATGCAACCTTCTGTTGCATCAATGGTTGTCTGATGTGGGGTAGCAGCGCAGCAATGAACCATTCTTTATGCTGTTGCGGAGCTATCACAAATGTGACTTGGTCTAGGAGTGTTTTAAACTTCTGGTCAAATTCCCAGACCGTCTTGTTAGGTTTCTGATTAATATCTTTCATCTCTGTGATACACTGGGATTCGGATTTTGGTTTCTTAAACTCTGCTACCATAGCAGCCTTTATTTATGCTAAGGTTCTTGGCTGTGCTTGAGAATATTTCATAAACCAATGAAGGGCTCTGTCCCTGAAAATAGTGACGAGCTGCGCCCTCTTCACAGCATCATCCTGAATTTGCTTTACACTCCATATGGCTTCACATAGAATCCAATGTTGATTAGGGTCTTCCAAACCCGTGCCTTTAAATATCGGCAGTTTTATGTCATTGTTTGTCATTCTCCTTCCTGGTGGTGTATTGGTGTTCTGATTCTACGGGGGGGGTTCTGAGCAGAAAAAGTAAAAGGGATATTTGGAATAGTGCTAGGGATACCACTCTGTGGACTATTCTGAGACTGGGTGTTCTGGACTGGAACAGTATTAATATTCTGCGGGGTGGGCTATGCGACGTTCGCAACGGGTGGGGTGTGAGATAGGGGTGGCGCGGTATCTGCAACCGGGGGGTTCTGTAGTATAATAGGATGGATTGTCGCTGATGACAGTGTGGCTTGATTATTAAGGTCACACGGGAGTTCTGTATTCACACGGAGACCAGGTCCTCCTGGATTCTTTTCTTTATTAAACTTATATCTCTTTCCATTTCTCAGGTTATGTGTCTCTTCGTCAGAATCACTATATATGTTATTGACCATGACAGATGCGAAAATATTACTGCATTCTTAAAATGCATTTTTCAGCTAAAATCATTTTAATGTATAGACTGAGGTTATTCAGGAACTTACCTCTGAATCCTTCAAATAAGTATGCTTCGGCTTGACTGTAGGACTTCAGCGTGTCTACAGCAAATTCTGTTACAAATCCTTCAAGTATGATATCAACCCAGAAGTCGAATGCTCGCGACAGTGGGTTGTCTATTGCTTTGAGGTGCGCTATGAGCTCTAGAGTCCACTCTGTAGGTACTCCTCCTTGAAAACAGGTTTTCTTTTCTGCGAGTCGCGAGATCCACTCATGTAACTCATTTCCAAATGAAGCCCATAAAATCTCGTGAATCTCTCTCCACAAATATCTGTTCAACCACTGTACATCGGTTAGACGCGGGTGTCTGTTCTCTTTCTTCGCAAAATCTCTTTCAATCTTGTCACACCAATCCCAGATCTCTTTCTTTTTAGGATTCCAATTGTTTGAACCCAATGGGAACTAGTATTCTTCTTCACACATTACTTTCCAATCACACTATCGCATCATTGGTCTTAGCTGGGCAACATAACCATTTGTTGGCTGTAAATAACCTTCCGGAGGTTTTCAACATAGACCCAGGTACTTCGCGGTTCAAGGAACCAACAAAACCCTTATTCACCGGCCCTTTCAGCAACAGACTGCGCTCAGCCTGAGGTCTCACCCGATGTGAAGATTAAGGGGTGGTTGCGGAATCAAGTTTCCACAACCGATTGATGCAATGGGGGAAAGGTGGACAAGCAGTGCAACGTCTCGCGGACTGCTGCAGACAGTCGACTGTGCGAACTTGCTATTACGCGTCGGGTAGTTCGACGTGCGATTGTGCTTGTGAACTAGCACCGCTAATGTCTGCGTGATACAAGCTACCTTTGCGTTACAACATCAAGCTATCAATAGCTTACCTCGCAGCAAATCTCAATGACTCAGTGCGTCATCTAGACCGTGCATCCCTTTCAGGATGATTAATTCTAAACAATCCTACTTAGCATTCTTTATCCCTTCAATCCGTTCAAGTTCTTATCATTAAGTTACAGGTGATTGAATAAACATATATTTACTGCACGCTCCAACGCTGTGCTTAACTTCAAAGTTCAACTCTATGAACAATCAGTAGATTCCTACATTCACAGACTTGTAGCTGCCAAATACTTAACATTCCTCCATGCATGTGTTTGTTTATCAATCAATACATTCACAATCTGAGATACCTTGCATCCATCAACCACTCATTCATGTAATACTTAACATATTATTCCCATCTTTCTCCTATGGAGAATACATATAAAAGCATTAATCGTATAACTGATAACTGGAATTCAAGCATACATATAGCAAACAGATAATTGCAAACAACACATTTAATCACACTACACAGGATTTAACGTGGTTCACCCCCCAAATGGAGGCTACGTCCACAAGAACGGTTGTTAATATTTCTGTTAATGGGAAGGGTACAACCATTCTTAGTTTGCGCACTCAGCTGCAGACTCTCTTCTCTCTCAGATAGGTCTCTGCGCACTCAGCTGCAGAGCCTTTACAATGGCTTTTCAAGCTTAAGATTTTACAATACTCAAATACTTCACAAAAACTGAAGAGTCCCTCTTCCCTTAAAATATTGTTCCTTATTTATAGACCATGCTCGTAGGTCATGTCTTTACAATCATTAGGCCGAAACCCTAAGGTTTCCAAAAATCGGCATGGCTAACTGCCACCATAGCTGTCGCCGTCAACAGCCTGCTCTGCCTGCTCCAGCTAGGCAAATCGTGGCTCACACGCTCTTCTGACAGCCGCAGTCCTCAAAATGGTTACAACTGCATCATGGCCTGTCCCTTTCCATTCCTTCATTTTCCTGTCACCATCGGTGTCGTGGGCTAGCTTCTCAACTGCTTTCCGCCACATGCTCGAATAGGTCACTTTGATCTTCCTTCCACCTGTTCCTTACCCAAAATAGGTCATATCCGCGTCTGACCTTTACCCATGTTCTGCCCCAAAAATAGCACATGCGCATCGTCCTATTGCGCGATCGTTCCCTAGCCATTGGCGTCGTGCCACATGCGCAATTTCTCGAAATTATCTATCGCCTGTCGCCACACGCAATGTGCACTTAACAAAACTGCTTCCTCTTCCTACCGCAGTGCGCTATGCACAATTATCAAAATTGCCTTTTCTTTCTACCGTAGCGCGCAACGTGTGATTTTCCACACTTGTCTATTTTTCCAACCCAATTGGGCCCCTCCCAACAATGGGAGAGTTGTGAAATCAGTTTCGGGTCATCTTAGCATTTTAACTATAACTTATTTTCTTGGATGTTTCAAACCATGAAATTTTGAGAAGATAGAAGAAATTTATTTGAGTACATGTGGTCAAAATTTCAAAAATTATTTTGCTATGATTTTTCAGATATGCATTATGGAATTTAGGATTTCTGAATGCTCCTAAAATCGGTTTCAAACAGGTAAATTTAGCATTTTCGCTATATCTTCTTTTTTGGGGCATTTCAGGCTAGACATTTTGAAGGATCTAAGTAGACATCTAGTAGTTCTTCATGTATAATTTTCATACTTTGGTTCACTATAATTTTTGAGATATACCCTATGTATGTTATGGTTTATGAATGGTCTTGAAATCAATTTCAAACGTGCTAGTTTGACATCTTCTCTATAACTTGTTTTCTGGGAATTTTCAAACTATGAACATTTTAGCAATTTGAGGATACAAATATAAGTACTTTAGGTAAAATTTTCAGGATTTGTTTCTCTATAATTTATGATATGTATTCTATGGAATTTAGGGTTTCTGAATGGTCCTGAAATCAATTTCAAATAGGTCATCTTGGCATCTTCTCTCTAACTTCTTTTTTGGGAATTTTCAGACTATGAAATTTTTAGGGATCTAAGGAGACATAATGAATTACATTAGGTAAAAATTTCAAAATCATATTTTCAAAATTGGACATGTGGAATTATTTGCAAGTTCATTCTTTGGAAGAGGCCAAAAGCAACAAGCTTTGGGAAAGTTACCATTTGGAAATTCAAATTTTGGTCATACCTAATGAAGGAAAAAGTAGAAAGCATACTCAATGAAGGTAATTTGAATGTTATCATAATTTGAATAATTTATATGTACTAAATAATAAATTGTAACTTGAAGGTTGGTTCCACTCAAACAAAGAGATTGATGTTGGTGTCTCTTCCTAAGTTGGTGCTTAGTTATGGGGATTGGTGTCTCCAGTAGATTAGTGTCTACAAATATTTGTAACAGTAGGTTTGTTCCTACCAAGGTTTTTACCTTTGGGGATTGGTATCTATGTTATGTTGGTTCCTACTAATATTTGTAACAGTAGGTTGGTGC
Organism: Larix kaempferi; assembly: GCA_027924585.1. Classification (NCBI taxonomy): domain Eukaryota; kingdom Viridiplantae; phylum Streptophyta; class Pinopsida; order Pinales; family Pinaceae; genus Larix; species Larix kaempferi. Next base: position 7,176,043 of record BSBM01000729.1, on the reverse strand, counting down.
CTACAAAGAATTATAAAGATAATTTTTGTGGTTTTCTCCCCAAAGGGTTTCCATGTAAATCTTGTGTTATGTGCTCTGCAATTAATAGATATCATATGTGTTTGTTTTCTTATGGTTGACGAATGTTTAAAAAAGTAAAAAATTGTCTTATATTGAGTCATCCCCCTACCTCTCAATATAAGTATGCTCTTAAGAATATATCGTATGGAGTTTAGATGTATTGATGATATATTTCAAAGCCCATGCTTCAAATCATTGGTGATATTTTTTATGAGCTTTAGAGGATACAATAGATATGGAAAATTTATCCAGTCTGATTATTAATAGAAAAAATAGTTTTATTGGATTTAATAAATAATATCCAACAAGTATCATCATCATCATGAAAAACAAATATGTTTTGTGGTTTCTTTCAGCCATGGCAATGATAGTATTCCGAATCGTTATGAAGAATATCTAAATATAATTTTTATTAGGGATCTTGGAATAAATAATCTCCTAAGGGTTTGTAATATTAGATCCATACTGATATGCATGTTGGCTCTGAATATGTTCTTTAAGTTCAATGAGATAGACCTAGGTTCTACACAGTTCAAGGAACCAATAAAACCCCTTTTCACCAGCCCTTTCGGCAACAGTCTGCGAGCAAATTGAGGTCTCACCCGAGGCAAAGTTATGGGGAGGTTGCAGAATCAAGTTTCCACAACTGGTTGATGCACATTTCAACAGAATGGTGGACAATGCGGATTTCACTCACTTCGTGGTTGATGCTTATGCTATCGCGCATCTAAGGACTGCGCGATGCGGGATGGTCGCTTAACGACAGGATAGTGCAATTGAAGACTGTGATTCCTCTTCAATACTTACACTACTTCAATGGGATTCACTATTACACCCAAAATATACACCTTTGTAACCTCAGTGCCTGAATCCATGAAGTCCCAAGATCAATCTAATCATTTAGAGAAAGTTATTGGCCTTTTCCCACACTCCTAATTCAGTCGGCGCAGGTTGTTTTTGAACAACATGCGCCGAAGTCAGTTAATTGGGATAAAGGTAGCTTTCAAGTGAATTCTAGAAGTTGGATGAGGTGGATCCCTATCCCTAACTTCTAGGTGAGATGGCCTTCGGTTCCCTAACCTAATGGGAGGATCCCTTAACCCTCTCCCCATCATCCTCAACCTACTCTATCCACTTGGTCCTATAAATACAAGAGCCCTTCCTATTCCAAAGGGAGGAAGTCTATGGTACTCTTATGCTAGTGAAATTAGCTCAATGGTCTAATACTCTAGTTTTGGAGGCACCTACTTCTCTCTAGAAGCTTTGGTTCGGCTTGTCGGAAGGAGATTGCGACGTTGAGGAATCAGTTGTAATCATCTCTTCTATTGTACTTCCCACCTTTTATACAGTAATATAAATGCTTTCCATAAATGTTATTGTGTTAATGATATTTATAGTTTACCTCCTCAACTGTTTACTTAGACTAGTTAGTGTTTAGGAATACTTTACTGCTTGTCTTTTTCCCTATGTTTTGACAGGTCTTGCAGCTTTAGATCTGATGACCGCGGAGCTCGGAACAACTACGAGGAGAAAGATTTACAAATCTAAGGTAAGATGCTTAATCCCTTGATATATAACTAGATGTAGGAAAGTTATTTCATATTCTGTCTCATTTGTTCTAGACTTACATTGAGCTAGACAGATCACACCTTAAGTCAACTTTTGGTAGATTTTCTGATGACAAATTTGGTGACCATATCGGGGAAGATACGTTGATTTAAGTTTTCAAGTTGAATTTTGTATTCTTTGATTTCTTTACAAGCCATTTCTTTTTCCTCCTGAGCCTCTTTCACCATCAGATCTTCTTGTTGAAGGGTCTGTTAACTTTCTCTGAGTCTGTGGATTTAATTATTAAACCATCTCATTGCTCATCCTTGGAGATATTTTTCTTTTTTGTTTTGGGAATTCGCCCGGTGCACCTAGGCAATGTAACCAGAGTGCCATCCTCAAACAGGCACATTTTTCCTTTTTGAGATCTGCGCCACCAGCACTAAATCTCTTCTTGTCTTCTGCATCGTCGGCGCTAAATCCCTGTGGACCATCTCCGCTGGGCGCTCTGTGCCTGACTGCAGCCTGCACCGACCAATCAAACCTAGGGTTTGAGTCATCCCTCTCCATTGTTTGAGTTTTGGTTTATCTTGTAGACCCTCTCTGCACTGTATATTCCAGTCAGGGACTTGTTTGATGTTGCATTGTCATTATTTGGTCTTGTTTGGTTCAATTTGGAGTGTTTTTGGGTTCCTTTTTTGGATGAGATTGAGTTTGGTAGTGGCAGACACTTTGGTCTCTCCCACCTTCATCCGCTTGGCCTTGCATTCCCTGCTCTCCTCACCTGATCTAATCCTTCCATTGGCTTAGATCCCAGGCTTCCTTTGCACATGTCATTTGACTTTGATTGCATTCAGTTGTTTGATTGAGTGTTTTCAGTGTTTTAAGTCCATTTGAGTGCTTGTCATTCTCTTGAGAATTTCCTAAGTGTTTAGAGTGCTGCAAATCAACTTTCTTTTCAGTTTTTCATGCTTAAAAATATAATTATTGTCAAGTTGTAATCTTGGCATATAATTGAAAAAATAAAAGTGCATCATTTTTATTGTTTTCACGTGCATTCAAAAATTGTTGTAGAAATTTGTTCATGCATTGGAACTCATCATTCATTAGTCTTTTGGAAAATTTCAGAGAAGAATCAATCATTTGTGCTTTTCAGGAATTATGAATCTTTCATTTTCTTGAAAATTTCGAGTGAGATCAAGTTTTTACAAAATTGATTCCATGCTTGAAGAATTATATGCATTCCTAATTTTTTATACTTTTAAGCCATAATAGTGAAATTTGAAAAGTTAGAGTGCTCTAGATAGGAAATTTCTCTCTTTTCATCTCTTAGTTTTTTATTCGAAAAGAAAAAACAAAATGTTTAGATTTGGTTGTGATGCTTGTTGATTTTTTGTTTTGCTTGGAAAAACGGAAAAATGAAAAGAGTATTTTTGTTATCAAATTTGATAGATTTGGGATTGTGTTGCATTTCGTTGCTTTGGTAAAACCACTTGGAAAGAGATTTCTCCCTCCCATACATAGAGTTCATCAAAGGAAAAGTACATTTTTGCATGTAGTTAGGGCTTGCATTATGTTTACGTTCTCACCTTATGCATTCACCTAACCATCCAGATAAAATTAACGGTAGAACTAGGGTAAAATTTTTAGTAACTTGTGTGTTAAGTTAGAGACATGTTCCAGTGTCGTAAAACGTGGCAGTTGTTGTTACTTGCCAACACTGTATTCTGGGGGTATTGTAGTCTTCCACATACCAACCGGTATATCGAAGGTTTTTCACGTACCAACCAGGTATAACGAAGCTCTTTCACGTACCCACCAAGTACTTCGCGTACTTGGCATATATCGAAAGGTGTTTCACGTAATTGGCGTATATAGAAAGGTGTTTCACGTACTTGGTAGTATATAGGAAGGTCTCATGCCATATGGTTGTGCATTAGACGACACCACTATGGATTTGAGCTCCCACGTACCTTGTGTATATCGGGAGACACCATTACGATTCCTGAGACCAACTGAGCTATCCATTTGACCGTCTTGGCAGAGAAATACACCGAGAACAACACTCGGGGAGCTACTACGCACGTACTATCAGGTAGTCGGGTTATATGGTCAGGGGTATGGTCCTAATCCTCCCTGGTTAGTGCTCTGAAAAATTGGGCTGAGTATAACTGTTGGACCCTAGAGTATATCGCGAGTTGCGAAGCCTTGACAATCCCGTGAGGTTCCATACTTTTGAATCCACTCCTATCACATAAGTTTGCATGTGGCCTTAGTTTGTGTAGGATTTTTCTGGACTGCTTTTCTTTTGTTTAGCTTTCCCTAGGAGAAACTTTTGTTTCAATCACTTTGGCTGACTTTCCTTGGAGAAGGTCCCGTAGGATTCTGAACTTACCGCTCGAATATCCCTTTAACTAGGAGGTAATTTTGAAGGTAAGAATGGACCCACAAGCCACAGTCGTGTCACCTAAAGTAAAAAACCCTACTTTGAATATTGCAGCACATATGTTCCCTCCAGATTCACCTGCCTCCAATCCCCCGCCGGGTGAAGAGGTGCAAACTTCCACTTCACAAGACTTACCTTCCATTTTACTCGGAGAGCCTAGATCGACGGAATGGTTAAATCCACCCTAGGACGACCCTGCAACAGCTATTGGTCTAGCTGCAGCTTATTGGACATCATCTCTAGGAGACCTAGTGGCTCATTTTTCCATTGCATCCCCACCCAGTTGGGCTACTCCTGACGACCTTCTGTCACCTTATCGTAAACAATTGACTCGATTACGGGTGATGGTTGAGGGGTTTCGAAGACAAAGTATTTTACGAAGGGTTGAAGACCCGGCGTTACCTCCTTACCAACCACTCCCAAGTCGTTATTTATCTTTTGACTTACTAGAATCATCAACCTAACACGTGACCATTGTTGAATCTGGTCAACCCTCACATCCTGCACATACACCCCCTAGACAGGAGACCAGTACTATTCCTTAGACGACTCAGCCTATTGAAATTCAACAGTCCAACACGCCTATTACTACCATGGTTACATTACCCATTCCTCCCCTAACCCAAAACTCATGGGGAGGATACTCTTTACCCCCTACCTTCCTTGCAGGTAATGTTAATCGTGTCGTAGATAATCAATAACCCGCATTGGGTCAACCTTTGGTCAGTGGTCAGCAAGTTGTTGCTCGGGGGAAACCCCCACCTCCCAACCATAATACTAAAGCGGAGTTCCCATCGGTCCTTCCGTTGGAAATTCCTTACCTGCTGGACCTTCCACCACGGGATTATCCCATGTTGGGGGACCATCCAATGTAATTCAACCACCATGGAGTCAAGCGATCCAGGTTATCTTAACCCTGTGTCGGGACAAATCAATCCCAGAAACGCACTCTACGGGATACCTTATTCTGAAAATCCATACACTCTATGAGGGAAGCAAAATGTTTTACAACATGGACCCCCCCTACAGTCCCTCAATTTCCACCACCTCTGCTTGTTCCACCCCCACCTCCCATCGAAGGCGATGGGCCCACACACAATTCCGGAGGCGTGGGACCTCTACCTTCTAGCGGAAGACCCCCTCATTCTAGTAACCACATCCCACCCCCGCATAGCGGAGGAGGTGGAGGCCCTTCCCTTTCAGGTGGAGGCAGAGGGCCACCCCCCCGGGTGGTGGAGGACCATCCCACCCTAGTGGTGGTGGTGGTGGAGTACCATCGCATCTTGGAAGTGGTGGTGGAGGCCCATCCCATCTCGGTGGTGGTGGTTGTGGAGGACCATCCCATCTTGATGGCGGAGGCAGAGGACCATCCTATCCTGGTGGAGGTGGAGGAGGTGACCCTTACCCTTCTAGCGGTGGCAGTGGAGAACCACCTCCTCCCGGAGGAGGTGGTGGTGGTCCACATTATCCCGGTGGAGGTGGTGGAGGTCCACCCTATCCCGGTGGTAGAATCGGACCTCCTCCATTTGGAGGTGGCCCACCCCCTCCTGGCGGTGGCAACGGACCCCCACCTTATGGTAATAACCCACCTTATTATGGTTATGGACCACCCTATTATGGGGGTGGACCTACTTATGGTCCGGGTGGCATACTCCTTTATGGCCAGTTTCCTCCAGGAACACCCTACAACGAGTCGATTCAAGGTCCTACCAGTCCATACATGCCCTATCAGTACTATCAGTACCCGCAGCCGAGCCAACAATTGCCCTTTTTGGCTACGTTGGACCTTCCCAAACTGTCTCATCTGACGAATGATCCCATCTTCCACGGGCATAACTGGCCTCCCATTCCAATTAAGTTACCATCAGATATCCCCAAATTTGATGGCAAGCCTGGTGAGGATCCCAAAAACCATGTGATAACATACCATTTATGGTGTTCATCCAACTCCTTGATGGATGACTCGATCTGTCTTATGTTATTTCAACGGACTCTCACCGGCCCCGTTGCCAAGTGGTATATTGAACTACCACCCAATTCTTTTCCAGATTTCCGATCTCTTTCTATGTCATTTTTGACCCACTTCCAGTTTCCCATTTGCTATGAGACTGGTATGGACTTATTGACCTCCCTTCGCCAGAACACTGCAACTCATATTTCAGATCATATTCATGAATGGCGGCAAAGATGATGTCTTATTAAGGCTCATATTTCTGACCAACTCTTAGCTGACTGGTTCACAAAGTCACTTTTACCTATCGTAGCTCGAGACGTAGCTATGGGAGGGGCCGTCACTGAGGAATAGGCTATCGCCCCTGCCCATTACTTAGACTTGGTCTATGCTCAATTCGGCACATTGTGTGAAATTGTTCCTGACGCACCCCTCCCTATGTATGATCCCATGAAACCACCCAAGGGACCACAGGCCAATGGAATCATTGGTTCCCTTACTTCCCAGCCTTCTACTCAAACTGGTAACTCATCGAACCCCCAAGGTTCTTCCCCATCACCACAACAGGATGGAAACAGTGCTACTAAGTCCACCACTCCCACCTCCACTGAGGAGGTGAATTCTTTGCAATCAGCTTCAGCTCATAAGTCTGATGGTAAGAAGAAGAACAAAGGGAAACCTAAGAAATATTCTAATCGGCAGGAGGCGAAGCCCACTCCCGAGGACACCAAACAGAAAAAGGAAGTTGAAGTATCCTTGTTTACTGTGCAGTGGAGACCATTTCTCCAAGGACTATCCCCACCGAGACAAAGTTCAGAAGTTTCTCAATGGAAACTCTACTACTGCAGTTCTCAACGATCCCTTCCCCACTCAAAACCAGCATCTAATCGCACACACCTATCCTTCCCAAGGAGAAGCATCCTCCACTAGGCATGTTCTCATGATGCGTAGTGAGACCATTAACTTAAACACACATTCTCATTCATATGACTCCGTCCCTCAAAAGGAACCCGTTGGAAGTAATACTAAAAAATATTCCACTTCGATTCCTGATGTCACTGTACCGCACGCTTCTCTCACCATTGAGAAGCCCCCTTTAAATTCATTATTGCGTCCACCCAAAAGCATGATTCAAAAATTTGTTTTCAAGCCCAATACTCAGGCTGCTGAGAGATACAATATTATAGAGGACCTAGCACAAGCTCCTTGTGCTATGTCGATGCTCGAGGTCTTGTAGAATTGTCCTAACAAGCACAAGACCTCCTCACTGCCATCGGCGCGGTTCATCCTGATTATTCTAATACCATCATGTTCCGACTGGAATACTTTAAGCCGAGGCTTTCCCATCAGTTGGCATTTCAAGTTGCCACAAACATTGATGGGAAGAAAATCCATCGTACTGTCTTGGATGAAGGTGCCTCTACTTCAGTCATGTTGATTTCGTGTTGGAGAGCCATTGGCTCTCCCGAGTTGAGTCGTTCTCCCACCACCTTGAAAGAATTCGATGGACATGGATTTCAATCTCATGGGTTGTTATAACCATTAGCAGTCGAGTTGGGGGGAAAGACCGCAACCATTAATGTGGAAGTGGTCGTTGCCCCATTAGATTATAATATTTTTCTTAGTGGTAATTGGTTTTATTCCATGACTGTGGTCGCATCATCTGTCTTCCACATAGTACAATTTTCCCATCAAGGCCGAATTGTTACTGTCGACCAACTGGATTTTTGTACACCTGACACTGCTACTCATCTGGGCGATAATGTTCCATTACTTGGACAATATTTGCACCCATATGATAGCATAGGGGTCGGCCTCATCAAGAACTCATCCCTTATGGGTGTTTTTCCAACCTCGGATCCCCCAAATCATGTTGCCACGGTGAACATGATCTCCTCCCGGATTTTATCTATCCCCAACTCTACTAATCAATGGTTTGTACTTGATGAAGCCACTACACACCTGATAGGAGACACCATGCCTCTTTCACCCACTGAACTCACTTATGAGGCTATATAGTCAGCACCATAGGACCACTTAGCTGTGTCCTCCACTTCCTGTTCTCTATAGTGGAAATCCTCCCTACTTGATCCTCTGCTCTAAACTTTTCATTCTGACGATTCCATTATGGAAATCATGAGTGCGGATGACCCTCTGTGGGAATACCTCCATCATCGATTGTCTTTCTCTCCTTCATTGGATACTATGGAGAATAGCATCACCACCATCTTTACACCAGATGTCTACCCTTTCTCTTAGTCCTCAATACTCATGTGTCAAATAGACTGTGAAGGAAACTTGACCAACATTGAACCTACCATTTCAGTCGACATATCGGTTACTCCTGGTGTAGTGGAACACATTCGTTTAGGCCAGAAGTGTTCCCCTAAAGAGATTACAACTTTCATGGGATTCAAGCAATTTTGAGAGGTGTTTGCTTGGACCAACGAAGAGATGCCTGGGATAGACCCCGCTATTGTTTCACACACAATTCAAACCTATCCTGATGCTAAACCAGTCCAGCAAAAAATGTGACCGATACACCCCCGAAAGACTGCGGCAATCAAGGTAGAGATTGAAAATCTCTTAAAAGCTGGTTTTATCTACCCTGTCCCATTGACAAAATGGGTCTCAAACATCGTCCTTGTAGCTAAAAATCATGGTACCATTTGTGTCTGCGTCGATTATAGGGATATCAACAAGGATTGTCCTAAAGACAATTACCTGACTCCCTTTATCGACCAGATCATTGACAATTGTGCTGGAGGTGTCATTTTCTCTTTTATGGATGGCTTTTCCGGCTACAACCAAATTGAGATCCACCCAACTCATCAACACAAGACAACTTTCATCTATCCTTGGGGTATGTTTGCTTATCGCAAGCTCCCTTTTGGCCTTAAAAATGTTGGTGCCACATTCCAGTGGGCCATGTCATATTCCTTTCACGACGTGAAGGACTTTGTGGAACCCTACTTGGACAATCTACCTACCCATTCACGGTAGCACGAGTACCACATTGACCATATGATCACGTTATTCCTCATATGCAGGAGGTATAACATCCACTTGAACCTCCCACCGACATCACAAAACTTCAAAGTTTGCAAGGGAAGGCAACTTATTTAAGGCATTTTGTCTGTAATTTCACGCAAAAGACGCGGGGTTACATGAGACTACTCAAGAAAGATGTCTCGTTCATTTGGGACGACCAAGTGCAACAATATTTCGATAGTGTCAAACATGCTATTACGCACGCCCCTGTGCTCCAACCACCCAATTACTACAAGGATTATATCCTTTATCTTGCCTCTTTTGCCACCATGATTGCCATGGTCTTGGTACAAGAAGACAATAACGCCCAAGAACATGTGATATATTACTTAAGTAAGGGTCTCATTGACATCGAAACTAGTTACTCACATGTTGAGAAACTCGCTCTCGTGGCAGTTATTGCCATCCAAAAGTTATGGCATTACATTTTTCTTCACACCACCACCATCATCGCCGATTCGAACCCCATGTACCACATTTTGACACATCAGGTGCTTGGGGGCAAGTAGTCACGCTGGATCGTGATATTGCAGGAATTTGATCTCCTATTCGAAAAGGATAAGTCTAAAAAGTCTTTAGTGTTTGCCGAGCTGATCTATGATCTTCCCCGAGCTGATGTCGACTTTGAGCCCAATGATTCTCTTCTAGAAGAATCATTGTTCCTCATCAACACGTCTGATCCGTGGTATGCAGATATCACTTTATATCTTCAGACCCAACTCTCTCGGGATTACTGTAGTCGAATACACCACCATGCAAAGTATTATCTAATCATCAGTGATACCTTGTACCATCGTGGTATTGATTCTATTCTTCAATGTTGTCTCACTCATGAAGAGTATGAACACGTCTTAAATGACTGTCACATTGGGGCATGTGGTGGTCATCTCTCTAGGATGGATACAACCCAAAAGATACTTCGTGCAGGATATTATTGGCCATCTATCTTTAAAGATTGTATTGAGGCTGTAAAAAAATGTCCTCCCTGCTAGCATTTTCAAACTAAACAGTGCACCCACCTAGCCCCATTACACTCGGTTATTGCCGTTGTCCCCTTCGCTAAATGGGGCATTGAATTCATGCAATGTAAGCCTATCTTGGTCGTAGGGCATGGTTACGTCATAGTATCTATGGATTAATTTACAAAGTGGGCCAAGGATATGCCTACATAAACAGACGACGAAAAAACCGCCGCACTCTTCATGTTCAATCATGTTATAGCACGATTTCGGAGTTCCTCAAGCTATAGTCACCGACCATGGTTCCAACTTCATGAACCACATGGTTGATGAATTGAGCACTAGATTTGGTTTTCGCCATGAAAACTCAACATCGTACTACCGACAGTCCAATGTACAAGTAGAGGCCATTAACAAGGTCTTGAAAACCATGATCCAACGCATGGTGGGTATACACAAGTCCAATTGGCACAACATTCTCTTCTCAGCACTATGGGATTATCGAACTTTCGTCAAGACCGCCACTAGATTTAATCCCTTCCAATTAGTTTATGCATTGGAGGCATTCCTATCGATAGAGTGCGAGATTCTATCCCTCAAACGTGTAGTTGAACGTCTCCCCAACACTTCTGCTGAGGAAGAACGCTTTCTCTACCTAGCAAAACTCAATGAGACTCGCCGTGATGCCTCTCTTTCCAATGAGGCACATAAGAAATGCATCAAAGCACAGCATGACAAGTCAGTAGAACCTCACATCTATAGCGAGGGTGATTTGGTCCTCACATACAACCAAAGACATGATAAGCTGGGGGCAGGAAAGTTTGAGTCCATATGGCATGGGCCCTACATAGTGAAGTGCATTTTGGAGAAGGGAGCCTACGAACTTGAAGACTATGATGGGATATCTTTAAGTGAGCCCCGTAATGGGCTTTACCTGAAGAGGTACTATGCCTGAGTTTTTCATGCATAAGTACGTTGTATATACTATACATGGCGTGTGTGTTTTGGTGTGGTGTGACGCTTTTGTTTAGTGTGTTTAGATCTTGTTTTCGCTTCTTATACCATGTTCTGTTTGCGTGTCCAGATGGTAACTTGCTATGGATTCATGGACAGTGCCAGCCGACATACCCGTAACCTTGCTTCGGCAGCATGGGGGCTCTATTCTCCCATCGGTGAGCTTATCATCTCAGGAGGAATGTGTCTAGGTTTCACAACCAAGAATGCTGCGAAATATCAGGTAGTCATTGGAACCCTAACCGACGCTCTTTCCTTGGGTATGGACCACATTGTTATCTATTTGGATTCGCAACTGGTGGTCTCTCATCTCAAACAGATTTATGCTATCTGTGACCCTATCCTACTCCGTCTCTATAGATGAGTCCATCTTCTAGAAAGGTCCCTTGAATATATTCAATACCTGCACATTTCACGAGATAGGAACACAGTCGCCGACTCAATGGCCAACTTCATTCTAGATTGGTACATTGCACACACACAACATATCCATGAAATATAAAAGAAAACATAACATGTAAATAATTCATTGTATAATCAAACATGTAAACAAGATCACATCAATCATCCATTAAAACACATAATGTATAAACCCGTCGAAATGTCTATATATATATATAAATCCGTACAAAAGTACAAAATGGTAGTGCTAATACAAAATCCGAAGCATGCTATATTTCAGTAGGAGTCATCTCTACGAAAATTCTAAAGCTCGTAAGCTTTTAGAGTATACATGTACAGGCCATATGCCTAAACCCTACGCCGCACAACCCTAGGCTGCTCAGCCCCAAGTTGAGCATGGTAATAGACAACGGCCCTCGCCACCTTTCAGAGTAGCATGCTAAAATGAGATGATACCCCAACAGTCAACTCCTAATATCGAAGGGGTAAGTCATGCACTGCAGGCTCTAGAATGTCGAAATTCATCCCCTCGAGCTTGTCCCTGAGCACCTCTTGCTCCTCAAGAGTATCACGAGCCGTGGGATCCATCTCCAACACTCCTCCTCTCCGCACCTCGCGGGACACTCCCAATGGTCTCTCCAAACCCACATATACAAAGAAACATGTAAACATTATTAATCACTACTATAAAAAAAATCATAAACTACATAAAAACATGAGCAGTGGTTCATACCTATGTCACTCCACTACGCTCCCTCTGGAAGCACTAGGTCGGGATCTCCTCGGAAGTCTGCACTGACATATGGATAATCCTCAACCATGAGGATCTGTGCCTGCAGCCATGAGAAGAACCCAGTACCGAATCTAACGATGGGCCCCTCGCCACCATGGAGAGCGATTACATCTGTCCATCTCAGCATGTGTGGATCACGTATCTCGCGATCCTCAAAATCCAGTTGCGGCTGCAAGAGTGGCACTCGCTCCAACATGAAGGACACCACGATCGAGCCATCACCAAATTGTTTCAGCACCCCGCGCTGACACTTGGTCAATTGATCCTTGAGGCTGACAAGAAGCCCCTCGCACTAGTTAAACATAGTAGGAGTCATGCACTCCTCAGCATACATCATTTTCGACTTGCTGGCCAAGTGACCAGCTCGGCTACCAACAACTCGCGCAATGGTAAAGAGTATCACTCCTAGGTCCCTGTCCATGACATGCTTGATGGGAATTTTCCCAAAACACATCACTGTATCCGGAACACACCTCTGAACTATCATGTCCTCGACCGAATGGTCACCACCCTGTGACCTGGTCAAAGACACAGGATTCCCACGTCGGGATAATCCAGTCAGAAAATAGATGTCCTCGACATCTATGGTAAGTGTGTGCTCACTGATCCAAAAGTGTTGTTGAATAGGGTCACAACATTGGACTAGGTGTGTCAGTAGGCTGACTTGGGATCTCATCCCTGGCACTCAAAAGTACTTAAGTAGCCCGTAGTTTCGCAATGCTGCAACACTTTGTGGATTGTTTTCCACTTGCAAATCCTCGAGCTCATGCTCGCGTTCTCGCCATTCAAGGACCATGGTATCGCTCCAAACCTGCAAGCAAGTCATTTAAAAATATTTAGAACTTTTCCCCATCAACCAAAATTTTTAATTGTTGCTAGATTTTGAGTTTCATTTGGCCGTTTGGGCTAGCGCATGTCACCCGTTCTCACAGTGCACTACCAACGCAGAACTCCCTTTCGGGATCTATGCCGTCGCAAAACTCGAATGGGCTACCCCTACCAACGTAAAAGACTAAAAAACTACCTAAAACCCTAAAAACGAAACTTCTAATCCACTGAAAAGTTAAATGAGGAGGTTTAGGGTTACCTGGCACTAACGGCTTGCAAAATGACTGATCGTAGCTACCGGAAACTGTAGTTGAAATTCGGCTCCAAATGACACTTTGCACTCTCCCAAATTGGTGAAAAACAATTGTGATTTATTTTTACTATTTCATTCATTTTATAACAAAAAATGGAATATTCCTTTTTATATTTTGATGCTTAGTGGGTTTTTTACTATAGTTTGGGTCATTTATTATATTTAATACTCGGTTAACCACTTATGACCTAGTTTTTGAGCTGCAAGTGCCTCATTAGTACCATTTTCTCGATGTCGTCTCGTCTTGTAAGTATCATTAGGTATGAACACTCTCTGAGCATCTTTTCGTCATTATTTTGCTCATTAATGTGAATTATTACATGAAAACTGAGCTAACTCTTTGCTCTTTCTTGTGCTCATTAAACGATGATAATAAGTCATCGAGTTATGGTTTATCAATTTTTCAGTCTCGTTAAACTCCTACGAAAAAGGAACCCCCCCCAGAGTTTTCTTTAAGCTCTTTTCAGGCTCTCGAAATACAAAAAGATTTCCAAGTGAACTTGTCGCGTTCATGCTTTTTAAAGAATTTAAATGGCTGTCTTCTTGGTGATAGTTTACCCCTTTTTCGAAATAGGGGGCACCACTTACGAAAAAGGAATACTCCTACCAATCATGACTGGAAGAGTCCTCTCTCACGTTGTTTTACCCTTTTCTAGGCGATGAGGCTAACTTTACAAAAAAGGACCTTTGGAGTCTTTTTTAGTTCTTTTCAAACTCTCTAAACATGAAATGACGCTGATTTTGCCTTCTATGGACTCGTTAAAACTCAACATTGAAGGTCCCTCCATGGGACGAACCCCTCCTTTCCCAAGTTCGGAAAACATTTGGGATTGGACTCATTTATGAGATGAGCTATATCGAGCATCTCGTTACCCTCATCAATCTCGTTAAAAACACATGAGGCACTCATCAGTCATGATGGGGAAAAAGGAAAGTTTTTGTGTTACACTTTTATCTATGGCAGTACTTAGTCACTCTTGAACCTGACACTCATCTTGCATTTTCATTCAGTACTTTCCCTCGAGTCCTGTTAACCTCATGAGTCTTGTTACTCCTTTGGGTCATTCGAAGAATGCTTCCACCATCAGTTGCATTAGTAGTTGGCGTCATTCTCGTCGTGTCAATACTGTCAAGTCATGCCATGCCCATGTTCTAGAGATGTATTCACTGCTCATCATTTGCAGTCAGTACACCTTCCATCATGTCGGTCTACTCTTATTCAGTCTTGCATGTTACTGTACCATCTGATCTACTCCAAACATATGTTATCGAGTTTCGTGTCGATGATGGGGTAATTCATCATGGCCCTCCTTCAATGGATTCATCCTTGTCGACTTCAACACATCATCCGAGGACTGAATCTAGAGACCAATCGAGTACCTTGGGCCTGCATGCCTTAATGGCAGGTTACCTCGCTTTTGACATGAGTCTACATCATTGACTCTTGATTGAAAGATTTCGTCATGCGTTCTACTTCAACTCATTAATTCGCACTCGATCAGAGCCACCTTAGCTACAAGAGCATATAGAATTTCAGATACTGACCACATTGACCAAGAATTGGAGCACCTACACCAAGTCTTTAGAATGAATGGATATGACAGTAAACAAATAAAGAAAATAATATCTAAAATTAAAATGAATATAAATATAAATATAAATAAAACTAATAAAAAAGAAAATGACCAAAACAAGGAAGAAGAAAAAAGAATCTTCCTTCCATATATAAAAGGAACGACGAATAGATTGTCCAAAACCCTAAGAAAGAGAGGGTTTAGGGTTTTATTTACCCCTCCCAATTCTATTAGGTAGATGGTAGACTCTCTTAAGGACCCCATAGAACCCAAACACTTTAAAGGTGTCTACTCCATCCCATGTTCCTGTACTGAACCCTACATCAGTGAAACCGGTAGATACATAGTAACTAGACTTAAAGAACACGAAGCAGACCTTACGCATGATAGACACAAGAATTCCACCCTAGATGAACACGCTCACCTTACCCAACACCACATTTGTCTTGAGAATGCTAAGGTCATTGAAAGAGAAGGCAACCTAACTAAACGAAAAATAAGAGAGAAGATAGAAATCAACATGACTAATGATTGCTTAAATAGAGATGACGGCACAAAACTTAGTGACACATGGCTTCCCCTTCTACACTCACTCAAAAAACACTCCTCGTATAACCCCTAAGGCCCAAAGAGGATATTTTTTCCCCCCACTTTGTTAGTTACCCTAGTTCACCCTTAACCTTAGAGTCCTCAATGAAACCTTAGAAATTTAAAAAACCTCTTAATCTCAATTCAATCTTACTTTCCTTAAAAGAATACTTTTAATTTATAAATTTATATTCCTTAAGGAAAAACATTTTTAGAAAATTAAAATTAAAATTAAAAATTAAAATCAAATTAAAATTAAAACCTTAAGTCAAAACATTTTTTCAAAAATGAAAATTAAAAATTCTAATAATATTTTTAATATTATTATTCTTAATAATAAAAATAAGTTAACCCTTAACTTGGAATTTTGAATATTAAAAATTACTAATACCTAACTCCATTAACCCTAATAGAAATATAATACTTTTAATAATTGTATCCCAACCTAACTGACCATATCGATATTAATCTCACACTCACATAAAACCAAAACCGAACCATATATAAGCGGATCTTTGGCATCTTGATCATCTTTTTGTTTGGTGGGCACTCCTGATGATGATCTTAGAAAGAGATCGAAACGCCGAGCCTTAAAAAGCACCAATGCAGTTTCCTCTTCATTTCAAACAAATCACTGCATATGGCTATATTTTCACAGATATGTACTATGATACCTTGGGGATCATTGACATTAATGGTAATTTCCCTCACACTTGTTAACGGTATACATCAATGACCGGTAATCAAGTGGTTTCTACCATGTTTGACATCAAGACATTTGTAATCATATGGATGTTGATGTATTTGTAACTTCAGAAGATATTCACTTGTATATTGTATTTGTACTTTATTGTATCCCCAACAGAGATGTATTATTCCTCCGATTGGAAGTGTCATTAGTTATATTGTAAGTATCGTAACTTATACTTGATGGGTTATTAGACCACCCTAGTGGGAGTCGGCCCAATCATCATTATGTTAAGTGGTTAAGTTGAGGCCGACCTAGTTGAGTAAAGTTCAAGTCAAGTTAGTGTATAAATAGAGAGTTTGTCTCTCTCATTTTACACATTCTATTATTCACTCACTTCGCATTAGTGAGAGAAGAGGAGGATGCACACAAGTGGAGGAGGAGCATGTTGCTGAAGATATATATCTCTTGGGTTTGATCATGGTGATCCTTGTATTGATTCTTATTCTATCTCTGAGGAAGTTGCGGGGTTTTTCACCTTCTTGGTTTTCCCCGATGAAATGTTTTGTGTCTCTTGTCTCTTGTCTCTTATGCTTGATATGATGTACATGTTGTTCTTTCAGTTAAGATCCTAGATCAGAATGAATTAAATTATGAAAAAATAACATGGTATCAGAGCTACCCTGAAGGAAGGCATGCTATGGCATTTATTAGACTTGTTGCACTTGCGACAAATCGGAAGCTAGGGCTAGATATAACAAAAAACATTCATCGTAGAACTTTCACTATAAATAAATTTTGGCAAAGTTTCAGGATCTAAAACCTTCACAGGTCGTAGATGACCTCCCCATGTACCTTGTGTCCAAAGCACAACTTCTAATTCGTTGTACTTTGTGATTTATGATCAGTACAATCTAGGGTGTCTTCCTCTTCCAGATATGAGTCATAAACAGGTGACCTGGGGAAAAAGGTCACAACTTGGGCTAGGAAGATCCAAATGAAATTTCTTAAGATATGATAGGTAGGGAACGGACTCTACTTTCACAGGTAATTGTTTCAGAGGCCAAAACTGAACCACTGACATGTGGCATGTCGTACAAGTTCGCTCTCCTGTTTTATCCCATAAACATGTTACATTGCTACACTTGGCATAACTCTATCTCAGAGAATCCAATTGAGGTAAGAACTGCAGGGTTGGAAAGATGACAGGTCAGGATACCATAGGTCAAAGTTTTAGACCCTTTGGATTCGTAATTTTTGAGTTACACCAGAAACAATCAGGTGCATATTTCTATCAAAACAGATTTGGATTTTGAGCACCTTCATTCTTAGATCGTCACTGCTGTGGGAAATTAGGGTTTCAGAGAAAGTTGAAATTCTTGGAATCGGAGACCACGGCTGGATTCTCCTCATCAAAATTGAAGTTTAGAGACCAAGATCAAATTTTTTGGTTGGGAAAAAGGCCGGGCTTGATCAAACCCTAGTTCGGGATTTTGATCGGAAAGGTGGAAAATTAGGGCTTTTGCAAAAGTTGGAATTTTTTAAATCTGTGACCACGGCTGGAAGCTCCTTAGAAAAATCGAATTTTAGAACACAAGATCGGACCTTTTGTATGGGAAGAAGACCGGGATTTATGAAACCCTAGTTCGGGATCCTGTCTAATGAATCTAGAAGTTTCAAAGGCAATTTTGAGGGGTCAAATTTTGTAGTTTTCAAAATTGAAGTATACCAGCTTGATCAACTCAGCAAGCCACATCTTTCCATCCATTCAGAAGTTTGAAATTCAAATTTTGAATTTTTAGGGTTTCTCTGACAAACCCTAATCTAGCTCCAAATCCAGTTTCAAGCAAATCAAAGTGGATTGGGTTAATCCTAGAAAAGAATGAATTGGACACCTGCATAAGTGAAGAAGTTCCAGTTCCAGAGGGAGATGAGGCTGAGGCTTTACATGAGAAGGCTACAAGAAATCCTGACAGGTATGACTTGAAGAGATACAGGTATGTTTTGAAATTTTTTCATGATTGAGTTTATGATATGTTTGTCTTCATATTATTGAGGTTAGTACAATATTGATTAATATTAGACTTGTCTCATCACCCTAGTAAAGTATGAATGCATGTGAATGATAGAAGATATTCATTGATTAGGGTTATGACACTGATGATTGTACTAATGCACTGTGGTCTTGTATGAGGTTGATGATGTCCGCTAACATGAAAGGTACAAATCAATTTCTAGATCAAGAACATATGACCATGGTGACATGAAGACAAAGACTCATGTATCACATAGAAGCTCCACTTATGAGGTATGTATAATTTGGTTCTACAATGGTTAACTTATGAGTTATGCAGGTTACTAAGCACAAGTCATTAAAGAGAACAAGAAGACATTGTTTGGGTATGTTAGACATAACTAGCAAACATGATAACCAGGTATGTTTTTACTATATCAAGATTAGAATCCCACCTTGTGTTAGGATATTATACTTTTGTATAAATGATAATGTTTATTCTTGAAGTTAGAAGTTTTAGTAATCAAGGGTTTATGCATATTATATTTATTACTTTGATTGATGATATGACTAACTAGAAGAGTCCTATGGTCAAATAAGAATATGCATGAGTAAAATAAGTCTTGCTTGAAACCTTGAATACTAACACTTATTACCTATGATCATGACCATACATATTTTAGGAACATAATGTTTTGATAGTATTGAGATTATACTAATAGATGTATGATTGTGTACGAGATCTTGAGGATGACACTAGTGCACACTTAAGCATTCATAGTGGTCCAGGATGGATATAAGTTCAAGGACAAGTAATCCAAGTAGCAAATATCAAGAGGGAGCACACTCCAAAAGTTCCTGCAAAGAAGCAAAGATCAAGAGGGATCACTTCAGGAAGCAAAGATCAAGAAGGATTCCACTCTACAACCAAACAAAGATAAGTATTTGAATTGTCAATTCCTATATACATGATTACTTAAATGATATTTTCCATTCATATACATACTTATGTTCCTAGATTTAGGATATGTATCATGCATATTAGAAAAGTTGCATTAATGAACAAGATACTACTAAATATGAAAATAATGGGTAAGTGGCCTATGGTACTGTACAACATTCCATTGCTACTTATCTAGAATGAAACCTCTTTGCTTACATGTTGGAAGTTGTGCACACTCTTAACAATGTTCTGGTAGATATGGAAGGCATCTAGAAAGTTACAGAGTATGGCTAAATGTTGTATTGAAACATTGGCCAAGATAATTGCATGACTGTATTACATATGTCTTTATGCATAAGAATGTGTTTTTGAAAAACTATTAGAAGTTTCTAATCATGCAATTGGACTTGTCTTGTAGGAAATACTGTGTACCATCACCTACAAAAAGGACTACAACATTTGTTCTAGCAATGAATATCAAATAAAAGCTATCTATTGAAGAGATTGAAGAATCTGAAGTTCCCAGGATTTGGGATGCAGTAATAGAAGAATGCCATGATCGAGGAGTACCGGTCGATCATGAAGAATGATGTCTGGGATGTGGTCCCGAGACAAGAAGGGATGTCTGTTGTGACTTCCAAGTGGATCTACAAGATCAAGCTTGCTTTCGAGTTCCAGATGAAGGACTTGGGATGATGCACTACTTTCTAGGCATGGAGGTGTGGCAGAGTGCAGATGGAATCTTCCTTAGACAATGACAGTATGCAGTAGAGATCCTGAAGAGGTCTGGGATGATGGACTGCAAGGCCATGGCCATACCTTTGGCATCAAACCTGAAGCTTCTATGTGATGCTTCATCTGATCTAGTTGATGTCATTGTGTATCGTCAGATGATTGGGTCCTTGATGTACTTGACGAACACAAGACAAAATATTTGCTTTGCGGTGAACACATTGAGCCAGTTCCTGACAGATCCCAGAGGTGTTCACCTGGTTGCTGTAAAGCACATTCTGAGGTACCTGAAGGGTACAATTGATTATGGGCTCAAGTATGATGCGAATCAAAAGTTTAACCTGCAGGGTTATGTTGATTCAGATTGGGCAGGAAATGTTGTAGATAGGAAGAGCACTTATGGGTGTTGCTTCAGTATGGGATCAGGTGTGATCTCTTAGTTTGGTAGGAAGCAGTCATGTGTAGAACTGAGTACAGCCGAAGCAGAGTATGTTGCAGCTTGTTTGGCTAGTTGTGAGGCAGTATGGCTCTGGAAGCTACTGTTTGAGATATTGGATCTCCCGTTGGAAGCTACTGGTATCTTTTGTGACAACTAGAGTTGTGTGAAGCTGTCTGAGAACTTGGTGTTCCACGATAGGTCGAAGCACATTGAGATCAAATATCACTATATCAGGGATATGGTGCAGAGAGGAGCAGTGAAGCTCCTGTATATTTCGACGGAGGAGAAGGTTGTGGATGTGTTTACGAAACCACTAGCCAAAGTGAATTTTGAGTACTTCATAGAGAGGCTTGGTGTTCTTCGGATTGAAGATACTTCAAGGAAGAAGTGATGGACACATTTGCAGGAGCCATTCAAAGCATGGTGAGAGGAGGATCCTTCCCAGGATGTGGATGTAAGCCTTGTGTGATGAGCATCAGGATGATGCTCCAGTTACTGCTTTGGATATGCATCAGTTGGATGCTTTGTATGATCAGTTGGATGCTTTGTATGATCAGTTGGATCATGTATGATGACATGCATCAGGACGATGCAGTGACGATGATCAGGATGATCATGTATGATGAGTATCAGGATGATGCTCTGGATGATATGCATCAGGACGATGTAGTGACAATGATCAGGATGATCTTGTGTGATGAGTATCAGGACGATTCTCTGGATGATATGCATCAGGACGATGCAGTGACGATGATCAGGATGATCATGTGTGATGAGTATCAGGATGATGCTCCAGATGATATGCATCAGGATGATGCAGTGACGATGATTAGGATAATCATGTGTGATGAGTATCAGGATGATGCTTTGGATGATATGCATTAGGATGATGTTATGATGATGATCAGGATGATCATATGTGATGATATGTATCAGGTGGATGCATTGCATGATCAGTTGGATCATGTGTTATGAGTTCCAAAGACACAGATGCACATGAGCCATTCTCACATGGTGGTAGGTGTGTCCTCCCATGGTGCATATATAAGGGCTGGGGCCATTCCAACATGGTTGAAGTGTGTCTTCCCATGGTCGTTGATGTAAGAGCTATGCCATTCGAGCATGGTTGAAGTGTGTCTTCCCATGGATGCGATATAAGTGATGTTCCATTCGAGCATGGTTGAAGTGTGTCTTCCAATGGCTACGATATAAGTGTTGTTCCATTCCTAGCATGGTTGAAGTGTGTCTTCCCATGGCTATGGATATAAGTGCGATGCCATTCTCGCATGGTTGAAGTTTGTCTTCCCATGGCGTAGATATAAGTGCTGAGCCTTTCACGGATGGTTGAAGTGTGTCTTCCCATGCCAGTGAATGTAAGTGCTATGTGATGTGCATCTAGGTTGTGCTTCGTGGATGATGAGATGACATGATCAATATGATCATGAGTATCAGGATGATACTCTGTGACTATGGACAGGTTGTGCAGTTGCATGTAAAAGATCCTGGGAGATCCGATAGGTTGAGCTGTGTGCTCGTAATCAGTTCTGGGATGCCCTTTCTAGGTTTTGTGATGGTCACATATAATATTTCCCTGGGAGATCTGATAGGTTGAGCAGTAAGTTCGTAATAAGTCTTGGGATGCTCTTTCGAGGTTTTGTGACGCACGTAATAAGTCCCGAGGATTCCACAGTATGTCCAGTGATGATGAAGACGTGCAGGTGGTGGGCCTACATCCAACATGAAAAAGGGTTTGCTCTGTAGAACTTCCTATGATGAGAATAATTCAGAGATAGCCCAGTGATAGAGATGATGAGTACAGCAGCAGTGATGATGATGATGCTCCGTGATCCAGTGACGATGATCCAGCTCCATAATTAAAGACTTGTACCCATATGTATTGATGACTTGTGTCAAGAGAATACCTTCCTAGTTAAGAGGGAGTGTTGATGTATTTGTAACTTTGGAATATATTCACTTGTATATTGTATTTGTACTTTATTGTATCCCCAACGGAGATGTATTATTCCTCCAATTGGAAGTGTTGTCAGTTATATTGTAAGTATCGTAACTTATACTTGATGGGTTATTAGACCACCCTAGTGGGGGTCGGCCCAATCAACATTGTGTTAACTGGTTAAGTTGAGGCCGACCTAGTTGAGTAAAGGTCAAGTCAAGTTAGTGTATAAATAGAGAGTGTGTCTCTCTCATTTTACACATTCTATTATTCACTCACTTTGCATTAGCGAGAGAAGAGGAGGATGCACACAAGTGGAGGAGGAGCATGTTGCTGAAGATATCTATCTCTTGGGTTTGATCATGGTGATCCTTGGATTGATTCTTATTCTATCTCTGAGGAAGTTGCGGGGTTTTTCACCTTCTTGTTTTTCCCCGGTGAAATGTTTTGTGTCTCTTGTCTCTTGTACATGTTGTTCTTTCAGTTAAGATCCTAGATCAGAATGAATTAAATTCTAAAAAACTAACAATGGATAGATTCGTATCATTGCGGGTTCGACTTGAAGAACTTGGGGAGTCATGTTTTACCCAGGTCGCGATGGAGATTGTTTGATTCATATTACATGGATCCAATTTTGTATTGGTCGTGGTTGTGTTATCATCTCATCATGGATCTACGCTTGTCTCTAGTAGCCATGATTGTGTTCAGTCGGTCATTACTACCATGGATCTGCAATGTATTGGTTGGCAGTGATGTTGTATGTCATATGAGACTGTGTTCTCAGAGTCAGTTGTACTGCAACAACATCTTCTCTCTGATAAAAGCATTTTACCTGATTAGTTTTACCAGCTTCATGCTTTGGGGGGAATTCTCTTACAACCAAAATCTACACCTTTGTAACCTTAGTGCCTAAATCCCTGAAGTCCCAAGATCAAGCTAATCATTTAGAGCAAGTTGTTGGCATTTTCCCACACTCCTAATTAGGCTGGAGAAGGTTTCCTTCATGCAACATGTGCCGAAGTCATTTAATTGGGATAAAGGTAGCTTTCGAGAGAATTCTAGAAGTTGGATGAGGTGGATACCTATCCCTAACTCCTAGGTGAGCTGGCCTTTAGTTCCCTAACCTAATGGGAGGATCCCTTAACCCTCTCCCCATGATCCTCAACCTACTCTATCCACTTGGTCCTATAAATACAAGAGCCCTTCCCATTTCAAAGGGAGGAAGTCTATGGTACTCTTATGCTGGTGAAATTAGCTCAGTGATCCAATACTCTAGTCTTGGAGGAACCTACTTCTCTGTACGAGCTTTAGTTTGGCTTGTCGAAAGGAGATTGTGATGTTGAGGCATCAGTTGTAATCATCTCTTCTATTGTACTTCCCACCTTTTATACAATAACATAAATTATTTCCATAAATGTTATTGTGTTAATGATATTTATAGTTTACCTCCTCAACTATTTACTTAGACTAGTTAGTGTTTAGGCATACTTTACTGCTTGTCTTGTTCCCTATGTTTTGACAGGTCTTGCAGCTTCAGATCTGATGACTACGGAACTCGGAACAACTACGAGGCGAAAGATCTACGAATCTAAGGTAATATGCTTAATCCCTTGATCTCTAACTAGATATAGGAAAGTTATTTCATATGCCTTAAGTTCGCTTTTGGAATATTGTCTGATAACATTCACTTAGTGTAAAATTATACATTCACATGAATCTAACTGTAAACCTTGCAGACTTTAGACAATATGGTGAGCTACCATGATGACGCACTTCCGGTGCTGCTCTTCAGAGAATCGTGCTATACAGACTTCGTTGACTAAGTGTTTACCCAATACTCATGCATTCATCTGACTTAGAAATACTTATGTATTCAACATTCATTCACGTATGTCGATACTTAACATATTATTCCCATCATTTATCCTTATGGAGAATACATATAAAAGAACGAACACATGAACTCATAAACAAGATCTTAACCATTCAACATAAGCAAATACGCAGATGCAAACACATAATCAATCACATAACACAAGGAATTAATGTGGTTCACCCTCATGATGGGAGCTACGTCCAATAGAAATGTTGATTATATTATCAATGGGAAGGGTTCAACAGTTCCAGTCTGCGCACTCAGCTGCAGACTCTCTCCTCTCTTCAGTATGTCTTTGCGCACATAGCTGCAAATCCTTTTTACAATAAGTTTCTCAACAGAGATCAATATTCTACCAATAACCCAACGAATATTAACCCTTTCCCTTACAAAATATGCCCTTTTATAGATCGTTCCCTTAGGTCACGTCTGTTACAATCATGGTGGCCAAAAACCCTAAGTTTCCCCAAAAATGGTGTAGTTACTTGCCACCCTGCTTGTCGTCATCGACAGCTTGCCCAGCTCGCTTCAGGCTGCCTTGTTGGGCCACTCGTGGCTCACATGCCCTTCTGACAGCCATAGTCATCATAAAAATAGTTACAACCGCATCATGGCCTCTCGCTTTTCTTCCCCTTTTAGCCTTGCTTTCGTCGTCTACCCATGGCTTAGCCTCTAACAGTTTTCCGCCACTCCAACTAACAAGTCGCTTTCTTCTATCTCCACTCTGCTCCTTACCCAATTTCCAAGGAATCCTAGAGTCGCTTACCCAAAACAGGTTGCTTTTAACAACTCGACCTTCCATTATACTCTTTACCCAAAATAGTTGCTGCACTGAAACTACCCATCAGCATGATTTTGCATCTCTGACCATGTAATCCGAACTGTGCACTCCTCAAAACTGTTCCATTTGACTTCATATCCTGAACTGCGCACTTGCCAAAATTGTACTTCTTCGAAAGTGTTCCAACTTGGGCCATGCCCAACAGGCCCCTAACACTTACTTGTGGATTGTGCCCGATCCACTTTCGCCGACTGACTTCGGCTGCGCTTCTTCGACGGTACTTAGCTTGGCAGTGAAGTTGTGCAAAGTAATGGTGAGCTCCGCAACCGTTTCTTTTGCCTTGTTCTCAAATTCTTTAATAGTCTCCAACATCGCCTTTGAGACCTGCTCCTGGGATTTTTATTTCACTGTGCCCTCCATAGTTTGAAGTTCTACAAACTTTTCATCAATCTGCTGCATTAGTGTGATCCCTTCCTCCTTAATGGGTTGCAACCTTGCAGAAGTAGAAACCTCTTTTTCCCTTAACACCATCATCTCTTTTTGCAGCTCTTTCACCTCATTGAATTTTTGCATATTTTGCCTTTCTAACAAAGTCCTTATTTCTTCATTTGCGGCATCTAGTTACTACTATCTTTGTTGTAGGTCTCCTTTCACCTGCTGAAGGGATGGATCCCCATTCAATCTGGCCAACACTGTGTTTTCTTACTCTAGAAAATTTTGACACCTCGCCACTTCGGCTGAGATGCTATCTATAGTGGCCTTCACTTCTTCACTTGGAGCTATGCGCTTGTCTGGCGAAGTGCTGGGTTGCTGAGCATCCAAGTCTGCGATCTTTCCTTTGTAGGAGATCTCCATGTCCATCATTTCTGTCATAAGGGTTTCCACTCTAGACCTAAGCTTAATGATGGTATCTTCAACGTTTGGCTCTTCTTCGCATTTGTCATTTTTCGCGTAGACTGTCGATACTGTTTCTTTTAG
Source organism: Larix kaempferi (assembly GCA_027924585.1). Taxonomy (NCBI): domain Eukaryota; kingdom Viridiplantae; phylum Streptophyta; class Pinopsida; order Pinales; family Pinaceae; genus Larix; species Larix kaempferi. The sequence goes on along the minus strand of BSBM01000729.1, from coordinate 7,150,111 downwards.
TCTGCGGTTCTTTTCTTGAATGTCGGACAATTCCCTGCTTTTCCGTGCTGATTCCAGTTTCAGCTCATCAAAGCTCTTTTGCAACTTGACATTTTGATCATATTAGGTGGTGCCTCTTTCGTGAATTTCTTCCACCACCTACATGTGTATATTGTGCAGGTCTTCTACTGGAAACATGATAATGTTAACGCCAAAGTGCTCCAAGTTCTTAGCTACTTCGGCTACCTAATCATTGGGATAAATGAGGTATGCTAGCTCAATGTGTACTAGTCGAGGGTTCAAATTCAATGCGTGGAGTTCTCTCTTCTGCATGGTTGATCCACCTGACTTCCCCTCTGAATATGAATCCCAGACCTAGTCCTGTTGGGCTTGTCCTAGCTGCGCAACCATTTTTTTTATTGTATCGCCAGTTTGCAGGAGGCTTACGTGTGCCTCTTCTTGCTTGGTTTGATTTGCAACAAGTGTGTATTCCCAGTACTCATGGACCTTAAGAGCGATGCTTTCGCAGTTATCTTCATTTAGCATTGGCTGAAATTTGGGCTTATTAGCCTTTTGCTTCTTATGTTAGCCTTTTTCCGATGAAGGGATTGCAGTTGGTTTCCTCTTACATCCCACCTGTCCTTCTGGCTTGTCCTGCTTAGCTTCTTCGTCCTGCTCAATAGGTGTGGCTGTGACTTCATCCTTATCCTCATCTTTGGTCTCCATGGAGTCGGACTTGACATCCTCGGGGACATCCACTTTCCAGCAAGTCATGATCTTCAAACTTGTAGTCTTCCACTTTCCCCAGAAGATCTTCTAGAAGCTTCACCTGACTGGATATGGGTGGTACCAGAATCTCATAAACAACATTTTTCTCAAGGTTGATAACTAGTGCATCATCTCGCCGAGGTGGTATATATTCGTGCACAAGATGGATGGGTCACTCTTGAGTTGTGACTGGTGTCTGTGGCTTTGTTGCTTTCGGCTCCTCCTGCTCTATATCCTGGTGCTTATCTTTTTTCATCCCTGTGGCATGCCTTGCAGAGTTGCGGGATGAGGCGCCTTTCTCCAATGTGGGATTCTTGGCAGGTACCGACATGACTCCCGTCAACCCTGACTGCTTGAATATTGTTAACACTTCATCAATGGTGACTGGTTCGCTCATTCACTTGCATAATGCTCTAGTTGCTAACTGTTAAAGCTCTGAATTTACACACAAAGGAGATAGAAGCTCACGGTAAAATGCACAAGTGGTTAGCTGGTGGGTATTTATAGATGTTGTTGGTCTGGAATGGGCCAATTAATCCATTAGTGGGACATTCAATGTCTCATCCTTCATCCAAATCTCCCCTAAGATATCGGTCTTGTCGACCAATAATTATCTCTGATTCAATAATGTTTCTTTAAATCTTGAAAGGTTGCCGGTGCCACCAGGCTGTTAAATAAATTAACTTAGCCATTAACTGCTAGTCTGCTGGTCGGATCTCGGTGAGATCTCGGTCACTTCTATTTATTATGCTCAAATGACCATATTTTCCTTTGATGCATGATTTTGTCAGTGCTGCCTCTTTGGATAACGGCCCACTAACCGGCTAACAATTGTGATGGTTACCATTTTCCGTCGTGATGCACTGGAAGTTCTGACAAAATATTATTGCGTGGCTCTTTTGCGCATGTGTGCTTTTCCCGTTTTAACTTCGCAGGTGCGCTTTCAACCCATGATTCGTATCGTAGCTTGTGATACTTTGCAACTGTTTTGTTTCTTTTGATTTGCGCGGTTGCATTTTGAACTTTGCAACTGCTCTGTTCCTTTTGATCTGCGCGGTTTCATTTTGAACTTCACAACTGCTCACTTATACTTCTCCTTCTTTTGTTTTGTTTTCTCTTTTTTTTTTTATCTTCGCAGCTTCACTTTTCTACTAGTGCTACGCGGTTAGTGCATCCTTTTCATCAATCTTTGTGTATCAGACCAAAACTGTGTACAGACTCTGCTCAATTTCTAGTGCCCAATTTCAACTGTACTTGACACTTAGAAATTTATTGCTCTTCTGATCACTTAGGGTTCTACGAAGTAAGACTATCCCTGTAGGGTTTTAGTCTACTACCATTAACCAAACCTGGTAAGTTGTCTTCGGCTAACGTGGCTAACTGAGCCGCGCCACCGTTAGTAACATGCATAATAGTATATGGGCCAAGCCAATGCATTTTAAATTTTCCTGGAAATTTCATGAACTTTCTATCATATAGGAGGACAAGATCTCCTACCTGGAATATTTTGTACTTGATATGGCGATCATGCCATGATTTTTCTCCATCCTTCTGCACTTGCGGGTGAAATCCTGCGATGAAGCGATCCTCCTCCAATCCAACCAAGTGTAGAATCCTTCTTGCAATGTTTCTCCATCAACCATGTCTGTGAATGCAACAATTATTAGCTTGGTACAATGTACTCGATAAACATCATAACTTCCTGTCCATAGACCAACCTAAAAGGTGTATGGCATGTCATCTTCTTACAATTTGTTTTGTATGCCCATAGAACAGCTGAAATGCACAGATCCCAATCATCTCTGTTTGTATTGCATACTTTTGTCAGCGCATTCTCCAGCACTTTGTTAAATGCCTCAACAGTTCCATTGGATTGTGGATGGTACGGTGTACTCCTCCGATGGTAGATGTGGAACTCCTCAGTAAGGGATTCAATAGTTCTATTCAGAAAGTGAGTTCCTTGATCACTCATTAATATTTTTGGGCATCCAAATCTAGTAAGGATGTTCTCGAAGATGAACTGCGCTACAGTATTTCACTGGTTTAGCTTCTTCCCATCTGGTGAGATAATTAGTCGTGGTGACAATGTATCTCGCACCAGTCCTTTTTCCCAGTGGGTTGATCAGTCCCACAAAATCTATTTCCCATTTAACAAATGCCTGTAAAGTTAGTTGCGGTCTTAATGGCATTTTGTCTCTTCTCGATGGCTTTCCAGTCCTTTGTCACACATCGCAACTATGGAAATGTTCCTTTGAATCTTTGTGTAGTGTTGGCCACCATAGCCCTACTCTTAATATCTTCTGCACAGTAGCTCTTCCTGCATAGTGACCTCCAGATACACCTGAGTGTGCCTCAACAAAAATAAACGGCTTCTCATGCTCTAGCATGCATCTACGCAACACTTCATCTGGTCCCAACTTGTATAATTGGCCTGCTATGATAGTGAAGTCTGTTGCTTTGACTACCAGCTGCTTCTTCTGCTTTGTAGTAAACTATGTGGGTGCCAATCTTGTAGTAAAAAAGTCTACAATATCTTTGTAATACTCGTCTACGATCTCTATAGCAAATAAATGCATGTCAGCAAGATTGTCTTCAAGATTAGTGGGTTCTTCGCCTGACTCAATCCTTGAGAGGTGGTCAGGTCCTAGGTTTAGTCTGCCTGTCTTAACAATAATCTCAAAGTCATATTATTGAAAGAGTAGAAACCATATGCATATTCCCCCCCCTAACAATGGCTTATTGACCAAGTACTTCAGAGCTGAATGGTCAGTGTACATTGAGAAGTGTGCTCCAAGCTAATAGTGCCTAAATTTATGGAGTGTGTAAACCATAGATAGACCTTCACTTTCTGTGGTCATATAGTTATTTTCGGCTGAAGATAGCTTTCTGCTTGAGAACGCAATGGGGTGATCAATGTCCCCTTCACTTGGTTGAGCGAGCACAATGCCCAATGCTATAGATGAAGCATCGACATGTACGTGGAATGGCTTATTCCAATCCATAAAAACTAGGATAGGTGTAGTTACCATTTTCTCCTTAATGTGTCTAGTCCCTTCTCACAGTCTACATTCCAGATGAACTGCGCTTATTTCTTCAGAATTTTCTCCATTGGCGCGGTTATCAGCGCATAACCCTTGATTAATTTTCCATAATATCTAGTATGTCCAAGCACTGTGCGTAGTTGCTATATTGAGTTAGGTGCAGGTAAATTCACAATCACTGCGATCTTCGCAGGATCAACCATCAGACCTTGCTCGCATACAATGTGTCCTAGTAGTATACCATAAGGTACACAGAAAATACATTTCTTCAAATTCAAGGAGATTTTATGTTTCCTGCACTTAGCTAACATCATTCAGAGATTCTCGTAATGGTTCTTCAGTAAACCAAAGAAAGTCTAGTCATCAAAATAGACTTCTAAAAATTTATGGATAGAATCTTTAAATGCTACTACAACAACACTAGAAAATATGGCAGGTGCATTCTTCAAGCCAAATGGCATAACTTTATACTAATATGAGCCCCATTTAGTGGAAAAACTGGTCTTATAACTGTCTGTTTCATTAATCCTGATATGATGGTATCTAGAAAATCCATCTGTGAATGAGTAGGTCTCATTTCATCCCACATTATCTAATACTTTTTCTGTAAATGAGGTAGGAAATGGATCATGTAGAGAAGCATCATTCAGCTTCCTCATATCTATGCAGATTCTTATTTCTCCTTTTGTCTTCTTGTCCTTGATAACCATAGGACTTATCCACTCTGATTCTTCCATTGGCTCAATGATCCCTGCATCAAGCATCTTGTCGATTTCTGCCTTGACTCATTCTTTGTATCTAGGATTCAGTCTATATGGCCTCTGTCTGATTGGATTTACACCTGGCTTGAGACGTATCTTCATAACTCCCAAGTCGCCCAAAATGCCTTTCATTCCGGCGAACTTCGTTGGAAACAAATCCTGATATTCATGTAAAAGGTATGCGATCTGCACGACCATTTCATCATCCCAGTAATATCCAATAGATGCGAACTTTGGCTCTTCACTCATGCCAATATTAAATTTTTTCGTCTTGATAGGGCCGCTCATATCTGGAATTTCTAATGGAGGTCCCTCTACATCGCGCACTCCTTCTGACTCTGGTATATTGACATTGCGCAGATCCTCCTCAGCACTCTACTCTGGATCTTGTTCATCTTCAGCAACGTTATAACACTCAAGGAAATGTTCTATTGTTCTTTCCCATTCTGGTTGTAGGTTCATAGGTACCTTTACATCTTGAATTATCTTGTCCTTGATTTCCTCTAATGCCTCAATTGTACTTGGGAATTCTTTTCTGAATATCCTTTCTTTGATAACATGCAAAGCTTCATTTATGCTTATACAATCATCTTCAAAGCTAAAGGATCTCTCAAAGTTCGCAGTTAAAATAGGCCAATATTTGGTTCCTCTGCGAAGCTCTGCGTCTATGTACCAATTCTTTGGAATCTGTTCTAGTGTGTGCACAAACAGATGAACCCATTCTGTCTATGGTCTGTGTACCCATGCTTGTGAACAAGTCTCTATGTGATCCCTCGGATTTGTTTGTCCATTATACTTTACCATGGTCAGCACAGCTTTCTCTGCGAATTTGATTTGCATCATATGTTTGCACTGATCCCATGTGGTCAAAGTGTTCTCATGCATGGCCCACTATCTGGCAAGTGTAGTGCGCAATGCTATATCCAATGCTAGTATGCGATGTTCAACTGAAATTGATACAGTATACTCTTGCAAAAATGTATAGACATTAGTTGAACCATCATAAGTGGGGATTGGACTTACCTCTGTTCCAATCCAGTGCAGTGATCTTGTGATCTGCACGCAACTTCTTGCAAGTACTACATGCAATCGGCCTTGCCAATTCTCCAGTCCTGCGTCGGAGTCTAATACGCAAGAGTTGTCGCATCACCAACTAAGCGTTCCATCAGCTGTAGGATTGATGTAGTCGATGTGGTTTGTTGTCATCTAATAGATGCGATCAATATCCTAAGCTCTACATTCTTCTCTGATGGGATCAATGTATCTCGGTCCTTGTAAAGGGTCCAAGGGTGCGATGACCCTAATATCTTCCCCTTCAAATATCATCTATTTTTTCTTTAAGTCGATGATCATGAGTTTATCCATCGCCCAGTCTATCCCCAATAATGCTGGATATGGGTTACTGTCATCGATGATCTCAATAACCTCAAAGTCTCATGAAGTGCTTACTCCATCGATATCCACAAGAACATTTGCTAGCCTTCCAAAGGGTATAAGATTTTGTTGATTCGCTAGTATCAACTGTATGGGTAACCATGACAAATTTGGTTTCCCCATCTGTATCCATGTCTGCTTGGTCAATACATTTACTTTAGATCCTAAATCAAGGATGATCTCATCCATCTCATAATCTCCAATTTGTGCACTTAACCTAATTTCTCGACCTATTCTCTTATAGCTTTTGATGCTGCGCTATGAGCATTACTCGTGCACCTGCATTACTCATAGTGGTTTAGCAAATTTTGTATTTCCACCAAAGCATATTCTCTCTTCAGCAGCTTCCTATAGCTCCTTAGGAACTGTGCACCAGAAATTCCTATTTCTGCTGCGGTACTCGTTTGATCATACGATGCTGGCATATCCTTCATATGCGTTGTTTCACTTCACAATGGGATTCTTGGTGTCACAAGTGCTGGTTCCTTGAAAGTTTCTCTTGCTTCTGCGAAGAATTCCTTGTTTCTTTCTAGATTGAAAGAAGGTGATTTCCCAGTAGCTTTTCTAATCTAGACCCCATTAGTAGGTGTCTGCTTAACATGATGCTATCCAGAAGTCGAGGCTTCTGGTTATTTATCTCTTCCTATCAAAATACCACTTCGTGTCACAGCATTGACGTTTGGATCTCTTTTCTCTGCTACAATCATCTGATCATTCTGGTTTGGCGCTTCTGTTCTTCTTTCTTTCATCTTTGCTTGCAATATCGGGCATGCTTCAATAACATGGTCAAAATATTTACAGTATCTACATGTAGTAGTAGCGTTTTTACAGTCTCTAGAAAGATGGCCAGGATGAGTGTAGTTATAACAGATCATCTGACCTCTTCCTCTTCCTTGTGCTTGTTCGGTGTTTCTTCCTCTTCCGTGGAATCAACCACGGCCTCTATATGTGCCTTGATCATACTGCGCAGTATCATGTTGTTGCGGTTTTTCTTCTTGAACTTTGTAAACATAGTGCTTCCTTTCTATCATTAGGTCATATGCTCTACAATTGGAATCATCATGCCCAACTGACTTACAGAAACTGCAATACAAGTTCTTTGGTGTTCTCACATACTTCTGTATCAAAAAAAAATCCTTTGGTCGATTTCCTCTACACCGACATATTTCACACCATGGTCCTTGCTACTGATTTAGTGGATTTGGTGCTCCACTATCAATGTAATCTTTGAAAACTAGACATTGTTCTTTCAAGTGTCCCTCTGCTCTACATTTTGTACACCAGATTTCTTCTCTGACTTCCTTTCCTTTCTTAATGTCCTGGAGTTGTAACGTTAGGGTTGCTAATTGGTTTTGAATCTGGATCATTCCTTGACTTGTTTCTCCTATAGGCGAAGCTTCTAGCTTCATCGCAATCTCCAAGGCTTCTGTATGTGACGCAACCTTCTATTGCATCAATGGCAGTCTGATATGTGGCAACAATGCAGCTATGAACTACTCTTGGTGCTGTTGCGGTGCTATGTCAAAACTGAATTGGTCTAACAATGATTTAAACTTCTGGTCAAATTCCCATACTGACTCAATTGTTTTATGTTTAATCTCTTTTAGCTTTGTTATACATTGTGATTCAGATTTCGGTTTCTTGAACTCTCTTAAGAGAGAAGCCCTAATTTCTGGTAGGGTCCTATTCTGTCTGACAGAATATTTCATGAACCAAGTTAATGCTCTATCTCTGAATGTAGTGATGATTTGTGCGTGCTTAACAACATCATCCTGGAATTTCTTGACACTCCACATGGCTTCACATAGAAGCCAATGCTGCTCAGGGTATTCTAGACCCGTTACTTTAAATACCGGCAGCATAATATCATCAGTCATTCTCCTTCTAGGTGGTACAGTGTTCTGCGCAGTGTTCTGAGTGGTGTTAGGGATGTTACTACGTGGAATGTTCTGAGTTGAGATGTCCTAAGTACTCACTCTTACGGTGTTACTAGTATTGGTGCTCTGAGGATTGGGAATATTAACAACTGGAGGAATCTGAACTTGCAGATTCTGTAGAATAGGAGGTGCAGTATTGGCAACTGGAGGATTCTGAGGGGTAATGGGCTGATAGGTAGCTAAGGGAGGTGTTGTCTGGCTATTAGTATCAACTTGGAACTCAGTTTCTACATGGAGTTCATGTTATTTAAGGTTCTTTTCTGTACTGACCTTATATCTTTTACCACTTCTTAATATATTGATTTCTTCTTCTGTATCACTATAAGTATTATCGACCATTACATACTCAAAACAACTATGAATCTTACTGCATTCTTAAAACTCCTTTCTCATCCAAAATAATTTTGATATATAAACTTAGATTGTTGAGGTACTTATCTCTTAAGCCTTTGAAGAAATTTGCTTCTGCTACGCTATAGGACTTCAACGTGTCCACAGTGAAATTTGTCACGAATCCTTCTATAATACTGTCAACCCAAAATTCGACTGCTCGCAAGAGTGGACTATCTAGCTTTAAGAATCTGAATAAGCTATGGGTTCCACTCAGTAGGTGCTCCTTCTTGGAAACAGTTCTTTCGCTCTGCAAGTCTTGACAACCACTCATGCAACTCGTTTCCAAAGGTTGAGAAGAAAATTTCATGATTGTATTCCCACAAGTATTTGTTTAACCATTCTATGTGAGATAGATGCGGATCTCTATTCTCCTTTCTGGCAAAATCTCTTTCTGTCTTGTCCACCCAGTTCGATATTTCTATTTTCTCAGAATTCCAATTTTTGGTGCTCATCACCAGTTCAAGCACGGCAACGGAAACATTTGTTGGCTCTAAATATGTTCTTTAAGTTCAATGAGATAGACCCAGGTTTTGCGCGGTTCATGGAACCAACAAAACCCATTTTCACCGGCCCTTTCATGAATAGTCTGTGAGCAGACTGAGGTCTCACCCGAGTTGAAGTTATGGGGAGGTTGCGGAATCCAGTTTCCACAACTGGGTGATGCGCATTTCAATAGAATGGTCGACAGCGCAGAGTTCACTCACTTCGCAGTTGATGCTTATGCTATTGCGCATCCAAGGACTGCGCGATGCAGGATGGTTGCTTAACAACAGGATAGCGCAACTGAAGACTGCAATTCCTCTTCAATACTTACACTACTTCAACGGGATTCACTTAGTGTAAACTTATACATTCACATGCATCTAATTGTAAACCTTGCAAACTTTAGACAATATGGTGAACTACCATGACAGCGCACTTCCAGTGCTGCACTTCGGGGAATCGCACTATACAGACTTCGCTGACTAAGTGTTTACCAAATACTCATGTGTTCATCTAACTTAGAAATACTTGTATATTCAACATTCATTCACATATCTTGATACTTAACATATTATTCCCATCATTTATCCTTATGGAGAATACATATAAAAGTAAGAACACATGAACTCATAAACAAGATCATAACCATTCAACATAAGCAAATACGTAGATGCAAACACATAATCAATCACATAACACAAGGAATTAACATGGTTCACCCCCAGGATGGGAGCTACGTCCATAGGAAGTATTGATTCTATTATCAATGGGAAGGGTTCAACAATTCCAGTCTGCGCACTCAGCTGCAAACTTTCTCCTCTCTTCAGTAGGTCTCTGTGCACACAGCTGCAGAGCCTTTTTACAATAAGTCTCTCAATAGAGATCAATATTCTACAAAAACCCAACGAATATTAACCCTTTCCCTTACAAAATATGCCCTTTTATATATCGTTCCCTTAGGTCACGTCTGTTACAATCATGGCATCCAAAAACCCTAGGGTTCCCCAAAACTAGTGTAGTTACTCGCCACCCTGCCTGTCGTTGTCGATAGCTTTCTCCACTCGCTTCAGGCCACTCATGGCTCACACGCCCTTATGACAACCGTAGTCATCATAAAAATGGTTACAACCGCAATGTGTCCTGTCGCTTCCTGCCCCCTTTTAGCCTTGCTGTCATCATCTAACCGTGGCTTAGCCTCTAACGGTTTTCTGCCACTCTGACTGATAGGTCACTTTCCTCTATCTCCACTTTGCTCATTACCCAACTATCGGGAATTCTGTAGTCGCTTACCCAAAACAGGTTGCTTTCAATAAATTTACCTTCCCTTATATTCTTTACCCAAAATAGTTTTTGCACTGGCATTGCGCATCAGCATGACTTCGCATCTCTGACTACGTAATCCGAACTGCGCACTCCTCAAAATTGTGCCATCTGACTTCGCAGCCCGAACTGCGCACTTTCCAAAATTGTACTTCGAAAGTGTGCCAACTTGGGCCATGCCCAACAATGCATATATTGCAGATATCTAGTTATACTAATAGGCATGCAGTTGCAACTCAAATTGAACTTGTATCTCTAGGGTAGAAATTGAAGTATTTATATCTACAATTGCAATTCTTATTTTCTCTTAGTAAACTATTTATTCCTTTGTTCATATGATATGTTAATCTAGATGTTAGTGCTAAAAGATGCACTCCAACTGCAGAGAGAGCATGGCTAGCACATCTTGATGCTCAAAGGAAAATGTTGATTGATTGATTGGATAAATTGTGTAGAGGAATCATGAAAATATGTAGATAAAGAAAGTGTGAAACAACAGAAAACATCAGGCCTCTGAACATAACATGGGAAGCTGGCTAAAGAAATAATGATATCAATTATAATCTAGGTTAAGAGATTATTGGCAATATGTGGAACACACTGTTCATTCACATATAACATTTCAGATCACCATATTCAAAAAAAATTCTAAACAGAGATGGCATGAATATTCAATCACAGGTATGGGAATTCACAATGAAAACATCAGCACGCAGGAATCCATAACTGTGACGATTTAAACCAAATTGTGAAATACACAAGCTTAAGGTAGCTGAAACCTGGTTCACAATGGATTTATATCTTCAAATAATAGGATTCCAAATGAAATTACAAAGCAAAAAGGTTTTAGACTCTCGATCCCATTTCAATTTTCTCACAGCCCCTTGGATGGAACTCCTCTCGCTCTCTTTTCTCTTGATAAAATATATAGTTTAACATTTAAGCAAGAGGAAGATTTCAGATCCATCAAAAGTGGATCGAAATTCCTTATTGGGGTAATAAAAATAATACAAAGTTATCCTGAACTGAATCATGCAAAAAATATGATTTTCATGACACATGTCTGTCATCTTCTGTTCACAAAATTTGGATGAATTAGATCTCTCAAAAAGTTGACATGCTTATTGGAAACTGAAAACAATCCTTTGATATTTGATTGCTCGAGATAGTTTTTAATCAAGGGTGTGCGGACAAAGTTGCTCCCCAGAAGTGTTGCAATGGGGCTATGCTAGCGGGGAGAAAAATATAACGTGCATGCACCTAAGGCATCACGCACGCACTGCTAGGTTCGGTACCGAACTGAGGCACGTGTGCGCTTCTGCACGTGCACATTTTTGGCGCTTGCATGCTCAGATGCACACATGCATTCCTATTAAAAATTGCAAAAAAAACCAAGGTAAAGTCTTTTTCATTCCACCGTTTGTAGCCAAGAGCGACTCCCTCTCCACGTGCGCGTCATTACAAGCCACCAAACTCACCCTTTCCACTCCAAAACGATCCAAATCCATCCACCAACTTGTCAACAAGTCAATTGGATAGGTAAATTCCATTCTCTTTATCATTTTATTCATTGTTTTTGTCATTTTATTCATTTTTTTTGGTTTATTAAATTTGTAATAATTCCCAAATTATTAAAACAATAGAGAAATTTTCAATTGCAGATTGTAAACCCACACAATGAATGACCAAAATGTTAACATGGAGTCCGATGGTACACAAGAAAACACTACTCTTGGAACCAATGAAAGCCCTCAACAAAATTCAAATGCCTAAGAAAATCAAAACCCCCAACACAATTTTGACCAAGATTACTTGAACCATTATGTAAATGAAATGAGAGTGCACACTCGAGATTTAAGAAATAGAGGGGAACCATCTCCAGTGTCCCTTGCCACCTCAATTGAGAGCTCAATTGACTCCCTCATCCATGCACATCGCCAATTGACTGACATGACTGAATATAGAGCTAGGATGCGGGAGTATTATTCCATGGGCATTTCCAAGGAGGAAATAAAAGAATTGAATATTACAAAGGCCCAATTGTACAGTATGTTCACCGATCCAAGAACACAACAACCACCAGAGACTAGAAATCCATGTGTATGCATGGATTGGTGTCATTTCCAACCATGGAGGGACAATTGGATGCATAGGTGGTTCATGGTTTATGATAAACCTCCCTGCAATAATAGGGAGATTCCACAGTACTTCCTTCGACAAAAGTGGGTTGAGTTTGCAATCAGTTTACATGTCAACTATTTTGACATAACCTAATTCCAGGGTGTTGGGCGTGGCTCTTCCCAAGATCAACCTACTACTAGGAGGAACCCACTGAGAGGGCCACCATCTCCTAGGCGTGAGCCCAACCCCTCTCCCCAGCTGCCTCAGTTACCCCACAAACTTGATGAGATCGAGGGTGCGATGAGGAGTGTTGCACGGGGACTGCTTAGACACACTGCCTTTGTAGCAGCTACTACAGTGGAGAGACAGGCTGACCCTGATAGAGACATAGGTGTAGGGCTTTCAGGACAGAGTCAGGATAGACCTGTCACCGGTGGTAGCCATGTTGGGCCTTCTCATTCGACGGGGAAAATGCCACATATTTGTCCCCATTGCGGGCACACTTTCCCTAGCCCGATCAAGGGCTACTATATGGAGCAGGTTAGCATTTTTTTTAATGTGTTTTCAATCATCACTTGATTATTTGTAAAGTAATTTTAAAGTATGTGTGCTTGAATTAAACTATCATTTTAATGTACAACTATTTAGAGCTGACATGCCGTCATGGGAGAATGCAGCATCTCACAACTTGGATGCAGCAATGGAAGCTGCAACTGAGATTGCAGCACCTCACACAGAGGTATTTTCAGTACCCCACACAATATTGTTATTACTTATGGCATTTCTATTTTATGTATTTATATTTATGACATACATGATGATAGTCCGTACAATATTTTTTAATATTTTGATTGATTGAATTATTAATAGTTTAATATGTTTATAACGTGCATACGTTTTGGTGTCCACCGGTATGCATGCAGTACGATGACCATCCATCTCTGCCAAAGGTCAGCAGATCACCATATACACAGGTACAATTTGTAGTTAAAAGCATGCTTTTAATTTGAAATGTTACGACATACTATGGTTTAATTTTTGATTTATTTACCAAACTATGATATTATAAATTTGTATGCAGGGGCCACCAACAACTGTAGGCCTCTTTAGTCCCATTTTTTCCACCCTCTCCCATGAGTTTCCCCCCTCGCCTCCATCCAGACCCATCCCTATGTCCACCCCCTCCCTTCCATCCACCCTCCCCTCTCCATCCATACTCTCCCCTCCGTCCATCCTCCCCCATTCGTCCACGCCCCCCATCTATAAATCCTCCCCCATTCATCCATGCCCCCCCGTTTATCCATCCTCCCCCATTCGTCCACACCCCCCCTTCCATCCATCTTATCCCCTTCGTCCACAAGCTCCCTTATATCCATCCTCCTCCCTCTATCCAGGACCGACCTCCCATTCACCATACCTCAACATCCCCCCTAACCCTTTTGGGTCGATACACCCTATTGTACAATCGATAGGGTTTTATCGTCCACGATTTCCTCATCCGCCCCATACCACCATGTCCTCTTCCACCACATCATCTCCAGTTCCTACCACTATTGTGGAAACTACTATTCCGTCATCTTCCCATATGTCTACTATGGTCACACCCATAGTTCCTCCATCTACATCTATTCCCCCCTCATGACTGCATCGGAGCAGGTTGTCCAGCCAACTGCTCCACCTGCTAGCCCAGAAGCTCAGTCATGTCCATTGTCGGAGGTGTTCACGGTGAGAATAAGGTTAATTTATGAAAATGTTTTGATGCATTAACCAAAATTAATTTAATCAATTATTATTTTTCATTGAAATGATTGTCGTAAATGTTGTAGGGTGGAATTGCTGAGAGGCTTAGTAGATCCAGGACACCTGCTTCTCGTCTCCCACTCACATCAGCGGTGAGTTATTTAAGATTTGAATTGTACATTCATTTTATAAATGTGGTAAATGTTACAAATGCTTGAAACTAATGGTACCTTATATCATTTGTTTCAGATTGTGGAGAGACGGTCTACTCCTAGACGGAAGAAGACCCGAGGTAGCAGTAGCTCCAAGAAGAGAAAGATCGATTTTGGAGATGCACCAGGGAGTGACCGGGGTGGTCACAATGCTTGACACGCCATGTTATCTACATTAGCCATGATGTGGCACTAGTTTTCGTGTACTTTGTATCTACAGCATGGGTTTCCATGTATTTTGGATCTACGGCACGAGTTGTCGGATTTTGTATAGGGCACTAGTTGCCATGTATTTTGGATCTACGACGGATTTTGTATAGGGCACGAGTTGCCATCGTATGTACATTGGGAACCATGTTCCACTATTTTCTTGAAAATTTATATATTTGTTCGAGTTTTGTTCCACTATTGTTTTATCTCGTGGATTTATCTATAGTTTTGTTCGAGTTTTTTTCTATATATGCATATAATGATTTGGATTCAAATGTATGTCATGGTGATTTTGGATGAAACCTATAGCACCATTTTAGGGTTTTTATTGCAATGAAACAATTATTAAGGCCAATATTTCAAACAGGATGTAATTTGAACTTCGAATAGAAACGAAGGTGATTTTGGGAGGACCATTTTTTTATTCGGAGATCAAGTTCACTTGAATCCAAGACAAGTTCTCTCACAACTAAGTTAATATTCTGACTACATAGTACTCTAGGCAACTCATCCAACCATAAAAAATTATAGCACTCTCTTCCACTACCCTACTTAACACAATGAATATATGCTCTTTCTCTACTCAATAATCCCTTAGGGATATTGTTCCCTCACAATGGTCTTTAGTATAGGTAGAAACAATCAAATCCAATAAATTAGTTTAGGAAATAACTAGATAAAGAATACAACTTGTTTCCTAAGCAACCAATGAGAAACATTAACCAACAGGTGAATAATTTCTACATTTCCTAAGCTTTAATATGTTCATCCACAACCCCTCTCTCTCTCCCCCAAAATCTACAAATTTCTCTTTTATAGTACTAATTCTGTCATTTTCAAATTTGGTTAATGGGTAACAAATATAGAGAATACAACATGAGGAGCGGAGAGTATGAACTTGAGAATTGGATAATAATGGGATAATGATCCCCAATGAGGTAGGATGATGAAGTACTCCTCACACTTCTACAAACTAATTTTACTTTTCCCAAGCTTGCATAACTACACAAGGTAGACTTCCTCACCAACTTCCACATGAATTTATGATTGGATTCATAGGTAAAGGAAGTGGATGAACTTTATTGAAGGCACATGATGAAAAGGTGGGAGTTCTTAGAATGAAACTTGCTAATGGACAATTAATTTCTCATAAGATCCCTCTATGTTTCTTCTCCATTGGAATCACAACCCATCCTGTGGTCTTTGCAACCATATTTGATTGCTATATATTAAATTCTAACGTTAAGATTTTCATAGCTTTGAGTTCATCGTGGTAAGACTACCACATCATTCATACAAGTGTAATATTTACAACATCTACATGACTAGCCATTCATTAGTCAAGGCTTGGCCCTGCGATGCATATTTACAACATTTACACGTGGTGTCATTTATTTTAGCTTACGTGGATCAAACCCATTTACAATATGTACACAATTTGATACAACACATTCCGTGTGTCAAAAACAAGGTATTACATGAATCCCCTCCCCTTTGGAATAACATTGGTTTCAATGCAGCTTGAGATCAAAACTGAACTAGGTACACCTTTTTCATGGCATCCTCTATTTCCCACATAACATCATTGGGCCAAAGTGCTTCTAATTCACCTTTACCTATTCATTAAGAACATGAATTTTTTTATTTTATTTTATTTTAATGGTGGAATCACATACAATCGATCACATAACTATTAACTCATTTTAATAGGTCACAGGATTACCCCATAAACAATTAGTAAAATTGATGTTCTTGCATGAGAGAGACCATGAGTTGGCTGGCAGGTGGAAATTCAAATATGGCATAAATCATCCATCATCCACCATCAACCTAATGCACTTTGTCTCATTGTCACTGTCACCATATCTATCCTCACGTCCATTATTACCATTGTTATCATTGTGCTCATTGTCATCATTGTCGCCATCATGCTCATTGGAGTCTAGGCCATTTAGCCTCTTTGTTTATTGTGAAGATCCATCCACAAGAAACATCAGATTTTTAATGGCACCTCCCATTGCCAAACAGAACTGTTCCACCACTAATGTGTATGCTAAGTCGAAGAGTCGATAATAGACCAATAAGCATGACAAGTTTTTAATACTTATCTCTAAAATAACACTTGCAACATTCATTATAATTTTTTCTTGATCATATAAGGATCTAGATTTTGATTCAAAAAATTAAATTAAATTTAAAAATTATTTAATTTTAGAGATTGAAAAGGAATTAAGTTTAATATTTAAAAAAAAAAAAATTAGTTGGTTTTATTAAAAAGTTAAAATAAATATATTTTTTTTTTCAAGAGAAAAAAAATACCATTTTCTTGCTATTATTGTGAATCAAAGAAAATGTGAAAGTTACATCAAGTCCAATCTAGCTCCAAAACCCCCCCAAAACTAGTTACAATCTCATCCATACTGGGCAATACATCAGTACTGCTAATAATAACTACATATAATCCGCATAAATTATATTAATAGACAAACAAGACAAATGTTGGAGAAATACTGAGCAAAACCCTAGTTTCCAAAAAGAACCTACAAGATAACACCTCGGCCATGGGACCGGAGGAGAGGGGCAACCCTAGCACTATCCCGATGCCTTGAATCCAACGGAATTGACAATTTGTCGATCCGAGCCATGGTCATCATTCTATGGCTTGCTCTATCTCGCATCCAAAAGGCCTTGAGGGACACCTACTGGATACCTACCGGGGGCATAGAATTCCAACCGTGCAACAAAACCAGGTTCCTGGGAGTCCTGTAAGTTTGTCTAGGAAGGTTCTAGCTAGGAACGCTAGCCATAAGTGCGAGATCGATGATTTTGAAAATTTCACCCCAATGTGCAAAAATTGCACACTCCCTTACTGAGAAAAACCCTAGTTTCCAAAATGGACCTACAAGATGACACCTAGGCCATGTGACCAGAGGAAAGGGGAACCCATAGCACTATCTCAATGTCCTGAATCCAACAGAGTCGATGTTTTGTCAATCCGAGCCATGGTCGTCATTCTATGGCTCGTTCTGTCTCGTATCCAAAAGGCCTTCAGGGACACCTGCTGAATACCTATTAGGGGAATAGAATTCCAACCATGCAAAAAAACTGGGTTTCGGAGAGTCCTGCAAGTGTGTCTAGGAAGGTTCCTACTGGGAACGCTAGCCATAATTGCCCGGTCGACAATTTTGCAAATTTGACCCCAATTTGCAAAAATTGCACACTCTCTTATTGAGAAAAAACCCTAATTTCCAAAATGGACCTACAATATGACACCTGGGCCATGGTACTGAAGGAGAGGGGCACCCCTAGCACTATCCTGATGTCTGGAATCCAGCGGAGTTGATGGTTTTTCGATCTGAGCCACGGTCGTCATTCTATGGCTCGTTCCGTCTCGCATCCAAAAGGCCTTCAGGGACACCTGCTGGATACCTACCGGGGGCATAGAATTCCAACCGTACAACAAAAATGGGTTCCGGGGAGTCCTACAAGTGTGTCTAGAAAGGTTCCAGCTGGTAACGCTAGCCATAAGTTCTTGTTCGACGATTTTGCAAATTTGACCCTAATGTGCAAAAATTGCACACTCCCTTACTGAGCAAAACCCTACTTTCCAAAATGGACCTACTAGATGACACCTGGGCCATTGGAATGGAGGAGAAACGCACCCCTAGTACTATCTCAATGTGTTGAATCCAATGGAGTCGACAGTTTGTTGATCCAATCTACTGTCGTCATTCTATGGCTCGTTCCATCTCGCATCCAAAATGCCTTCAAAGACACCTGTTGGATACCTACTGGGGGCATAGAATTCCAATCATGCAACAAAACCGGGTTCTGGGGAGTCTTGCAAGTGTGTCTAGGAAGGTTCCAATTGGGAACGCTAGCCATAAGTGCATGGTCGACGAGTTTGGAAATTTGACCCCATTATGCAAAAATTGTACACTCCCTTACTGAGAAAAACCCTAGTTTCCATAATGGACCTACAAGATGACACCTAGGCCATGGGACTGGAGGAGAGGGGTACCCCTAGCACTATCCCGATGTCCTGAATCCAACGGAGTCGACGATTTGTTGATCCAATCCATGGTCATCATTCTATGGCTTGTTCCATCTTGCATCCAAAAGGCCTTCAAGGACACCTGCTGGATACCTACCAGGGGCACAACATTCCAACCGTGCAACAAAACTGCGTTCCAGGGAGTCTTGTAAGTGTGTCTAGGAAGTTTCTAGCTGGGAACTCTATCCATAAGTGCCCGGTCGACGATTTTTCAAATTTGACCCCAATGTGCAAAAATTGCACACTCCATTACTGAGCAAAACTCTAGTTTCCAAAATGGACCTACAAGATGACACCTGGGCCATGGGACCGGAGGAGAGGGGCACCCCTAGCACTATCCTGATGTACTAAATACAACGAAGTCGACAGTTTATCAATCTGAGCCATGGTCGTCATTCTATGGCTTGTTCTGTCTCCAAACAAACATTGTGTCACATGAGGCTAATCCTACTGTTTCTCCTTTCAAGAGAAACCAAGAAAAAAAATAGTTTCTTAAATCATTGAAGAAGACCTCACAGTCCCAGGGTCAAGGGTTTTCAGTACTTGACCCAATCATGCATAAGTGCATAGTCACTTACTAAGAAAAACCCTAGTTCTTTATATCCATGAGCAAGATGATCATTAGGAAATGGAACCACATGAGAGAGGTTCCCCTAGATCAAATGCATTGTTATGGACCCAATGTATTTGATGGGTCATCGATATGATCCACTGTCATTTTATGGCAACTTGTAGGTCTCCTTCTAAATCCTTTTAGGGACACATGGGTGATTTTGTCATTAGGGAATAAAAATTGAACCAGGCTTCGGAATTGAGTTTCATAATCTCCTTCATGTGTGTTTGGACATCCTCGACATGGACACACCAGGCACACTCCAAAGGTCAATGGGTTTCAATACTTCACCAAATCATGAAAAAAGTGTATAGTCACTTACATAGAAACACCCTAGTTCCTAATATCAATCAAGCAAGACAAGCATTGGGTGATGGACCGATGGGAGAGAAGTTACTCTTAATGGAATGCATTGTCATGGATCCAACGTAGTTTAGGGTTCGTCGATCTGAGCCACTGTTATCATTTTACGGGAAGTTGTAGGCCACCACCTAAAGGCTTTGAGGGACACTTGGTGATTCTATCATTAGGGCATAAAAATTGAATTCTATAAGATCCTACATGTGTGCTTGGCCATTACCAACATGATAACACAACCCATAGTCCCAAGGTTGAGGGGTTTAGTACTTGACCCAATCATCCAAAATGTGCATAGTGAGTTATTGAACAAAACCCTAGTTCCTAAGGTCAATGAACAAGATAAGCATAGGGTGATGGACCCATGAGATAGGTGCCCTTATATGGAATGCATTATCATAGACCTAATGGATTTGATGTTTTGTTGACTCGAATGACAATCATCATTTTATGGCGAGTTGCAGGTCACCTCCGAAATCCTTTCAAGGACACTTGGTGATTATGCCATTAGGGCATAAAAAAATATCTAGGCATTTAAATTGAATTTTATATGATGGTGCATGTGTATTTTTCCATGATTCGCATGGGAACACCACCCAACGTCGCGATATTTAGGGTTTTTAGTACTTGATCCAATCATGGAAAAAGTGCATAGTCACTTATTGAGAAAAACCCTAGTTCATGAGATCAATAAAAAACACAAGCACTAGGTGATGTACCCATGGGAGAAAGGTCACCCTAGATGGAATGCATTATCAAAGACCCAATGGAGTCAATGGTTCATTGATATGAGCCACAATCATCATTTTATGGTGAGTTGAAGGTCACATCCTAAATCCTTTCAGGGACACTTGCTGATTTTGTCATTAGGGGATACAAACTAAACCAAACATCAAAATTGAGTTCCGTAAGATCCCACATGTGTGTTTTTCCATGCTCGACATGGACACACCACCCACAATCCCAAGGTTTATGGGTTTTAGTACTTGACCCAATCATGCAAAAAGTGCATATTCTCTTAGGGAGTTGTTAGAATATTTCAAGGATGGGATACTATAAATCATGCTTAAAAAAACCATTGTGTATATTTCATAAGTTTTTTTTAGTTTATTTATATGTTTGATCTAATATCATGTTCTAAAAGTAGTAGTATGAGTACACCCAGTCTCAAATATGAGAGTAATTGGGAATCCCATGATAAAATTATGGTAAGAAGGACATGAGATGCATGAGGTTCTTGAATTTTTTGAAGCTTGTCCCCTATGTTTCTATTTTTCCTTAGATTTTTTCACAATGTAGTGACAATTCCTAGATATAAATGGTGTTCCTATTGGTCTAGGTGGAGGAAAAAGAAACACATACAACATCTCATTGAACTAAAGAACTAATGTATTGGTGTTGTAATTGATGCAACCAAATTATCATAAGCATGAAGTGGTTTGACAACCTTAACCACTAAAATAATGTATTAGTCAAATATGGGGGGAAGTGATAATTACATGTCAATGAACACTTATATTCCTCCATATGATTATAAATGTACCACTTTACACTAGTTATGGGATCAATAATGTATTCTTATACTATGTTTTAAGATTAATATGGTATAGTAAATATTCTTGCACTAAGGTGTCTCAATGTGTTTTTTTTCTTTCAACTCATAAATTCAAGACCACTACAATTGATCCATGTCTCAATTCATGATTGTAAGAAAATATCAAACATGAAATTTATGTTGCAAAAATATTTATATGGCCATGCATGAATTATTATTTCAATATTCTTGTTGTAAATATCAACATGTTCTTATCTAGACCTAAGTTTTATGAACTAGGGTTTTCACCATTAGATTTGGTCGACAACATTACCTATAGTGCCTATCACACGATAACTATCTAGGTCAACTGCAATATACTAGTAGCTATTAACAAGGAAAACCAATACTATTATTATGGGGTGGCTATATGAATGTTGAGGAAAATCCATATATGAATGTGCATTTTCTTAATATTGAATATTAATAATTTGAAACCTTATGAGCCATCCACAATTGGAAATTCAAATGTGGGGAAAGTCTTTTCAAAGAGGACTTACCACTGTAATATTAGGTAGGAATATAAGTTAATTGAGTGTGAAATTTTGAGAATATTTTATAGAATCCAAACAAACCTAAGACATGTCCTATATGGTAGTTTGAAATCTCCTTTATGCACGTGTGGGAGCTGACGAACCCAAGTCCACTCGCTGGTTTGGGTTCCGTGCCCCTGGAGCAATTCCTCAAAGTGTCCCTGAATGGCCCCGGGGTGCTGGACTAAGATGCCTGCAGCACCCAAATAGTGGCTCCAGTCATGAATCCATCAATTCCGATGGATCCAGGACGCCGGGTTTCAACTAGGGGACCCCCCATAGAGTGCCTCCAACCCCTGGAATCGGTGTTATTGTGCCATCTCCGGAGCTAGGGTTTTGCTCAGTAAAGGCCATGCCAATCTTTCTCAAGGGGTCCATTTCTCATTCGAAGGCTCCCGGGCATGCTTGTCCATGTCCACAATGGCCATACGCATGTGTGGGAGATTACAGAACCCAAGTCCACTCGACAGTTTGGGTTTCGTGCCCCCGAAGCAATTCCTCAAAGTGTCCCTGAATGGCCTCGGAGTGTCATACCAAGATGATCGCAGCACCCAAACTGTGGCTCTGATCACGAATCTGTTGATTTCGATGGATCCAGGGCGCCGGGTTTCAGCTAGGGGACCCCCCATGGCATGCCTCCAACCCCCGAAAATGGTGTTATTTTGCCATCTCTGGAGATAGGATTTTTCTAAGTGCAGGCCTTTCGAATATTGCTCAAGGTGGTCATTTCTCGTCCGAAGGCTCCTGGGCATTCCTGGCCACTGTGGACATTTCCACAATGTCCATATGCACATTTGGGAGGTGACAGAACCCATGTCTGCTCGTCGGTTTGGGTTCTGTGCCCCTGGAGCAATTCCTCAAAGTGTCATTGAATGACCTCGGGGTGCTGAACCAAGATGCTCGCATCTACGAAACCGTAGCTCCGGTCACGAATCCATCAATTCTGGTGGATCTGGGACGCTAGGTTTCAGCTAGGGGTCCCCCCAAAGCGTGCCTCTAACCCTCAAAAACGGTGTTATTGTGCCATCTCTGGAGCTAGGGTTTTGCTCAATGAAGGAGCT